>CANJKZ010000156.1:0-312500 GCA_947471745.1 Closterium sp. Naga37s-1 | reverse complement strand
GCATATTCCCCAGCATGCCCCCTCAGCATGCCCCCTCAGCATGCCCCCTCAGCATGCCACACAGCATGCTCCCCAGCATGCCTTTAAGTATAGCGGCTATACTATAGCCTGCCATATAACCGTAAGCCGAGTCATGTACTTGGTTTGCGCCACTTGCGCTCTCCTCTCCCCTGCTTCCCCACCCCGTACCTTCCTTTCTCCCTTCCCGCCTTCCCGCGCTTCCCCCTTCCGTCTCCCTTCCAACCTCACCCGAATCGTCTCCCCTCCCTCATGCATCAAGCAGAGCGAGCAGCAGGGTTTGCCACAGTGCGCCGTCTCACCCTCCTTTCTCTCTTTTCCCTTCCTTCTCCTGTCTCCTTTCCCTCATCCGTCTTCCGTCTTCCTCCTTCCCTCTTCCCCCCAACCCCACATGCACTTAACAGAGCGAGCAGCAAGAGCTGCCGCAGCACGCCCTGCAGCAACAAATTGGAGGAGGAGGAGGAACAGGAGGAGGAGCAGGGGGAGGAGCAGGGGGAGGAGGGAGGGCAGGCAGGCAAAGGCCCCCGCCTTTTGCTGCTGATGCTACTGCCACTGGGGGCAGTGGCAGTGGGGGCCGTGGGGGCAGTGGGGGCAGGGGGGGCAGTGGCAGCAACAGCAGCGGTGGTGGCGGCAGCGGTGGTGGCGGCAGTGGTGGTGGTGGTGGGGGGAGAAGTGGTGGTGGTGGCAACAGCAGCACAGGTGCTGGTGGGAGTGGTAACAGCAGTAGTTGCAATTGTGGTGGCCTTGCCACTGGCAATGTCAACGGCTGTTGCAGTATCAACGGTAGCAGCAGTAGCAGTAGCAGTGGCAGTAGCAGTGGCAGTGGCAGTGGCAGTGGCAGTGGCAGTGGCACGAGCAGTAGCAGGGGCAACAGTTGTGGTCGAGGCAGCGGCAGCGACAGTGGTAGCAGCAGTGGCAGCAGCAACAACAGTAGCAACAACATCAGTGGGCGCGAGTGTGGGGTTTTGGCTGGTGGAAATAGCGAAAAGGGTCAGGCACCTTTTGTAACCTCACACCAGCAGTCAGAGCAGCAGCAAATGCGAAGAGAGCAGCATGAGGAGCAGAGTGGGGCAATTCCGCGACAACACATACACAGCCCGTCATGCCAACACTCTTCCAACCAACACTCTTGCTGCCATCACTCTTCTTACCGACACTCTTCCTTTCACCCCGCCAACCACCATATAAACGTGCACCCTTCGAGAGCAGGACCTTCTAACCAGCACCATCCAAGTCAATACCCTTCCACTCATCCCCTTCCACCTCACACAGGCTTCCTGCACTCCTTGTCATGCCCGCCCCCCTCCACTTGTCTCAAAGATGAAGAAAAAGAGCACGTTTCCTGTTTCTCGTCCCCCCTCGCTGCTTCTCCCTGCCGCTCCGCTCTTTGCTACCGTAACCCCTGCACCAATCCACAATCCACAAGCTATAATCCACAATCTCTACTGCTCAATGATCCCTATCCGCTCCTTGATCCCCTTTTCTGCTGCAATCCTCCTGTTTGCTGGTCTAGGGATTTGCAAGACAGGGTTATAGGCAACAGATGTTGCAGCAGCAATAACAGCAACAGCAGAAGCACCAGCAGTAACAGCACCAGCAGAAGCACCAGCAGTAACAGCACCAGCAGAAGCACCAGCAGTATCAGCAGGAGTAGCAGCATTAGCAACAGCAGCAGCACCACCACCCACAGCATCTACAACAGCAGCAGCAGCAGCAGCAGCGACAATTCTGTTGTTTCAACTCTGCCACCTCCTTCCCGGTTCCCTCATGCCTGTACCCCTGCACCCATCATCTCTTGCCCATGCCTGGTAATCCAGTTACCACCCTCGTTACCTTCCCCTGCCTGTCCTTCCCGCCTCGCTCTTTCGCCTGGAGCATCACCATTAGCTGCAGCAGCAGGATTGTCAGAACCAGCAGCAGCACCACCACCACGACAATCACCACCACCAGTAGCCGCAGATGCAGGAGCAGCAGCAGCATTGTGCTCTGAGTCTTCCGTCCCTCCTCTCATCCAATCCCCTGCATCCAGGAGAATGTTCTCCTCCATATTCTCAACACCCAATGCTTCTTCTGAGGCCACAGCTCTTGCTGATGCTGGTGCAGCAGCTGCTGCTCGTGCTGCTCCTCCTGCTGCTGCTGCTGCTGCTGCTACTGATGCTGATGCTGATTTTGCTGTTAATGTTAGTGTGGATCCCAAAACTGCCTGTTGGAAAGGTGGGTCCCGCACATGGGAGGGTGAGGGTGAGGGGTTGTTTGAGCTTCAGTCTAGTGCAAGGGGATACGGAGGGGTGTGGGGAGGTGGGGGCTTGTGGGACGACCAGGAGGAGCAGTGGGATTGTGCTGATGCGGTGGGGAGGAGTGCTGATGGTGCAGATGGGGGGTCTGGTTGGGACCGTGAGCAGGGGGGTGGGGGCGAAAGCTGTGATAGTTATGATAGTGGTGAGGAGGGAGACGAGGAGGAAGAGGAGGAGGAGGGGGAGGAGGAGGATGATGCTGGCATGAGTGATGGTGGTGGGGAGTTTAGTAGTGTTGCTGCTGATGGTGGTATGGGCTGTGATGGTAGCAGCATTGTCGCCGCAACTGCACCTGCTGCTGTTGCTGCTGCGGCTGTTGCTGCCTCTGCAGATGCAACTGGTGCTGATGATGGTGGTGATGGTTCGAGCAGCAGGCAGGATCGTAGAAAGCATTGCACTCCTCTCACGGCCTTACATCACCCTGCACATACACAAGAGCTTCCCCTAACGCAACAGCGCACCAGAAAAAACACCGACCAGCAGCTAAGTCTCCGAATCACAACTGCTTTTATGCCAGTTTATGCGAGGCACCGGAGGGGGGAAACCGGAGAGAGTACGGGTGAGAGGATTCTTGACGTGTGTAAAAAACCGTTTCATCACAAGAGGGGAGCGGGTGGGTGTGTGGGTGAGGTCATCAGGCAAAGAGTTGTCTCGCTTCCTGAGCTACACGCGTTGCGATCGCCAGCGTCTCAAAGCTCGCTGACGACCATGCTCATCGACTGATCAATCAATTGTTGGGTTGTTTGGTTGGCGGCTAGTCTGCTGGATGACGGACAGATTGCAAATTCAGTCTGGAAAGGGCGGGTGGGTGGGGGGATTTTCTTAAGAAGCTGTGCTTGTATGAAGGAGAGGCTGCCGTTTCCTCCTTACTGTTACCGTATTGCATTGTCGGTTAATGCATGCAGTGAGTGAAAGACCACGGCCCACGACAGGTCGGGACTCGGTACGTGGGTTGGGTCAGTTGCGCGTGCTTGTGCGGTATTGTGGGCATGGCAACAGGATCTCGTCTCATCTTAGCACATACATATACACCACACAGCAATTCCAATGGTCTGCTCTGTGTGATGACGCTTGTTAACCAACATGGCACCACACAGCACTCCTAATTTCATCTGGATACAAGCAACACAATGTACATAAGAATGCATATGGCACAGTACTATAATCGTAATGCAGAATAAGCAGACGCTAGAAGCTTGCAGTGTCAGCAGCTGTAACCACCAGCCCACCCACCCACGGCCCCTTGGTCTTCCTTCCTCCTACCCACAGGTCAGAGGAGTCACCTACTAATATTCAAGGTCTCTTGAGTTGAGCCCCATCCTCCACCTCCATCCACCAAGCTGACTTTAGAGTCGACTCAAAGGTCTCTTGAGCCCCGTGCTCCACCTTCAGCCACCACGTACCCGTATGTGTACCACACATTTTTGTGCTGATGTGTGCATTTCCCTTTGTGCGGCCCAGCCCACACAGGCAGCGCCAGAAGATTCAGTTCACTGGCGCTAAATTAAAAACATCACTTCAGAGGCAGCCGGGTTGGCCAGGTATTCAGTCTGATCCAGTCCCGGCCAGAAATTCAGGAATAAACAAGAAACAGCAAAACGATCCTAAGAAAAGAAGCAAACTGCAAATCTACAACACACAAGCTGCTCCGTTTTTTACATCAGCTTGTGTCAGTGGTAGCCTTGTGTGCTGTTAGCCTGAATCATGACCTGCATACGGCTTGCCCCTGCACTCCAGTAGTGAGTCCTTTCCCAACAGAGAGAACGGGGAGGGTATGGTAGAGTACAGTAGGGTAGAATGGGGTGCTGCCTTGCGACTTGCGAGTGTGTATCTGTGACAGGAACGAGAGCGAGGCGCCTTGAACCACGCATGGTGAACAGAACAGTCGACGGTGAGCAGCAGGTCAACAACAGGTCACTCAGTATTGGACGGCCATGAGTCCACTTGAACGGTGCGAATGGGGGTGAATTCGCCCTCTCCGCCGTACCGACTCGGCAGCTGCTTCCTTGGAATGGCTGCCTGTAGGATCTCATCGATGGCCCTGTCCTCCAGGAACCGGAACTGGAGGGGGGAAAAGGGCAGAGGGCGGCGGAAATTTATGAGAGGATGAGACCTCAAAAAACAATCTCACTCGGTATTGGACGGCAACGTGTCCACTTGCACGGTGGGGATCGGATTGAACTCGCCCTCTCCGCCATACCGGCTCGGCAGCTGCTTCCTTGGGATAGCTGCCTGTAAGGTCTCCTCGATGGCCCTGTCCTCCAGGAATCGGAACTGGAGGGGGGAAGAGGGTAGGGGAGACAGGGGGAGATGAGGGGACTGGCTGCCTGTAAGGTCTCCTCTATCGCCCTGTCCTCCAGGAATCGGAAGCAGGGTCGATGAAGGGCGAGACGAGCTTCCAGAGAGTCCATGCCCCCCTGTCCAGGGCAAACCTAGCAACAGCATCTGCTGCTAGCGAACCTGTCTCGGCGAGCACATGCACGCAGACAGGCATGTGCGGGCATGTGGGAACACACCACCCTCTTGGTGAATCGTATGTTTTTTTAAGATTCTCAAAAGGGATTTATTTTTTTAGAATTATCAAAAGGGTACGGTTATCTAGAATTCTCATAAGGCATGTGCGGGCATGTGGGAGCGCACCTTCTTCTTGGTGATGGGGTCGATGAAGGGCGAGACGAGCTTCCAGAGCGTCCAGAAGATGGTGGGTACGTGGATGAGGAAGAGACAGATGAGTCGCTCGGGATACTGGTTCTGCCCGCTCACAGAGGGAGAGACGCGCACAGAGGGAGAGACGCGCACAGAGGGAGAGACGCGCACAGAGGGAGAGACGCGCACAGAGGGAGAGACGCGCACAGAGGGAGAGACGCGCACAGAGAGACGCGCACAGAGAGACGCGCACGGAAAGACAGAGATACGGAGATACACACGTAAGGAGGGGGAATCACTTGTGAGAATTCTGGACTGTGGCTCTGATACTGGCACAGCGCATGGCTCATTGTGATACTTGAAGTTGCTCATCCTGCAACACAGCGATGGCAGCAGTCGCTCCGCGCGTGTCCAGGTCTTTTGAGGTGCCTCAAAAACAGGTTACAATGTGCCCTTAGCACTCATAGCGCACCTTCTCCTCTTACCTTCTCCCACCATCTCGCACTCTCTCGCCCGCCCACAAGCGCCGTACCTGCAGCACGGCGATAGCAGCAATCACCCCGCGCGTGTCCAGGTTGCGATACGCCAGGCCCTCCATGTCTATGATCACGCCGCACTTGTGGAAGCCCGCCGCGCGCGAGCTGCGCGGAAGGGGTGAGGTGAGTGAGGGGGTGACGGGGGTGAGGGGGTGTGCACAAGGAGGCGGTGACGTGAAGGAGGGGGCGTGACGGGGAGCGCGGGGGACATGAGAACGGGATACAGGCACAGGCCACGCAACAGCGTGAAGCGGGAGACGAGAGAAAGTGCGAATCCAGAATCTTCAGCATAGGAGGTGAGAGGGGAAAGGGGTGCTGCGATGGTGATGCTGAGGTGGCATGGGCAAGGCGGGAGCCAAGTAGGGGGGATAAACAAGGGTGGTAACCGCAAAGGGTGATGATGTGTGCGTCTCACCTGCCGAGAGCCGCGTCCATGCCGTATACTATGAGACCTGCGCGCATACAAGGAGAGGACGAGGGCGAGGGGGAGGGGGAGGGGGAGGGGGAGGGGGAGGGGAGGGGAAGAGACAGGGAGGGATGGAAAGAGAGTGGGAGATTTGAAACACTGTGGACGAGGAAGGACGACCGAGGGAGCACACGACAGAGCGAGCGAGCGACAGGGAGGGCGACAGAGCGAGCAAGAATATAGACGGAGAGCGACGGAGATCGACGGACGGTGACGGTGAGCGACCAAGGGGACCGCAGCCGGGGACCGACGAGGGCGACGGCGGATAGCGCGCGTGTTGGGGTCGTGGAAGCGCGGAGTACACTCACGGACGAATTCGTCCATATCGCGCGTGTTAAGCCTACATGAGGCGCCTCGACTGAAACTCGGTTTGAGCTTAATCCATATTGATCACTCACTAATAGACTCAAACTCAACATCAGTTGAGGCGCGCGTTGGGGTCGTGGAAGCGCGGAGTACACTCACGGACGAATTCGTCCAGATCTCGCAAGCCATACTTGAGAGGCGCGCCACGTACAAGCGCGCGCGCGGACGCCAGCGCCTCACTATGAAACTCAAACTCATCAACCGCCTCTCTCGGCGGAACACTCACGGACGAATTCGTCCAGATAGCGCGTGTTGGGGTCGTGGAAGCGGAAACTATCCATTTCGAGGCGCCTCACAAATGAACTCAAATTCATCACGCGCCGCGCCGCACTCACGGACGAATTCGTCGAGATTGCGCGTGTTGGGGTCGTGGAAGCGCGGTCGAATGAGCAGCCACGACGCGTGGCCGGGCAGGGTCTGCAGGCACATTAAGTCGCTCGCGGCTTGCGTGCGGATGCTCTCCATCGGGACCGTCGGGGCGTCCTTCGGGATGTACGCGGCGCGCCACTTGCGGTGCGCCACGTATAAGGGCGCGGCTTTGGCGGGGGTTAGCGCGCGCGCGACGAGGAAGCGCATGACGGTGCGGTCGTCCACGTCCTGGGGGAGGGGGAGGGGGAGGGGGAGGGGGAGTGGGAGGGGGAGGGGGAGTGGGACGGGGGAGGGGGAGTGGGACGGGGAGGGGGAGTGGGACGGGGAGGGGGAGTGGGACGGGGAGGGGGAGTGGGACGGGGACGAAAAGGGAGCGGGACGGGACGGGAAGGGGGGGTGGCGGGGTGGCCTTGGATGCGCTTCAAAAGGATCGCGCGCGACAAGAATGCGCATGATGGTGCGGTCGCCCACGTCCTGGGGGAGGGTAAGGGGGAGGGGCGAGGGACGGGGGAAAAAAGGGGGAGCGCGGGGAAAGGGAGGTAGTTGGGGGGGAGTGTTCGGGGGAAGTAACAGGATGCGGCCAGGGAAAGCGAGGCAAACGGGCGACGAGCGCTGGGAGCGCTGAGAATGATGCGAGGAGCGCGCGAAGCATTGCGCGAGAGTGAAGAAAGCGCGAAAGACGGGGGATACGGAGGAATGGGGAAGCGCGAGCCGCAACGTACATCTGTCGAAATGCCGCTCTGGGAGATTAACTCGCGCGCCTCGGCGACGAGCTCCTTTTGATGGTCGGTGAGCTGGAGGTCGCCTCGCGGCACCATAAAACTATCCGCCGTTAAACATCCCCGCCCTTCCGCCGCCGTCATCACACTCTCTAGCCCCGTCTTGCCCGCCGGCGCATTCCCCGGCACTGGGTCCGACGGGAGAGGCGCGGGCCCGACGGCTGCTGTGGACATGGCTGGTGATGGGGAGGGCGACTGGAGATGACGGAGGATGACAGGAAGTGACGGAGGATGACTGGAAGCGACGGAGGAAGACAGGAAGTGACGGAGGATGAGTGGAAGTGACGGCGGATGAAACTATTGGAATGCGGGAGAGGGAGGAAAAATAGGAGTTGTCAATGCGTGGTGTAGGTGCGATCTGAACTGACGCAGGCTACTGCACGACGAGATAAAAATAAACTGTTTTGACGTTTGATGTGGAGAAGAGTGTTGAATCCTGGAAGTCGTAAAATGAGGGGAGTCATTTTCGGCACTGTTCTACAAAGTCGATGATTGCTCATAGACCCTATCCAGCCGATCTAAACTGTTTATAAAACGCTTTTACGTGCACAACATCTCACCCCACCGTTATTGATTAAGGGGTTTTGATTGGCGTGGGGAATGGTCAAGCCAGCGAAGCAAGACGGTTTCGCATGGCATGTGCTGACTGACACCACCATGTGTCAGGCAGAGCGGGGCACGGCGCGAGACTATCTGGCTCGGAACGAACCGGCTCGCTTCACTGATTGGGCATGGAAGTCAGCATGGTCACATGGTGGTCCTTTGGCTGGGGATTCAAAACTTGGTTCGGATGGGCAGAGCGAGTCCATGTCGTCAGGGCAGGTCCATCTGGGGTCAGCCACAACAACTCAGGTTACCCGCCCGACCGACCTCAGCGTGACGGGCGGGCGGACTTGACGACCCGTCTCGTGTTGTGTATGTCGTGTGACTGGTGTCGTGTCGTGTGAACCGCATCGTGTGCCTTGGTGGCGTGGCGAAGGCACGGCGAGGTTGATGGTGCAAGAGGGGCACCACACCACCAGCCAGCCAACCAGAGCATGCCCCGCCTGCCCACGCGGTCCATGCTGTTAGCCTCGGGTTAATTAGTCAGCTTCTATGGAAACTTACCCATACGTAGGTGGCCTTGTTTCTGGTTGGGATCGAGCAGTTGTCTTACTGAGTTTGTCCATGCTTAGGTAAGAACTGAAGGAGACCGTAACTCTGAAGTCGAATTGCGTCCCTGAATGTGCTTCCATTGCCTAATTCGACACCTGAAGGTTAGGGGATCAACCAACGATACGTGTAACCGGCCATGTCAGAAACAGCACACGAAGCGAGCTCAGAGATGGACTGTCAGACCACACCACATACATACATGTCGTCCATTTGGCTGGAAATGAAGTCAGGGTTACTTTTGGAAAGGCTTTATCGTTCTTCACATCGCATCCGTTCGATTTTCTCGCAAGTTCGTCCATCCTCCAACTTCTTCAAAGGCGGGACCGCGAAATTTGTCGCACTGAATGCGTAGCTGGGCGGCCGCCAAGCTGGATTTGGGGGTGTGGCGGACTCCGGGGCGACTCTGGTTTGGTGGGAATGTGTAGGTCGGTGCGTTTCGACAGTAACCTTTATTTCGTTATTGTGCATTGGTAGGAGACCCAATTGACTACATAAGTAATTTCAGTTTGCCCATGCCACTAGTTTGGCATAACGTTCTCATATGCATTTACAAACTGCCCCTGCATGCTATGATGCATCGCCGCAGCCAGAAGAGGAGGCCCAAATTGTGAACCCACATGCATGCTTCTATATGGGTCCCTGTCCCCGACCCACACCTCCTCCCCACCACGCCCCCCCAACTCCATCCCTTCACCAACCACCCCCCCTTCCCAACCCCCCATCTGCTGCCCGTGCCCCTGATACAATCCCCCATTGGACATACCCTGAGAGAAATACCGAACATTTCCCTCCATTCCAACACCCCCCCTCCCCATGCTCCTGCTGCCCAAACCTGCTTCCCCTCCCCGAAGCTGCAAGAGCATGTCATCCAACCCTAATCCCAGCCCATCCGAGCCTGCTGGTGCGGCCTCTCCCAACCCCCCTCGTTGCCAAACCTCTGCCTGGCCTAGCAAGCCCACTCCCATACCAGCACCTGCTACACTACCTGCTCCTTCCTCACCCAGGGTGAGACTAGCAGCAAATGCAGCAGCAGCAGCAGCGGCAGCAGAAGCAGCAGCAGCAGAAGAAGAAGCAACAGCAGGGGAACCACAAGCAGAAGCTAGCCTGCCACTGCCTGTCATGACTCCTCCCCCTCCTACTCCTCCCCCTCCTGCTGCTCTAGCTGCTGCTCTAACTGCTGCTGCTGCTACTGCTCCTGCCCCTTCCGATAGTGACAGCGATGGTGCTTCTACCAGCGAAGAGCAATCAGCCCCCTCCCTTTCCCCTTCCCGAATCCCCCCAGACACACTCAAATCCCTCCCTCCCCCTCCTGCTCCCCCTCCCGCTCCCACTCCTGCCCCTGCCCCTGCCTTTGCCCCAGCCCCTGCTGCTGCCCACCCCCCCCCTCTCACCGCCCTCCCCGCTACCCCTGCAACAGCAGCCCTCCCATCCCCCCCGCCCCTCCTGCCATTGCTGCTGCGGCTACCCGTAAGCAAACTCTTGGGTCGATCAGGAGGGCGCTCGGGGGACGGAGCAGGGGAAGGGGCGGGGGAGAGACTGGGGGAAGTAGCAGGGGAAGGGGAAGGAGAGGTCCAGGAGAAGAGATGCGAGAGGAACATGGAGGTGAGGGAGGAGGTGGGAGGGGAGGAGGACGGGGGAGGTGTGGAGGGGCGGGAGGGCGGCGTGGGCGGGCGGGAGGAGGAGGAGTTAGTGGAGAAGGGATGAGTGGCTGTGACGGTACTGCAGCGAGAGTAAGAGTAGGAGGTACCATCGACTGAGGCATTGTCTACAGAGCTGTTGCCGGCAGCAGAGACAGAGAGGGAGAGAGATCCGGATGCTGCTGAATTGTCGGAGGAAACGAGTGCTTGTGCGAGGGGCCGCGCGCGAGAGGAGCGCGATCGGTGGTAGGAGCGACTGGGGCTTCTGTGTTGGGAGGGCGTTGTGAGGGGAAGTGAGAGAGAGAGGGGGAAGAGGAAGGGAAATAAAGAGAGAGCGAGGAATGCAATATGGGACATGGAGCTACGCAGGGATCTTCTCAAAGCAAAGGGGTTGCGTGCGACATAGAAAGGAACGTTGTTGACGCTGATGTTGACGCTGATGCTGACGCTGATGTTGACGCTGATGATTCTGACGTTTGACAACTTTTCAGACGTTTCAAGAGACACCACTGCATATCCAACGTGAGGCACGCAACACTACCGTTCCCCCACACTCCCGTTCCCCTTACTCCTCCCCTCCCCACACACCCGACCCGACCCCCGCACACTCCCGTTTCCCCTTTCAACCCCACACACCCCACCGTCCCTCCTCCTCACACACACACACACCTCCTGTGCACATCCATTGTAGTTGAACGCGGCCCCAACTGACCGTCCCCTTGACCAACCCTCTCCTGCCCCTGCTGCCCCTGCTGCCCCTGCCGCTGCCAGCTTCCCACCCCTCCCTCCTGATCCCCCCCCATCCTCTCCCCCTCGCCAAACCCAGCCCCTTCCCTCGCGCCCCTCTCGCTCCTCCCTCCCCCCTGCGCCTCCCACTTCCCAGCACCAGAACTAGCCATCCCCCCACTACCGCCCCCTCTTCCCCCCCCACCCCCACCACCACCACCAGCACCAGCAGCCGCTGCAGCTGCTGCCATTCCCGCCACTTGTCTTGCGAGCATCACTACCCTCCCCTCTGCCTGCCTTGCTGCCGCCTCTGCTGCAACCCGCTTCTCCTCTGCTGCAGCCAGCCGCTGCTGCACCGCCTGCTGCTCCTCCCGCAGCACCTGCACGCACCGCTCTCGGCCCCTCTCCACCTCCCCGGCCTGCTCCCGCCACTCCTCGCGCTCCCTCTCTGCTCTCGCTAGCCGTTCCTCCTGTTTGCTCACAACGGCCTGTTGGTCCATCAGCTTTTGCTGAAGCTCGTACACGCGCTGCTGCAGAGCCTGCTTCTCCCGCCGCACCCCCCTTAAAGCCAGCAGTACATCCTCCCCCCCAGCATCCGCCCCACACGCGCAACACTCGCGGCTATCCGCCCCCTTACTGCTGCTGCCTTGATTGCCTGGAAAAGCAGCAGCCGGAAGCGGGGGTTCTGTAAGAGAGACCGGGAAGGCTGAGGATTTCACAGGGGGTTGGGGGAGGCACGCGGAGGAAGAGGAGGAGGAGGAGGAGGAAGAGGAGGGAAGAGTGGAGGAGGGGAGAGCGGGGAGGCGGCTTCCGAGGCTGCTCCAGCGGACCAAAGGAGGGGTGGATGTGGGGAGATGCTGCTTGCGATGGGATTGAGAGGAGTGCATGGAACGAGAGCCTGCGTTGCAGGAGTGAGAGGAGGTAGAGGAGGAGGAGGAGGAGGAGAAGGAGGAAGAGGGGAAGGAGCAGGAGGAGGAGGTGGTGGTGGAGGACGGGGGCGCGGGGGGAACGGCGCGCGTCTGGCGGAGGTCGGATTTGAGCTGCGAGCACTGCGCGCGGAGAAGGCGGAGCTCTTTCTCCGCCTCCCCCGCCGCGACTTCCAGGTGCGCACGGTCCTCCTCCGCCTGCGCCACTGCCGCCACTGCGCGCTCCGCCTGCTCCAGCGCGCGCATGAGGTCGCCTGGGGGTGGGGAGGGGTGAGGTGCGCGGAAAGGGAAAGAGGAAGGGGGAAGCGGAAGGGGAGGGCGAGAGAGGAGGTAGGGACGGAAGAGGAGAAGGGTTGCGGTGGGGCAGGAGGGGGGGGGGAGGGAGAGGAGCCGGGAAACGGCGGATAAGTCGTAAGCCGGATGGAGTACGAGGATAGAGACGAAGAAGAGGATTGCTTGCGCGGAATTCTATTCTTGCAAGAAGGCGCGGAATTCGAAATTAAAAAGGGCTGTGGAACTTCTGTGTGCCGTACGTAAACCACGTGGCCGCCGCGCGCGCAAAGCTCGCCGTCACGGCGGCACGGCACTCCCGCACTGAAGCACTCACTCACCCGCCAGTCTTCCCCTCTCCGCGCTCATCGCCTCCGCCAACTCCTCCGCGCGCTGCACTTTCCGCCGCCACCGCCGCGCCTCCTTCTCCGCCTCCTCCCACCGCCGCTCCCACACCTCCTTCTCGCGCTCCGCCGCCTCGCGCCGCTCCTTCTCCTCCCCCAACCGCCGCCGCATCAGCCGCACGACCGCATACATGCCCTCCTCTTCCCCCGACTCTCCGCACCCCCCGCCGACTCCTCTCCCCGCTCTCTCCGCTGTTCCCCCCCCACTCGAAATGTCCCTCCCCGCACCGGCAGACTCGTCCCTCAATGCCGCATCACCCCTTCCGCCATTCTCCGCCCGCTCAAACTTCTCCGCCGTTCTCTCCGCCCGCTCCGCCCTCTCCGCCCGCTCGCCTGTCTGTCGTATGTGAGCCTCGGTCGGACCTGCCTTCCCCGTCCTGTCGTCCTCCCCGCCCTCCTCCCCCGCCATTCTGCTGCTCCTTCTCCTTCCGCTTCCGCCGCTGCTTCCATACCCGCGCACCTCTTGCCGAGGCCTCCTTTCCGCCCCGCCCGCCCCGTCGCCCGCGCGACGTCGCGCAGCGTCGCCTGCGACGCGAGGCTGGTCGCCCGATACTTTCGCGCGTTCTTGGTCGGCAGAATTAGTTACAATCTCTGTGACGGTACTGGAGTAGTCATTAACGGGAATCTGAATGGTTAAGTTCGGCAAGCGGCGCCGGGACGTAATGACGCTCGAGCTCGACCTTTCAGCCTCTGACGCCGCATCTGACGCCGCCTCTAGCGACGTATTACTCCATCCAGATTTACTCGACGTTCGTCTGCTTCTTCCTTTTGACCCGCCATTAAAACTCGATCCATTTCTGGCGTCGTGAAGGCCGCGCGCCTTGCGGCCTACACTGTTCATTTCTTCGTTAGTGTCACTCGAGCCGCCTCTCTCACTGGAGCCTGATGCGGCGCCGCCAACGCTTCGCCGCCATAGCTCTGTGATCGATGAACTTTCCGGATCGTGTTCAGTCTCGCCCAGAATCCACTCATTCGCTCCCCCCATCCGTCGGTTAGCGCCATTAAACTCGTTTTCCGCATGCCGGCGTGCCGCCGCGTGTCTTGCCAAGGGAATGGTGCAGCTAAGGTGAGACATAGTGAAAGCAGGAGCCTAAGCTAACCTAGCACTGCTCCTCGTGACTAGTGAAGTATAATTCAGGTGCCATCTTAAGTTATGATTTAGGGCGCGTCCCCTCCCTCGATCGATCCTGCCCTCGATCGATCGAGGGACAGCTACAATGTCGCAATTGACAGGGTAACCAGATTTCGAGAAGGCTTTCGAATCTACAGTAACTTGTGCCCAACGATCTTGTCTCCTCCGCTGTGACGATCGATGTGCCCTCGTGGCCACACCGATCTCGGCTTTAGAAGGATCGAGGGTTTTTTGCCCCTTGTATTCTCGATCCTGTCACCCAGGGATCGAGATCGATCCGCTGTTGTCACCTCCTACCAATCCCACCCCAATCCTGCGATCGGTGTGCCCGATCGGTTTTTCACAGCGATCGCGCGATCGATCGAGGGAGGGGACGCGCCCTCAGTGAGTCACAAGACAAAGCAATCACAACGGCAAGAACGAACTGAGGTACACCGGGGATGCGCGGGCGTGGAATGCGGCACAATCGAGGTGGTTGGCGGTGGTGATTCTTGGTTTTGTGGTGGTGTGAGTTGTGAGTTCGCGGGTTTGCGAGTGTGAGTGAGTGAGAAGTTCGTTTGTGTGGTTGTGTGTGAATTGGGACGGGGAGGTTGGTGACTGTGACGGACGAATTTGTCCGTTTGCGTGGCTGACGGAAGCGCCCGCTTTAGTGCCGCTCTTTTCTCGATTCTCCTGACCCCGATCGAACGTCCCCCCCTCCTCTCCCCCGTACCTGGAAAAGGCTACAGTGTTACTGTACAGTAGGCGGACAACCAACTACCGACAGCAATCAGGAGGACGACGGTGATTCAGAACGGAAAAGTTGCG
Organism: Closterium sp. Naga37s-1; assembly: GCA_947471745.1. Lineage (NCBI taxonomy): Eukaryota > Viridiplantae > Streptophyta > Zygnematophyceae > Desmidiales > Closteriaceae > Closterium > Closterium sp. Naga37s-1. The sequence continues at coordinate 297,969 of CANJKZ010000156.1, read as the reverse complement.
GACTTGAAGCAACAGAGAGTTATGAGAGTGGCGCGCGGAACGGGACTTCAAGGAAAACGGGATGGGTTGGGTTGGGTCTGGGGATGGCGGAAAGCTGCGACAGAGGCACGCGGCGTAAAAAATTGGGCACTCTTTCGGCGAAGTAGAAGCATTAGCAGGAATGCTTGATATATTATGAGTGTTGTTCAGGAGGATTTCGGGTTTAAGGTTTCAGGTTGGCGTCAATTCCAAATTAGCGTTTGATGAGCTGTTCCTACGGTCTGGAAGAGAACGGAGAGACAAACTGGAAATACACTATGATTCGGATCATCCGCTCTAGCAATTGTGCACCCGTGCGAGGCAAAAGGGGCTGGGGTCGATTGTGGAAGAGTGGTGCAACGGAAGAGTGGTGCAACGGAAGGAAGGGAAGCATGGGACTGTGTCCAGCCTGGTTTGGCGGTTGAAAGCGTTGTCGGGGGATTCCGGTCTTCCCTACCTGTCGATTCCTTGTGGAGGATTCCGTGTGTCAATTCATCTCGCACCATGTGACGCTTACTCGACTGATGCACAGTGCACATGGATATCGTTGTCTTCGGGCAGCGTGGAAACGTTTAGAAGTGTTCCTATGATATCTTCGTTATTAGCTAAATCACGCATAATTTACAAGGCTGACTATATAAAGAATGTTTCTCCACCCTACCTAGCCTGTCTTCCTAACTCGGATACTGGCGTGTCTTTTTGGTGCAGACGTTCGGAAAAAGGTCGACCTTATACTGGTAACCATCTTCGTTAATTTCGCTCAACACTGTTTTCGAGGTTCGTGTGTCCATGCAAAATGTTCGAGAAAACAGAAGGACACTGAACTGGGGTCAACCTCGCTTTCGATTTTTTTCCAATCGTGTGTTCCTCTGCTCATGTGCTTATTGTGAAAAAATAAGGAAAACATGAGAAGCGAAAAGGAAAAATGTTTGGGATAGTCGACTACAGGTCGACCAAGGTTCAGATGCATAAAGTCGAAGAAAATCATGAACTTTACCACACTCCAAAAGACACACGCCCTAAAAGACTGCTCGTATGATTTCACGTTCTGCACCAGAACCGCGCTGCTTGCAAAAGCTTCCTTCACTACAGCGAGTGGCTAGGAAGATATTATTTCCGTCGCTTTTGACAAACCGATGAAGCACCACCCACGTTCCCAATGAAGCACCATCCCCACTGGCTGACGTGTATCCAATAACCCGGCACCAACTCAGGCCACTCCCAACCGCAATCGTTAGTGGATTGGACAGCGCTCCTTGTCACACCTGTCACATCAACACAGATTACTAGGCGAGCTTGTACGAATTACCAAAAGGCATGGTTACCTATTCGATCGTGTCGTGCTGGCCCATCACTTTCTTTCCCAACCACCCTTCCAAGTCTTGCTTTCCCACGTCAACCCTTCTTCCTCTTCTTCCTCAACATTATCCATTCCTTACCTTCTGAGCCCCAACTTGCCTCACCTCTGTCGTCCTATCTTCGTGAACATCCATTCTCAATTCGTCCCACTCACCTCGAATTGGTTCCTTTCCCCAGTCTCCTCTTTTATCCTTGCGTGAGACGACTGGGGTTTGGCCTTTCCAGATAACAAAGTATGTCGCTTGCGTTCGAGCTCTGCACAGCCAAACACCTTACCAGATCCCCTCACGCACTCACCAGATGATCTAGCAGCCGTTTCCGGTGCGCGCTCGACTCGCTCCTTACTCGCGCCGCACACCCCTTCCTCCCCGCCGTTCTCTCTGCCATGGCGCGTGATCCCACAGACCTCCTCCCAGGTCTTCCCGACGACGTCGCGTCGCTCTGCCTCGCGCGCCTCCCCTTCTTCTCCCACCTCCCCGCTTCCGCCGTCTGCCGGAGCTGGCGCGCCTTCTTCTCCTCCCCGCTCCCCTGGTCCTTACGCGCGGCGCACGCGATTCGCCATGGCGATCTTTTACTCCTCTGCACGGGCCTCTGGAGCAGCAGCGCGGGGGAACCCGCGCTTGTCTTCCACGTGTGGGATCCGCAGCTCGACGCGTGGATGCGCCTGCCGCCGCTTTTCGCGGGCCGCGCGTACGCGCCGCATGCCTTCGAGGGCTTCTGCTGTACGGCCGTCGGCGCGTCGGTAGCAGCAGCGCCGATCGCGGCTGGGATGAAGGGTCTGGCGGCCGGAGGATCATCAGCGGCGGTAGGAGCAGCAGGAACGCCGATTGCGGTGGTAACAGCAGCGCGAGCAGCACCAAGAGCATCGGCGCGGGGAGGGGCTGCGGGTGCGCGAACCGCGCCGCAACCGGCGCGACCATCTTTGTTCGTGCTCGGCGGAGAGTACCGCTTCTCCCCGCGCTTGGGCGGCACTTCCTCTCTAGCGGAGCGCATGCCGCACGTGTGGTGCTTGGACCTGGGCTCGGGTCGCTGGCAGCAGCTCGCTGACATGTCGCGCTGCCGCGTTAATCTTAACGCCGCCGTAGTCCTCCCCGCACCCGCCGCTGCCGCCTCATCCCTCGGTACCAGCGGAAGAAGCGCCAACACTGATAGCGCTTCCGGCGGCGGCGGCGGCGGTGGAGGCGGTTGCCGACTACTGGCGCTAGGCGGCTCGTCGGATCCCGTGGGCAGCTACGCAACGACGCCACGTGGCGATGGTCGATTGGAGGGGCTGAGGGGGAGCGAGGATAGGTGGATGAGCGGCGGAGACGCGGAGTTGGATGGAGAGGGGCGCATGTGGGTGGGCGAGGCGCTCAGTCTGGATAATGTCCTCTCGTGCGACGTGGCGGGAAGCGCTGTAGAAACGACAGGTCGTGCTTCTGCCGGAGATTGCGCCGGGATTGCCGCCGGGATTGGCGTTGGGGCTGCTGCCATGGCTTGTGGCAGTTTCTTAGGGGAGTTTGACCAGGCTGGTCATAGTGGGGAGTGGAACGGCTATGGGCTACACGCTGCCGCCGCCGCGACTGCTCCCGATGGCGGTAGAAACAGCAGCAGCGGCGGCGCCGGTGGCAGTAGCAGCAGTAGCGACAGTAGCACCCGCAGCACGGCCGGGAACGCCCCGGCCGCGCCTGTGCACGCCACGTGGCGGCGATTCGCGCGAATGCCGGCGGGCTTCGACCCGTCGTCGCGCGTGTCTGCAACGGCCGTGCTCGGCGGGCACCTCTTCGTCTTCTCCCGCTCGTCGCACGACGACGCGGGGCGAATTGAACGGCTAGATCTGTACGATCTCGCGACGGACGAATGGATGCAAGTAGGGCTAATCCGAGGGCCCACGGAGGGGTGGTGCCGCGGCGCAGTAGCAGCGGTTGACGGCGTGGGGTTGCTGTGCGTGAGCGCGGAGAGGCGGAGGCTGGGACTGGGAGAGGTAGATGTGGCCTGGCTGGACGTAGACTCGCGGGAGTGGGTGGTGGTGGCGCAGGTGCCTGTAGCCCGGGAATTGGGGTGGGCTGGAGCAGTGTCCGCGTGCCACGTGGCGGCTGCTGGGCGGAGGGTTTTTGTGGTGACGGAAGGGGCGCTGGTGCAGCGGGTAGGGTTCTGTATGAAAAAGGTTAAGCCGGTGAATGGGATGCATGTGCTGAAAATCTCCTGGGGCGGATCTGGGAGGTGTGGTGGGATGGGGGTAAGCAGGCGGGAGTGGGAGGAGGCGGATGGGGAGTGTAAGGTGGAAGGGTGGGGTGTAGGTCTGGGTAGTGCTGGCTGTGGCGGCAGCGGTGGCGGTGGTGGTGGTGGTGGGGGGTGCGGGGGCATGGGTGGAGGTGTGCGGGATAAGGACTGGAAATTGACCTGGGAGGTTAGTAACATGGAACTGGCATCTGCTGTGGTGGGCTGTGCGGCCCTGCACATCTAGTCTAGTCGGATGGCGAATATGGGGTAGCTGACACAGTGCTGTGTGCATGCTTGCCTTGCCTGCCTGCCTGCCTGACTTCACTTCTTGCCTGCTTGCTTGCCTTCCCGGGATGTGTGTGGTGTACTTACTAGCAAATGTGCAGTTAGTCAAATTTTTACAGCGTCCGTTGAGATTCTTGTATCCCTTTATCTATCCTTGCCTCCTTTGCACTATTGGCTGTGGGCTACACGCCAGAAGTATGGATACTCATGACATGAACAACAATCTTGAATGACTGCCCTTCATGGTTCTGTGTGGTGTAAGTTCCTCGTTTCGTACGGACTGTATGGGGTTATATTACGTGGTTCTGTGTGGTGTAAATTCCTCACTTCGTATGGACAGTATGGGGTTGTATTATGCCGAGTAGGAAAAATCACATCTGACAGGTGAATAGAATCTACTACCGTATCATGGTACGGTATAAAGGAAACATGTAATATCTAGTGATACAGAACATCTTCAAGGTCCAGACCTGACTTATAATCTTACTGATATTCCTTGTACCGTATGAAGTGTGCCAAAGAATGTTTTCAAATGCTGTTGTAGCCCGACAAGATTACCTCCGTTATGAGCACGAGAGACGGATCCCTCCCACTCCTCCCAGTTTTAGGCATAGGGTATTGTGATGGCGTTTGAGCGATCATCGCCCGTGCCGTGCTATCGCCTTACTCCCGGCAGCAGCAACTGCCACAACGCACTCGCGCTCCGTCTCTGGGTCATCCCCATTCCCTGCTGCTGCTGCTCCTTCCGCTGCTGTTGCTGGTCCACTGATTTGCGGAGGCCTGCGCGCTCGCAGATCTGCTCCGCAGGCGACTCTTCGCCTGACGTCCCAGCACCAGAAGAAGTCTCCTCGCTGCTGCTCCCCCATAGGGCCCTGCCGTCGCTAGTAGCATTGTCGCCGGCGTCGCTAGTAGCGTCGCCGACGTCGCTATCGCCATCGCTGCTCTGGCTGTCAGCACCATCGTCCTCATCGCAGTCTGGAGTAGCGATGGCCCACATGCTCGCTGCCTGCTTGAGCCTGGGTTTGGGGAGGGAAACAGAGCGCACGCGAGAGGAAACGCAGGGGAAACATCAGAAAAGCGAGTCCACTAAAACGTGCTGTCAAATAATTAAAAAAAAAAAGAAACACACAAATAGACACATTAAAGAAAGGGGAGTAAGGGGGGTGGGCCCTTACCGTTCTCGCACAGCGTCAAGCTCGGAATAATCCATGGCATTTCGTCGCCGGCTGTTTATCGACATGCGCCTCCCGCTGGTGCTAAGAGAAGCGCTGCTTTTGCCCGTCACGGTGGCATTCGTAGTAGTAGTTACAGTAGAGGTATTACGAGCAGCACCGCAACGGGGCCTCGCACTTCCGGTGCCGAGTTTTTCGTCTTCTTGCTGCGCCTCTGCCGGCATCGCAGCGATCGCCGCAGCCGCAGCCGCAGCCGCTGCCGCTGCCGCTGCCGCTGCTCCGGCCGTGAAGGGTGACCGTGAAGCCTCTCCCGGCTGCGCGGCTTTCCCGGTCACTTTCCCCGCCGCTTTCCTCGCTGCGCTTCCGCCGCGTCTCCGTTCCGCGCGACACTGCGACGTCGCAACCCACGAGTGGAAGTCCTCGCTCGGCGAATCTTCCTCGCGGTCGCCGGCGTCGCTTTGCGAAAAACTTTGTCGCATTGAGTGCGGCAGCGACAGATCGGCGGCGCTACCAATAGATGCAGGTCTCAGGGACCGGAAAATGCCGCCGGGCCTCCTAATATTAGTGCTACTATTAGCCATAGTGGCGGAGGCCTCTTGAAACGCGGCGACCGTCACGGTGTTACCCTCCAACGCATCATTGTAATGACTCATCAAACTCTGAGTTTGATGCTCTGACCCAGGTGATGATGCTAACACACCGTCGTGGTCGCACGATGACTTTATCTTCATGTCGACTCCGCCGGCGGCGATCATGACGGACAGCGCAGATTCGCCGGTTGTAGTAACGCCGGTGGTTGACGGGGCCTGAAGCGACGAGAGAGCGGGCTGCATCATGCTTAACTTGAATTCTTCTGAACGGTTCGCGTTGGCAACGGCCGTGACGGCGGATGTGGCCGCGGCGGTGGTGCCATGCCATGTTGTGCGGGACGGGAGGGATACGCGGCGCGGAGTGGAAGCGCCGCCAGCGTCAAGGTTAGGTTTGTTATCGTAGGCCGCGGCGGACGCGCGAGAAGGAGCGAACGGCGATACGCCGCTGCCAAGTCCGGTGGCGAGTCTGTTGACGGCGGAGCTTAGGCGCGGGTCCTTGCCGTAGCAGGTGGAGGCGAGGTAGGTGGGTAGCCAATCATCGTCTTCTTGAAGTTGGAGAAGCTCCGAAGCGGGATCCTCGGCACGTACTGCGTGTGTCAAGGCCGGGAGATGCGCAGCCACCGCAACTTGGGAAGCCATGAAGTCTTTTTTTTATTAGAATGTGTCAGCGAGTGGAATAGAAGAAGAAATTGGTGGATCCACGAATAGAGAAAGCGGTTTCCCTAGATAATACTGTTGCTAACAGTAAGCAGCCATGCGCCAGCAGAGACGGGCCGAGAGGAGATGATGAACACGGGATGGGACGACGGGCACCACTCGGGAAGAGATAAGAGTGGATAAGGTAGACGCTGACTAAGAAAGAGAGGACTGAGCGGAAGGGAGGATGAGAACGGGGTGATGGAAATACTGCTGCTTGGAGTCTTGGTGATGGTGGTATTGCATGTCACAATATGCGCACAGTGAAATAGACCGCTGGAGAAGAGAGGAGAGAGAGGCAGAAGAGAGCATAGAAGAGAAAGGAAGGGGTTTCGCGTGGGTGGCGTGGTGAGTTGCTGCTAGTGAAGTCGTTCGTCTTGTGCGTCATTTACTGTGCTGGTTGCACTTTCGGGGATTGGAGCTGAAGTGAAAAAGGGTGTACAATAGCCAGAATGAAAGCAGCAGAGTCTAAAAGCGAGCTGGCACCTGCTGGCACTTACTGTGCTGGCACATCCAACCACACCCTAAACACCAGTGTTTGTGGACGTATTTAGTTTCATAGCCACATATTTTGCTCTTTAAGCAGAGGTGTCTCAAATATATACCCTAAAACTCCCGTCATCCACGGGAAGGAAAAACGTTGGACGAAGATATTGTTGCTGGAGATTCATGTGATGTGAACCACTCACTGCGAGAACCACCAACGGAGCAAGAGATTGTGCCTGCGGCTGATAGGCTACTTCTGTTGGACGTACAAGAATGTTCGCCAAGCGGAGCCAGTTGTCAAGCGAGACTTGGTGGTGGAGGAGGGGTGTGAGATTCCACGTCACGACGACCCAACGGAAGGAGGAGACGCGGACGATGTGCGACGAATAGCGAATAATCATCACGTCGAAAATCTGATGGCTCACAAGCCATACGCCAAAAGCGAATCGTTCGCCTGCTGGGTGGAGCAAAAAATAAATCGTTCGCCTGCTGGGTGGAGCGAAAAATATCTAAGCTGGGTGAGTCTGGACTCTGGAATCTATCATTCGGAAATGACTACGTCTACGTCTTCATTCTAAAGAGAAGTGCTACGTCTTGCAGCGCAAATGAAACCAGCACATTACAGCAATACGCACACATTCTCTTCCGTTTTTAGTACAGTCGGTGCTCATTACAAGAATACCAGTTAAGTGGGTGGACATTGACTGCAACGGGCACCAAGCATTTTGTCGATCTTCGCCACGTCGCCACGGGAAAAAATGGGACTGTAAAGTGAAATTGGGACCTTCCTCAAGTCGCTATAACTCGGTCAACCCTTTTAAAGCCGTGGCCCAACTATCAGCTTCAACTTCGAAGTATTGTAGCTTGGAACTTCGTTGTCCCAGGCAGATCTGTGGCGAGAAGTTTGTCTTTTCCGAGATTTCATTTTTTTCATCCAATAAGGTTCTCGTTACACACACTCCATGTTTGTCCTGCTACTGTTCTTAAGAAGTTGCACCCCCCCTTTAAGATAACGTATGCAATGACTTATGCGACGGGCAACCCCTGAACTGTAGAAGTCGCCCTTCTGCAACTTGGTGACTCTACCCAATGCTCAATTCAGTCACTCACGGGCAAAAACGTTCGCGAGTGACTGTTTTTCTGGGTGGGATAACTTTGGACACAGATAAAGGTGAGCATCGACTGTACAACAGATATTCTAGTGGTTCATTTTTGTTGGATACGTACATCCACGGTTGTACACCCTCATTCTCGCCACACTGACTTTCGCCACATGAATAGACCGGTTGTACACCAACTTATTCGTTTGATGTACCCGCGATTGCGCCACCAGCTCGGTACGTTCACATAGAAGGTTGGGAGCGATGAGTTTATGTCACATAGAATCGATTCACACGCGTGGTCAGTTCAGCATTGAATTGCTAAACGTTGAAGAAAATTGGTGGCAGAGCACTACAGTTACACGCATTCGCGCTAAAGACTAGGCCAAATTTATTAGTTATGATTAGGTCAGGCCGGCCTACAGTTGCAAAAACGTATTTATAGCCACATTTTGGGAGCAAGGGACGGCAATACGCAGGGAAATGTGACTTGCAGACGTTAAAAGCACCGGGCAAAAATGACAAGCACCTCCAACCGAAACGCGCTTGGTGATATAAACGAAAAAATGGGTGTAATAACATCAATGCGTCCCATGTCAGCACATCCGCCGTACTCAACCGTACGCAAAAGCAAAGTTTCACTTTTATATGCTGTTGTATACCATTCCTTACCACCTACCTCGGGTTCGGCTCCAAGCACCAGATTGCTAGGGTCCAAGCAACAGTACGCACTGTAGCCAGGGCTCCCAGTTGTGCGGAAGCCCAGAATAAAGGTGTACCTGTCATACATCCACAGATATTTTAGTGGTGCCCATTCCAAGCCGCAGCGGGAGGTTGTTGGCGCGTCAATCACAACAGCCACCACTTTCCTACAGAAGGCCAAAACGAATCCCCTGCTCGACGGAAATCAGTGGACTCCAAGCCCAGCATGAGATGCGATCGTGCGATTCTGCAACAACGCGGAAACGGTGGACGCTTTTGTCCTTTGAATTAGCAGCACTTGGGTGAGGCTTTCGGGTATGGGTGAAGCAGCGAACACAGAAAAACCTGAAATTTCATATTTCATTACAATACATTCAGCGCTATCAAATACCTAATTGTTCTCATTGAGCCTCATATGATACGGTGTTCCCTCTGTTGTCTCCAAAATTTGACACCTACGCACTACCCCCGCTCCTGATACGTGAAGAGTATTTCTTTCTCGTTGTTCCGTGGCCCATCAATGCATCATGGTCCAAAAAACAACATAGCCAAATTCAACCCACACCTTGGTGCAGGAACACTATCTCTCAAATGGTCCTTAAATTGCTCATGCCCTTCATCCACATGCAAGAGGTCGGTGGCAGCATGTACAATAACAAAATCTGACTCAAACTCAACGTCTACCAGCGGGATCAGCCCAGGAGTTGGGACTTCCCTGGGACTCTGTCCCATCCAGGCACGGAAACAACGCAGCAGCAGACCCGTCGCTCAGCCGCACTGTCACGCCCTTGCTCGGGTGTGCTGTGCTGTGCCTTGAGTCTGACTCAAAACTCTAGCGTCGACCAGCGGCGTCAGCCCAAGAATTGGGACTGCCCTGAGGTTCTGTCCCATCCAGGCGAGCAAACAATGCAGCAGCGGACCCGTCACCCAGTCGCACCGTCACCCCCTTGTTCTTCCGCCCTTTCCCCTTGCCCCGTCCCGCTCCCCCTGCGCTGCCCCCCTCCCCTGCTCCAGCACCTGCTTCCGCTGCGCTGGTTGCAATGCTGGTGGTGCTGCTGATGCGTCGAGGGGGAGTGGGTTGAGGAGGGGCAACAGCAGCGGAGGAAGCGAGAGGAGATGATGCAGAGGGAGCGGTGGAGGGGAGAGAACCGCAGACAGAACAGCGAACCGATTTAGCAGAGTTGATCAGCGTACACACACTACATGACCACTCCCCACCAACTCCCACCGCTCCTGCTCCCCCTCTTGCTCCCCCGCCTCCTCCCCCTGCTGCTCCTCCTGCCCCTGATTGCTTTTGAAAGCGGGAGGGAGCTGGAGCGAGGGCAGGAAAGGCAGCGGAGGGAGCATAAGCAGCGGGTGGGGTAGCCATGGATGCGAGCTCAGGAGCAGACATCGATGCATGCAGGGAGTGAGAGTGAGAGTGAGAGAGCGATGCTGCTCGTGATCTGTATTCCTTCTTCCCTTCGTCTCCCATCCCTTGCACGCTCTCCTGCTCCTTCTCCTTCTCCTTCTGCTTCTGCTTCTCCTTCCCGGCACCCTTTCCCCCCTTCTCATGCTCCCTCCCTTCCCTTCCTCCGCCACTACCACCCCTCGCCCCCCTCGCACCCATATCCCCGTCTCTTTTCCCTCCTCCATCCCCTCCGCTCCCACGCCCAGCGTCTGCTTTTATCAACGACGCGCTTTGCGACGAGGCATGAGCGGAATCAGAAGCACCAGAGGCATTTGAAGCACTTGCCCTTGAAGCCCCCCCAGTTGCTGCCTGCCTAGCAGCATGCACCTTCTGAAGCTCCTCTCGCTTGACCACATCCGGACAAAGCATCGCCAGCCGCGGCACCAGATGGGACAAACCCAGCCGGCACACATGCGCATAATACACCACAGTCAGCATCTCCCCAGCCCGCCATTTCGCGGATTTATCCTTGAAATCTTCAAACCCAGCGCTGCTGTTTCCCGTGCCGCCCAGCCCGGATTTGATATCCTCTATCAGAGCCTTGTTTGCTGCACGAAGCGCTTCTTTTTCCTCACTGCTAATGTCCCCGACCCGTTGCTTCAGCCGGCTTTCTTTGCTGCTCTGCTGCTGCGGCGGCAGCTGCTGCTGCTGCTGTGGTGGCGGCTGGGAGGGCATTTTCTCGTCCTGCTGCTGCTTCTTGTCCTCGTATTCCTCTTCCCAGCTATCCTTAACCACTCTCTCCTCCCCTAGCTTTGGAAACGCGCCTGGCTGTAGTACCGCACCCCCCCCCCCCACCCCCTCTGCTCGTCTTCCCTCTGCCGAATCCCCCTCCCCCTACTCCCCCTCCTCCTCCCCCTCCCCCACCTCCTCCCCCTCCCCCTCCACTACCACTGCTACCACTACTACCACCTATCCCCTTGCCCCCCCCATCACCCCATCCCCCTGCGCCTCTCCCCCCTCCACCTCCCCCTCCCAGCACTGGCCATTCCGGCCCCCCACCCCCTGCCTGCCCCCCGCCCCCCCCACCCACGGGCTGGGGGGGAGCAAGCGGGCCTGCAGATCTCAGAACCGCATTCAACCCCCCAAGACCGCCTTTGACTTTCCCTCCCTTCCCACCAGCTTTCCCACTGCTGCCGCTGCTGCTGCTGCTGCTGCTGTTCCCTCGCGCTGGTCCCCAAGAATCGGATGGAGCAGAAGGAGCAGCAGAGGAGGCAGAGGCAGAAGGCAAGGGAGGAAAGAGAACGTCCTGTGTAATGCCCCCACTGCCTGCCCCTAATGCTCCTCCTGCTACCACTGCTGCTGCTGTGTTGCGCTGGGCCTTTTCTCGGTACACAGCCACTGACATGCCTTCAGTTAACGGCCCTTTGCTGCTAGTACCAACGCCACCGCTAATTGCCGTGCCCCTACTGCTGGTGGTGGTGCTGCTGCTGGCGGCAGCAGCGGCAGGAGGAGTAGGAGCAGCGGACGCAGAGAGATGGGGAAACGAGTCTGGGGCTAGGAGCGGGGGGAAGTGAGAGGGTGCTGATGCAGGGACGGCGGACGAAGAGGAGGAGGGTAGTGGTGGGGATAGGGAGGAGGCGGAGGGGGAGGAGTTAGCAGCAGTACCACCACTAGGCCCGCCTCCCCTTCTCCGTGACTGCTGCTGCTGCTGCTGCTGCTGCTGCTGCTGCTGCTGCTGCTTGTGCTGAAAAGACCCTTCCCCCTCCCGACCACCACCAGCAGCAGATGCAGCAGACTCTCCTGTTCCTGCTATAGCAGCAGATTCCCTTAAAGCCCGTTCCAATTGAGCCGACTCTATACTTGCTGCTAGCACTGCTGCTTCACTCACACCCGCCCCCATCCCCCCCATCCCGCCCCCGAACCCCCCTCCGCGTCCCCCTCCTCGTCCCCCTCCCCCGCCCTCGTACCCCTGTCGCCCCCCCCTGCCTCTCCCCCTGCCACCCTCTGCGCGTAATGAGGGGAAGTTGAAAAACTGGGAAGGGGGGATCTGTTACAGTGGGAAAGAGGGAAGAAGGGAAGGAATGGAATGGAGTAGGGGGAAAACAGGACAAATTTTGAGACGTCTCAATAACTGGGAAGGCGGGATCTGTTTCAGTGGGCATGAGGGATAGGGGGGGAGGGAATGGAGAAGGGGGGGAGACAGGGTGGAGAGGGGAGGGGGAACTGAATAAGAGACAGGGAAGAGGTCGTAAGGAGGGGAGGGGAAGTGGGAGGGAGAAGAAAGAAGAGCGGAAGAACGTGAACACGGGAAGGGGGAGGAGGGAGGGGAGAGGAGGAGGGACTTGGACAGAAATTGGAGAGGGAATGGAAGCATGAAATATCAGGTGGGACTGGCTGCAACATGCAATGCAACACGTCCCCAATCCGGCCCCATCCGACCGCAATCAATCCCAATCCGGCCCCATCCTTCCTCATTTCCCCAAAGCTTCTCCACTAAGTGCCCAATCCGACCCCAAAAGGTCCCCACCTCGTCCCCATCCATCCACGCACCTGCAGTGCCCGGTTGCGCTCGGCGCGCTTCATATTGCCCGCGTGCTGCTGCGCGATGTGTTGCTGTGTGGAGAAAACAACAAGGGCAGGGAGGGAAAGGGGGCATTTGAGGCGTCTCAAAAGACTTGGCGCGCTTCATATTGCCCGCATGCTGCAGGGCGATGTGTTGCTGTGTGGAGGAAACAGGGCAGGGGAGGAACGACAGGGACGGCACAGAACAGACAGTCAAGGATGACATGACAAGCGTGCTTTGCAGAAAGGTGACTTTTGAGTCGACTTAGAAGTCACCTCTTTTGAGTCGACTCAAAACTCAGAAGTCACCTCTTTTGAGTCGACTCAAAACTCAAAAGTCACCTCGGCACAGAACAGGCAGACAAGGATGACAAGCGTGCTTTGCAGAAAGGCGGTGAGGTGCTGCTGCTGAGCGCCGAATGAACATCAGCAACAGCACGCTTCTGTTCTGAGGCTCCTAACAACACCCCTCGTAACACCCCTGCCCAACCCAACGTCGCACCGTCACCACACCACTACCCCCCCCCTTCACACACCTTTGCTCCCCCTCTGTGCCTGCTGCACCCCCTCCCCTCTCTCACCTTTAGCTCCATCTCCGATGCAAACACCACGAATTTCTTCTCTAGGCACTCCCTGTCCTCGCGAGTCACACCCAAGTATGTGTGAGTGCCCTTTTGAGTCGACTCAAAAGCACACCCAGGTATGTGTGAGTGCCTCCTCACACCTTCTCCTCCCCCTCTGTGCCTGCGCCCCCTCCCCGCACGCACCTTTACTCCATCTCCGAGGCAAACACCACAAACCTCTTCTCCAGACACTCCCTGTCCTCGCACCCTGAAGTGTGCGTGTGTGCTTCCTCACACCCTCTCCCGCGCCCCTGTGCCAGCACAGCACCCCCTCCCCTCACGCACCTTTAGCTCCATCTCCAATGCAAACACAACAAACTTCCCCGCTACACACTTCCCTGCCTGCCTGCCCCTCACAAGCCATGTGCGCGCACTGCGCACCCTCTGTGCCTGCACCCCCTCACGCACCTTTAGCTCCATCTCCGATGCAAACACCACAAACTTCTTTTCCAGACACTCCCTGTCCTCGCACACGTGGTGGTCTGCGCGGAAGTGGTTCTGCGGAAGGGGGAGAGGAGAACGGGGGAACGGGGGGACGGGGAGACGGGGAGACGGTGGAACGGGGGGACGAGTGTGGACCGGGATGTGTGGTATGGGCGGAAAAGTGCCCTTCTCCAGACACTCCCTGTCCTCGCACACGTGGTGGTCTGGGCGAAAGTGGTTCTGTGGAAGGGGGAGAGGGGGGACATGAGCGGGGAACGAAATAGTTACCAGAGCAAACACTCGAAAGTAACAAGCTGTTATGTTCACTGCGTGAAATTTATAGAAGTTGAAATCACTTAAAACGACAACTGGAAGTAGGGACGAACGGAAGAGGACGGGGGCGGAGGGGGCGCCAGGGGCGGGGGAAGGGGGGGCAGGGAGGGTGGGAGTGAGAAGGGTGGGGGGGAGGGGAACGTAAGCTGGGGGAGGGGAGGGGAGGGGAGGGGAGGGGAGGGGAGGGGAGGGGACGGATGTAGCAAGAGCGTAGGCAGTACGTTAGAAGGAGAGCAGTGGATAAATCCTTACCTCCAGATGATCATAGGAGCGGAAATACTCGTATTTGCCAGGGTTGTTGCTGCATGGGGGAGGGTGGGAGCGCAGGTGGGGGTGGGAGTGGGGTGGGCAGGGGTGCGAATGGGGTGGGGAGGGGTAGGAGTGCGGTAGGGAGAGGTGGGAAGGGGAGGGGTTAGGCGGGGTGGGGAGAGGGGACGGAGGAGGTCACGCGATATGGAAGGGAGATGTGGCTCACCAAATGTCCACATGTGTCCGTCCACATGTATAATGCTCCGTGGACATGTGGTGGAACAGCGCATTGTCGCCCATCACACTTACCATCACGTCCCTCCCCCCCTCTCTCACACCCACTTTCCCTCCACGCCCTCGCTAGGCTCACCGCTGGCAGATGTGGCACGTGAAGTGCTCCGTGGACATGTGATGGAACAGCTCGTTGTCTCCGTAGAAGCGCCGCGCGGGTGCCCCTTGAACCCGTTTCTCCCACCCACCCCTTCCAATCGCACCGTTTCCCCTCCCACCCCTTCCCATCCCCTCCCACCCCTCCCTCCCCCTCCCACCCCCTCCTACCCCCTCTCCACCCCACTTTGCCCAGGCCCCATCCCCTCCCTCCGCTCTTACCGCTGGCAAATGTGGCATGTGAAATGCTCCGTGGACATGTGGTGAAACAGCTCGTTGTCTCCGTAGAAGCGCCGCGCGCAGAAGTCGCAGCGCGGGTGCCCCTTGAACCCGCCGCGCGCCTCCTCGCTGCTGCCGTCCACCTCGGGATCTCCGCGCGCCTCGTGCCGCTCCACCTGCTGCCGCGTGTACAGGCGCTGCTCCGATAGAAAGACCTGCGGGAGGGGGAAGGGAAGGGGAGGGGGAAAGGAGGGGGAGGGGGAAGGGAGGGCTTTTGAGGCGTCTCAAAACTCGTGCCGCTCCACCTGCTGCCGCGTGTACAGGTGCTGCTCCGATAGAAAGACCTGAGGAGCGGGAGAGGGGACACTGGATGTACTGGCAGCGAGCGTCCACCTCGGGATCTCCGCCCGCCTCGTGCCGCTCCACCTGCTGCCGCGTGTACAAGCGCTGCTCCGATAGGAAAACCTGGGAGAGGGGGAAGGGAGGGGGAGGCGGGGAGGGGGAGGGGAGCGGGAAGGGAGGTGGAAAGGATGGGGACGGGAGGGCTTTTGAGGCGCCTCCAAATTCGCGTCACTCCATCTGCTGCCGCGTGTGCAGGCGCTGCTTAGATAGGAACACCTGGGGGGAAGATCGAGGAGCGGGGGAGCCGGAGAGCGGGGGGGTCGGGGGGGCGGGGGAGTAGCTAAGCCGAGCGAACTGTAGCTCCAACCACCTGATGCCGCGTGTACAGTCGGTGCTCGGATAGAAAGATGTGCGGAGGGGATGCGGGAGCGGGGACAACGGATGTATTGGCAAGGGAGATATGAGGAAAAGGAGGCAGCGAACGTGAGAACGAGCGACGGGAGAGAGAAAGCCGGGAGAAGAGGAGTGGTTTAGGAGGAGGGAGATAAGGGGGAAGAGGGCGGGGTGGGTTGGGAGTGTGGCGGAAACGAGCAGGCGGAAGGCGGGGGCGAGTGGGGGGGAGTGCGGGAGGGATGAAGCCAGAAGAAGGGAATCCAAATGGCAGACGACACGTATTGCCTCTTCCCACAAAACCAATCTCCCCTAATCCCCTAACGCTAAATCCCTCCCCTTACTCCCACCACCTCAAACTCCCCCAACCCCCTCATTCCAATGCAACGCTCGTCCCATCGCCAACTTACCCCCCGTTCTCCCCTCTCCCCCTTCCCCTCCCCCTTTACTCCCCCTTCCCACTTCCCCGTTACCCCTGCCCCTCCGCACCTTCCGCCCTTCCAGGCAAAGCTCGCACATCCTAACGGCGTGCGCGCGCCCCAGATGGTCCTTCAGCGCGCTCAAGCTGCGGAACGCCAGCCCCGGCGGCGCCGCCCCCGTCCCCGCGAACGGCGGATTCGCTCCGCCCGCGGCGCCGGCGGCGGCGGCGGAGCCGGAGGCGGCGGCCGGCGGGGATTTGGCGCAGATGGAGCAGGTGAGGCGCGTCATTGCGCGCATTGTCTTGAAGTGCGACTCGTCGTCGAAGTAAGCGCCCATGGCGCTGTCGTACCAGTACTCGCCTGCCCCGGGTCGCCCGGGCGTGGCGACGAGCGACGGCAGCGCTGCGAAATCGAACGACGTTCGCGTGTAGTCGCCCAGAGCCTGCGACGGAACGAGGCAGGCGCGAAAACGCAGAGAAGCGGTGGTTCACAGGGAGAGAGCGAGAGTGACGAAGAGAGCAGAGAGGAGGGGAGGTGTCAGAAGGCGTGGGAATGAGTTCGATGGGTTTGATTCTATTGTTCCTCGTCCGACGGGAACGCGTCCGATGTGGACGAGTGATGAACAATGAATAGGTTTAAAGTGCAGGTCGGAACATAGTGCCGGAGGAGATAAATAGTGCCAAGGGGAGGAAGGAGTGCAAGGGGCAGAGCGGCATGGTATGGCGATAGGATCGAATCGGGTCGGGAGGAATCGGATCGGATAGAATCGGATCGGGCCGACCTTGGTGACGACAACGGCGAGCGAGGACTGCTTGCAGATGCAGCAGCGCTGGTCGTTCATTACGACTCGCAGGCGCGCGACGCACATGGAGCACACGTCGCGATGCCCGCACGGGCCTATCGCTACCCACTCCAACGGCTCCGCGCAGACCGCGCAACAGTCTTCCATGATCGCGGCTCGGTGAGCGCGTTGTGAAGATCGGAAGCGGATAGTCGAGTGCGAGGCGTGAGGCGGTCTGATCGGCCGATCCGAAGCGAATACGGTCGTGGACAGGGAATGAGATGCAAGAACGAAGAACGAAGCGAGGACCAAATAGGTATGTAAGGGATAAGATAAGAAGGATGCTTGTGGATGTTAGGAAGGACGCGTGGATGTGACAGCAAGCAGAGAGGTTTTGGCGAGGTTGTGGGAATTTGTGGTGGAGCGGAGCGGAGACGAGGGGAGGAGGAACCGAGGTAGGAGGATGATTTCGAGGTGGTCTCGGGAATTCCGATCAGATGGATCATGTAGAAGGTGTGTACACTGCGATACAGATGCAGATCTTCTGGGTTTCTTGAACCTTCGGTGTTGGTGTCGCACTTTTGTTGCACTTAGCTGAATGCAGGAGTTCCAAGTTCATACTTCACAACCTCGGCTTGTTTTGCGCACTCTACCCATACTTCGACCACTAAACGCACCCTAGTGAATCTGCCCAGATGCATATGAGCATGCGACAGATCTATCTTCGTTTGCGTTGTTCAACGATGGGTGTGCGACGAATCTTGCCAGCAGGGCGAGGCGAAATCTGTGACTGGGGGAACTGTGAGCCTGCCACACGCAACATCACCGCTGGAAACCCACGCTCCGGGCCTCCGCCTCGACATTTCCCAACCTCAGTCCCAGGCTCGTCGCGCGTCACCCACAGTTCGTTACCGTTACCACTGTGGCCTTCGCTATTTAGTTCTCGCTCAATCCTTCGCTCACTGTACTTTTTGCTTCGATAGTGCAATTCTCGCTCGCTCACTCAATTGCACTCGTAACAGAAGCAGATTCATTGTTGGTGTTTCCTATGACTTACGGTCGCATTTCTTGTTGCCATTCCGCAAATTTATTGCAGCGAAACTTTCAGTAACGGGTTTTGTGTAGGGCCTGTTGAACAGGGCTCACGTTTCAAAAGAAGCCTCCCTGTTTTTGACCCGCAAAATTTTTTTCTACTCTGACGGCACTTCGGCCGCAAAAGGGCCACTCTGAGCGTGTTAAGGGCTAAAAAACAATCACCTTCGCGAAAATCAGGGCCAAACTTCGAGCAACTCAGGACTCAAAGTGTTGGCCCCAGGAACTTTGACAGGCCAGGTTGGCATTCGCTGCCACCTCGGAGGTGGGTGTATCGAGAGGAAATTTTGAGGAAGCTTTCTTCAGATAAACTCGCATGCAGGGACCACGGAACGCATACTCTGTAGTGACAGACTCCAGAAACGACTAACACTTTGGCCTTTTACACTGAACCAGGGGCCATAAAACAATAACTCTGAGGCTCTCAGTGATGAAAAATTGACTACGCTAGAATTCCATTTTTCACAAACTGGATGGTCTGATTCGTCAGACTAATCAGACTATTTAGTCTGATAGCGTCAGCCCTGGTTACCAGCCGAGCCGTGAGGTCGGGGTGCGACGTGCGAAGGTGGCGGGAGGATTGTCGAAGCGAGGGTTGCGAGTGGTAACGGTGCTGACTGTGGTGCTACAGTAATATACGCGCTAAGCAGGGATGCGGCATAAGGAAATGGAAAATTCCTTGCACTACCCCCCTCCCTAAGGAGGCCCTCCATACGGGAGTGCGTGTACATCTCGGAAATTGCGGCTGCACAGATAGTCGGTGAGGTCAGGGTGGTTTTCGATCTTGTCCAGGAGAACCCAATTGTCTTCAGTTGGGGTGCGGTCTTTCCATCAAATCAGGAACTCGACCCTGCGTGCTCCACGTGGGTCACGGACGTGATGGCTCAGAATCTTCTCGGGTGTAATTGCTGGCTTAGTGGGCGGTCGTGTCATGCTGGCTGGTCGGTGTGGGGGCAGTTGGCTTGTGGATGGTACGTCAGGGCGTAGGAGGCTGACGTGGAATGACGGGCTGACGTACCAGTCAGCGGGGAGGAGGAGATGAGCGGTGACAGGTGTGATCATGTGGCTTATGCGAAATGGCCAGCAATATCGAGGGCGGAGTTTTGGCGTGATGGGCAGGCGTAGGTTTTGAGTGTCGAGTAAAACTTAGTTGTCGAGCTGGTAGGTGACGGGACGGCGGTGGCGATCGGCGTTGCGTTTAGCGATTACGTTTGATTTTTATATTGCATCTGCTGCCCGAGTCCGTGCTGCCTGTAAAATCTCGGCGAACTGCTGCGCACGTGGTACGGGGTTGTCGGGATTCGGAGTCATGGGTACTGTGGGGTCTTGTCCGTAGTTCACGTAAAACGGTGACTGTTGGGTCGTGGCGGATCGCGAATTATTGTACGTGAACTCAATGAGTGGCAGTTGTTGTTCCCACGTGCTTGGGTCGTCGCACGTGGCTCAGATAAGCTGCTCCATGGTCTGGTTTGTCCGTTTTGTCTGTCCGTCTGTCTCGGGGTGGTACGAAGAACTGAATTGTAGTCGCTTGCCGAACTGCTGCCACAAGTTCCGCCAGAAGTTGCTGGTGAATTTCGTGTCCTTGTCGCTAATGATTGCTGTTGGTATCCCGTGTAATCGAACGACGGTAGCGATGAAGAGCCGAGCTGTTTCTTCGGCAGAGATGGATTTCTAGCATGTTGCGAAATGCGCCATTTTCGTCAACCGATCGACAACGACCAGGATCGCATCGTTTCTACTTGCCCCAGTCGGTAACCCCGTGACGAAGTCCATCGTCACCTGCTGCCAAGCACACTCTGGGGGTGGTATCGGCTGCAACTGCCCTGCCGGCCGCTTCCGTGATGATTTCATGAGTTGGCAGGTGGGACACGACGCCACGTGTCGCTGTACGTCCGTCAACATTTCGAGCCAATAGTTATACCGCTGCAGCTGCTGCCGTGTATTTTCTACCCCGAAATGGCCCGAGGTAGCGCCCTCGTGTGCCTCCTGTAACAACAGTTCCCTTAGCAAAGTATACCCTGGCACCCAGATGCGGTCGGTGCCGGCTTTAACGTAATAGACTCTCTTTGCTGCTGCAAACTGCTGCGAATTTCCTCCTGTGAAGAACGGGTCTGTTTGGTATCCGTGGGTAAATAGTCCTGTCAGTAGTGGGCTGGTCTGGGCGAGTAGTATAGCATGAATTTGGGCAGTGGGGCGGGTCAGTGCGCCGGCGATGTTGGAGGCTCCTTTTTTGTAGGTGACCGTGTAGTGAAAATTGGACTCGAGGAAATCGAGCCAGCGAATCTGTCGTGGGTTGAGGTTTGGCTGTGCGCGGAGGTACTGTAGTGACTTGTGATCTGTCCGTACTGTCACGTCTGCGCCGGTCAAGTAACAGCGCCACACTTTGAGTGCGTGCCAATCGCGAGCATTTCACGGTCGTGTATCGGTAATTTTTCTCAGGCGGATGCAGTTTGCGGGACTCGTATGCGATGGGCTGTAACCCGTTGCCGAAATCCTGTAGCAGTACGGCTCCGATGGTGATGTCGCTTGCGTCTGTAACAACTTCGAATGGGCGGTGAGGGTCGGCGATGCGCAGTACGTGTCCAGCTTCTTCGGGTCAATTTCAACCCCAGCCTCCGAAATAACGTGCCCTAAAAACTCTAGCCTATCCTGAAAAAACTCGAACTACGAACCCTTCGTAAGTAGCCGGTGCTCGTCTAAGATATTAAATTCTGCTTCCAGGTCTGCTAAGTGCTGCTGCTTATCGCGACTGTAGACAAGGATGTCGTCGAGGTAAACTATCACGCATTTATCTAAAAGTGGCCTAAACGCCTTGTTCTGTGAAGAAATGAGGAATGAATGACTAAGGGAAAGGTTGGGTACAAGTACAAACCTAGAAATGTGTTGTACCCCATATGTGCTACCCCACTATAGCCTACACAGGCTAAGTCATACAAGTCTGACACACCCCCATAGGCAAAGTGGGGGAGAACAAGGGGTCACAAGACCAGTCAAGCAAAGCAAAGCAAGCTCAGGGTGGATCACAACGTCACCACACATTCCGAGCACAAGTTCAAGGCCATAAGGCCAGTTCACATGCAAGATCATATATAAAGGTAAACAAGCAAGTGCAGGTATAGAAAGATCACAGTATAAGCAAGGTCAAGAAGTAAGCAAGTGAGGCCAAGTAGGCACAAGACCTAGCATCGTACAACATCGCTGATGATCACAAGGCGGAAGTGCCTTGGTAAAGATATCAGCAGTGTTGGCCTGAGAGGCCACGTAAGCAAGGCGCAGCTGACCACGCTGCTGCAGCTCACGAGCAAGAAAGTAGCGAAGAGCAATGTGCTTCGTTCTGTGCTCCAGTCTGTGCTCCCGACACAAGGCCAGCATGGCCTTGTTGTCTACGTACAGAACCGGAGGAGAACGAGGCGGCTCTCCTAGGTCAGTCAGCAGGTAGGTGAGCCAGCGTAGCTCCTGTGCAGCCATGGCCCCCGCGTAGATCTCAGCCTCACAGCTGGAGCCGAGAACAGAAGACGAGCGGGTAGACCGCCACGAAACAGAGCCGGAACCAAGGCTGAAGGTGTAACCCTGTGACGACCGCTGCGTAGCCTGGTCGTCAGCCCAAGAAGCGTCTGCGTGACCTGTGAGGACCACTGAACGCTGCCCTCCAAGCACTAGCCCCATGCCCGACGTACTGCACAAGTAGCGCAACACCCTCTTCGCTGCAGCCATGTGCTCTGGTCGGTGTCTCCCAGGAGCAACATAGCGTGCCAAGATGCTAAGAGGGTATGCAAGGTCAGGTCGAGTGCAGGTCATCAGGTACATGAGGCAGCCAACAAGCTCTGGGTACGGGCCACTCGGCTCTACGGACTCATCCGAAGGCAGGGCTGAGAGCGAGTGGCGAGTAGACAGAGGAGTGGCCTGAGGCGAGGAGTACGTGAAGCCGAAGCGCTGAAGGACCTGCTGCACCATGTGTGACTGAGTCAGGGTAATGGTGCGCTGTGCTCTGTCCCGGGTGATCTGCAAGCCAAGGTAGCTGCGCAGATCACCCGGGTCTGTGCACGTGTGTCTCTTCTGCAGCTCGGACTTCACGTGGGCGAGTCCAGCAGTGTCAGAAGTGGCAAAGACCAAGTCGTCGACGTATACGAGGATGTAGAACGGCGGCAAAGAGGTGTCGGTGCGTAGAAACAGCGACGGGTCGGCAGTAGAAGGAGCAAACCCAAGAGCCGCAAGTGTAGTCCTCAGTGTGTCGTGCCACTCACGGGGCGCCTGACGGAGACCGTAGACTGGCCGCCGGAGGCTCCAGTGGGTACCAGGAGGAAACGACCCAGTGAAGCCAGGTGGGCGGCGCAGCCAGATCTCCTCGTGCAGGCTGCCCTGCAAGAAAGCTGTGCTGAATTCAAGAGAGTGAAGCTCGTAGTCACGCTGAGCGGCTATGTGCAGCAGCACCCGAAGAGTGGTCATCTTCGGGGTGGGAGAGAAGGTCTGAAAGTAGTCAACTCCCTACCGCTGACTGAAGCCTCGAGCCACGTAACGCGCCTTGAAGACAGGCGGAGAACCCGGCGGCCGCTTCACCCTGAAAATCCACATGCCACTGACGATGTTCGCCCCAGGTGGGGGAACCTCGTCCACGTAGGTGCCTGTGGACTTCCAGGAGGCCATCTCTGCATCCATGGCTGACTGCCACTGTGAGGAGTAGGGACCCTCGATCGCCTCAGCGTACGATCGAGGAGTCGGGATGTCTGGTGCATCCGGGTCTCCCTCAGGGGCAATCAGCATGGACACGAGATGAGGCAAAGCAGCAGCAAAACACTGGAACTCCTCCTGCCTGTCCTCAAGGACGTCCGTGCTAAGAGCACACTCACCCCCGACGGACGGAGGACAGACAGACTCAGACTCAGCAACAAGACCAGCAGCGTAGTCTAGACGACAGCGAGCAGCAAAGTCGACAAGCTCAGCAACTAAGGCAGACGCAGCAGTGGACTCAAAGGAAGGGTCAGTGACGACAGTAGCAAGGAGACGCGTGACAGTAGGACTCGCAGCACGAAGGGAGTCCGACTCCAGGTCAGCAAGAGTAGGGAGAGAGGACTCGGGAGGAGAAGGCAAACGGGCACGCAGCGGAGCAGTGGAAGGACGCAGAGACATCCGGTGCGTGCCGGGGACAGGCGGAGGACGCTGACGCGAACCACGACCACTCGTGCGAGCAGCACGGACAGGCGACGCAGGACGAGACGCAGGCTCACGACGCTCCGTGAGACCTCCAGTAGGACCAGTGTAGGGAGAGGGAGCAGGCAGTGGGGAGGCTGGCTGTAACTGTGACTCGGACTGGACAGGCAGCGGACACTCTAAGAGAGGAGCAGGACCAAGGAGCGGAACGAAGTACGGCCGCGGCCGTGCAGTGCCCCCAGAATCAGCAGGAACAGCACCAGTACCCCCAACGGCAGCACCAGCGCCAGTAGCACCCCCAGCTCCAGCAGCGCCAACTCCAACACCCTCAGAAGTACTAGCGCCAGCAGCACCTCCAGCGCCAACACCCCCAGCACCTCCAGCTCCACTCGGACCACCAGAAGACGGAGCAGCTGCAGCTCCAGCACCAGGAGCACCCGCAGGCCCAGCAGCTCCAGTACCCCCGGTACGAGCACCTCCGGGACCCGTGGCACCAGCACCCTCAGCAGCAGTAGAACCGTCAACACCAGCAGTACCTCCAGCTCCAGTAGCACGGCTCCAGCGCCGAGCAAACCACTCGCGTAGCTCCTGTGGAGAGAGCAGCTCCCTCCGGGACGAAGCACCCGAAGGACCTCCAGGCCCAGTACCGCCAGACGCCACACGAGCAGGCCCAGCACCCTCAGGCTCCGCACCCCCAGGCTCCGCACCTCCAGGCTTAGCACCCCAAGTCTCAGCACTCCCAGGCTCAGAACCCCCAGAGTCAGCACCCCCAAGCTCAGCACCCCCAGACCCCGCACCCGCAGGCTCAGCACCCCCAGACCCCGCACCCGCAGGCTCAGCACCCCTAGCAGCACCAGAGTCAACAGCTACCTCGACAGGCTCGACTGCGTCTACCTGAGACACACCTGAGGGGGCAGGACCCTGAGGGGGAAGGGGGTCTACCGGGGGGGGACCTGGCGCGAGGAAGAGCGGCGGCGGGGGGAGGGGCGCAGTGCGGTAGGGGAAGAGACGGTAGTAAGGAACCGACTCGTCAAACGTGACGTCCTGGGAGGACAGAACACGGCGCGAGGTGGGGTGGTAAAACTGCCAACCAGGCGCGTCAGGGGGGAAGCCAAGGAAGACGCAGGGAACAGCGCGGGGGGACAGCTTGTCCGCAGACAAGTCGCGGACAAAAGCCCGAGATCCCCAGACACGAAACGCAGACGCATCGCCAACCTTCCCCGTCCACCGCAGAGTAGGGGAGGTCTCCGGCAAGGAGACTCGTGTCAAACATTATATATGTTGTGTTAGTTTAGGCTACAGTGGGTTAGCCTATAGGGGGTACACAATTCTAGGGTTAGGTACTTGTACTCTTTTCATTGCTAGTTCATTCATTCCTGTTCAGTGATTCCAACATGGTATAGAGCAGGTCCTTCCTAGGACCGAAATTTTCTAAGGGCCCACCACTACGTAACTACTTACCTACCTACCTACCCGTGCCCTAGGGCGCCTCGGCGTGTCACGCCCCTAGAGGCCCCTCTTGACGGCCCCGCGCTAGCCCCGTTCAGGCCCCGTCGGCCCCGCGCTAGCCCCTCTCAGGCCCCGTCGGCCCGCGCTAGCCCCGTTTCAGGCCCCGTCGGCCCCTTTTCAGGCCCCGTCGGCCCCGCGCTAGCCCCTCTCAGGCCCCGTCGGCCCGCGCTAGCCCCGTTTCAGGCCCCGTCGGCCCCGTTTCAGGCCCCGTCGGCCCCGCGCTAGCCCCTCTCAGGCCCCGTCGGCCCGCGCTAGCCCCGTTTCAGGCCCCGTCGGCCCGCGCTAGCCCCGTTTCAGGCCCCGTAGGCCCCGCGCTAACCCCTCTCAGGCCCCGTCGGCCCCGCGCTAGCCCCATTCAGGCCCCGATCGGGCCCGCGCTAGCCCCGTTTCAGGCCCCTTCGGCCCCGTTTCAGGCCCCGTCGGCCCCGCGCTAGCCCCGTTCAGGCCCCGTCGGCCCCTTGCTAGCCCCGTCAAGGCCCCGTTTGGCCCCGCGCTACCCCCGCTCAGGCCCCGATCGGCCCCGCGCTCGCCCCTCTAGGGCCCCAACCGGCCCCGTGCCGACCTCGCCGACCCGTGCCCACCACCCAGAGGCCCCGGGCGGCCCGTTCCCGCCGCAGCACACGAGGGAGAGCGGGCGGCCCGTCCCCGCCGTGACCCGAGCCGAGCCGCGCGCCTCGAGCCGAGCCGCGCCACCCAGCCGAACCGCGACCCGACCTGAACCGAGCCGCGCCGCCCTGCCCTACCTGGTTCGTCCTACCTGCTTCTCCTACTGCTACTGCTGCTATTTCTACTGTTCCTATGGCTAGCCCACAGGTTCTCGTGTTCGATGCTGAGGGCCGCCCTGTGAAGTTTGACACCTGGCTCGATGACCTGCACCTCTACCTACAGCTCACAGCCAAGGATGACATCTCACTGTACGATCACGCCCTAGGCCTTGTCACTGCCCCTGCTGCTACTGCTGACAGCACTGCTCGCTCACAGTGGCAGACTCGTGATGCCCACGCTCGCTTCGCCATTCGCAACTCCCTGCCGATAGACGAACGCGAGCACTTTGGTCAGCACAAGACTGCACAGGCAATGTACACAGCTGTAGTTGCTCGCTACTCCTCACCTGCCTCTGCCGCACTAGGCCGTCTCTCCCTCCCCTACCTGTTTCCCGACCTGGCCTCCTTTCACACAGTCGCTGACCTCATCACGCACCTCCGTACTAGTGAGGCCCGCTTCCGTGCCGCCATGCCTGCTGAGTTCCTTGCCACGCACCCCCCTCCACTCTGGCTCACTCTCTATCACCTAGTCACCCGCCTCCCTGACACACTGCGTGCTGTCAGGGACCACTTCCTAGCTCGTTGCCCCACTGAGCTCACCATTGCCCTCCTCGAGAAGGAGCTACTTGCAGCTGAGGCTAGCATAGTCGCTGTAGGTGCCTCTCGTGGCGACCCCCGTACCCCGTTCTTTGAGGGGTGTTCTCCTTCCCCCCTTCTTCCCTCTGTCGCCTCTGCTGCTGCTGTCGACCTTCTTGGTACTGAGAAGGTCGGCACTGCGTCTGCCTCGAGCGGACGCCGCAGCGGCAAGGGCAAAGGGGGCAAGGGTGGTGGCGGTGACGGCGGGGGAGGCGGCGGTGGGGGCGGTGGAGGCAGTGGGGGTGGTGGCTCGGCTGGAGGGGCGAGTGGTAGCGGTGGGGGTGGTGGCGGCAGCGGCGGGGGAGGTGGCAGGAGTGGAGGCGGCGGTTGGGGTGGCGGTGGACGAGGCGGCGGCAGGGGTTGGGGTGGTCGAGGAGGTGGCAGCGGTGGTGGTGGCCGTGGAGGCGCTGGCGGTGGCCAGGGCCAGCAGCACACTCTCTCGCCCCAGGAAGTCCGTGAGTGGTACTCTCAGCACGGGGGTGGGGGTGGTCTTAGCTGCACGTACGTCATTCGCACTGGTGACCGCACTGGTCAGCAGTGTGGACGACCGCACGCCACACAGCGCTGCTTCTCTCGTCTCGACGACGCTTGGCGTGTTCAGTTCCCTCAGGCCACTGAGCTGCCCCGCTAGCTTGATCTCCTGAAGAAGGGGATTGATATCTATGCTCTAGAATTTGATGCTATTCTATCTGCCATGTATGTGATGTCTACTAGTGGAGAGGGTGCTGAGTACTTGTGTGTGCCGCCCGACCCGGGCATTAGGGCCAGTGCGTCTGCCGCTCCAGGTACTCACGTGTCGGCTACCCCAGGTGCTGGTGAGGCTGCTGCTCTAGGTGCTCGTGTGTCTCCCCCCCTTGGTACTGCGTCGACTGCCGCACTGCACACCTTCACACTGGACTCAGGTGCTTCTCGCTGCTTCTTTCGTGACCGCACTGCCCTTGAGCCGCTTGCTCGGCCAGTTGCTGTCTCCCTTGCTGACCCCTCTGGGGGTCCGGTCATTGCGACCTCTTCCACTGTCCTTCCCTGCCCTGCGGTCCCGTCGGGCACACTGTCAGGTCTCCACCTCCCCTCGTTCTCTACGAACTTGGTGGCAGGCTGTGCACTCCAGGACGGGGGTGTTCACCAGTTCACCCCTGCCTACGAGCGCGTGACACACTGCACGTGTGCTCGTACGGGCCGTCACTTGGCTACCTTCACTCGGCAGCCGGGGTCGGACCTGTACACACTGACTACTGAGTCCCCTCAGGTTGCTGCGACTGCGTCCGCGTCCGCGTCAGGTCAGCTGTCCGCCCCCTGCTCGTGTCGCTCTTTGGCACACGAGACTGTCCTCTGGCACCACCGCCTTGGCCACCCGTCTGTGCAGCGGCTTCGTGCCATGCACTCCAGGTACCTTGTCTCTGGCCTGCCCAGGGTCCTTCCTCCCCTCCCACCCTCGCCTGCTCCTACCTGTCTCCCCTGTGTCGAGGGACGGCAGCGCGCCGCTCCTCACTCCTCCTCGTTCCCCCCGACGACTGCTCCCTTGCAGACACTCCACATGGACGTGTGGGGCCCAGCCCGCGTCCGTGGTCAGGGTCAGGAGAGGTACTTCCTGATAGTTGTTGACGACTACTCGCGCTACACCTCGGTCTTCCCCTTGCGCACCAAGGGTGAGGTCCCTGATGTCTTGATCCCTTGGATCCGCAGAGCCCGTCTCCAGCTCAGCGAGCGTTTTCACTCGGACTTTCCTGTCCTGCGCTTGCACTCTGACAGAGGTGGTGAGTTCTCCTCCGACCTCTTGGCAGCCTACTGTGCTGAGCACGGCATTGAGCAGTCGTTCACGCTTCCGGCTTCTCCACAGCAGAATGGGGTTGCGGAGCGCCGCATTGGCCTGGTCATGGAGGTCGCCCGTACCTCCTTGATCCATGCGGCTGCCCCCCACTTTCTGTGGCCGTTTGCGGTCCGGTACGCTGCGCATCAGCTCAACCTCTGGCCCCGTGTCTCCTTGCCGGAGACCTCGCCCACGCTACTGTGGACGGGGGAGGTTGGCGATGCGTCGCGTTTCCGGGTCTGGGGGTCTCGAGCTTTTGTCCGCGATTCGTCTGCGGACAAGCTCTCCTCCCGTGCTGTTCCCTGCGTCTTCCTCGGCTTTGTCCCTGACGCGTCTGGTTGGCAGTTTTACCACGCCACCTCGCGCTGAGTCTTGCCCTCCCAGGACGTCACTTTTGACGAGTCCGTCCCCTACTACCGCCTCTTCCCCTACCGCACTGCCCCGCTCCCCCCCCCGCCTCTCTTCCTCTCGCCAGGTGCTGCTGTTGCAGACCCCCTCCCCCCTCAGGGTGCCGCTCCCTCAGGTGTGTCTCAGGTAGACCCGGTTGAGCCTGTTGAGGTAGCTGTCGACTCTCGTCCTGCTGGGGGTGCTGAGCCTGGGGGTGTGGAGCCTGGGGGTGTGGAGCCTGGGGGTGTGGAGCCTGGGGGTGTGGAGCTTGAGGGTGCTGAGCTTGGGGGTGTGGAGCCTCGTGGTACTGAGCTGCGGAGTCCGGAGTCTGGGGGTTCTGCGTCTGGAGGTACGAGGTCTGGGAGTCCTGCACCTGGAGGAGCCCTCTCCTCGGAGCAGCTACGTGCGTGGTACTTAGAGTACTGCAGCCTCCAGAGAGGTACCGCTCGAGCCGGACGTACTACTGGGACTGGTGCTAGTACTTCTTCTCCCGTTCGGGAGCTCCCCTCCCGCGAGCGGATCCGTGAGTGGTACGAGCGGCGCTGCACTCTTCGGAGTGGCGTGCCTCGTGTTACGGACCCCGCTGCTGTTGGAGCTGCTGCTGGTGCTGAGGACCCGGGCGTTGGAGCTGCTGCTGGTGCTGAGGACCCGGGCGTTGGAGCTGCTGCTGGTGCTGAGGACCCGGGCGTTGGAGCCGCTGCTGGTGCTGAGGACCCGGGCGTTGGAGCTGCTGCTGGTGCTGAGGACCCAGGCGTTGGAGCTGCCGCTGGTGCTGCGGACCCGGGCGTTGGAGCTACTACTGGTGCTGACGACCCGGGCGTTGGAGCTACCGCTGGTGCTGAGGACGTGGGCGCTGGAGCTGCTGCTGGTGCTGCGGACCCTGGTGCGGGTGTCCCTGCTGGCTCTGGTGTCGCTGCTCGGTCTCAGCCGTACTTTGTTCCGCTCCTTCAGCAGGTTCTTGGTCAGCTTCCTCCTCCTTTTCCTCCTCCCTCCTTAGAGTGTCCTCCGCCTGTCCAGCTGCAGTCGGCGTTACCGTCTGCCTCCTCTCTCCTTGGTCCTGCTCCTTACACTGGTCCGACTGGAGGTCTTACTGAGCGGCGTGAGCCTGCGTCTCGTCCTGCGTCGCCTGAGTCTCGTCCTGGGTCGCCTGTCCGCACTTCTCTCTCTAGTAGTCGAGTCCAGCGTCAGCGTCTTCCTGCTGTCCCAGGCACTCACCGGATGGCGCTTCGTCCGTCCACTGCTCCACAGCGTGTCCCACTGCCGTCTCCTCCTGCTTCCTCTCTTCCTGCTCTTACTGACCCTGGGTCAGACTCTCTTCGTGCTACCAGTCCTACTGTCACGCGTCTCCTGGCCACTGTTGTCACTGACCCTTCCTTTGAGTCTGCTGCTGCGTCTGCCTTAGTTGCTGAGCTTGTCGACTTTGCTGCTCGCTGTCGTCTAGACTACGCTGCTAGCCTAGTTGCTGAGTCTGAGTCTGTCTGTCCTCCGTCCGTCGGGGGTGAGTGTGCTCTTGGCACTGACGTCCTTGAGGACAGGCAGGAGGAGTTTGAGTGCTTTGCTGCCGCTTTGCCCCATCTCGTGTCCATGCTTGTTGCCCCTGAGGGAGACCCGGATGCACCAGACATCCCGACCCCACGCTCTTACGCAGAGGCGATGGCCGGTCCCTACTCCTCTCAGTGGCAGTCAGCCATGGACACAGAGATGGCTTCCTGGAAGTCCACAGGCACCTACGTCGACGAGGTTCCCCCGCCTGGGGCGAACATCGTCAGTGGCATGTGGATTTTCAGGGTGAAGCGGCCGCCGGGTTCTCCGCCTGTCTTCAAGGCGCGTTACGTTGCACGAGGCTTCAGTCAGCGCGAGGGAGTTGACTTCTTCCAGACCTTCTCCCCGACCCCGAAGATGACCACTCTTCGGGTTCTTCTGCACGTCGCCGCTCAGCGTGACAACGAGCTCCACTCGCTTGACTTCAGCACTGCTTTCCTGCAGGGCAGCCTGCACGAGGAGATCTGGCTGCGCCGTCCACCTGGCTTCACTGGGTCGTTCCCTCCTGGTACCCAGTGGAGCCTCCGACGGCCAGTCTACGGTCTCCGCCAGGCGCCTCGTGAGTGGCACGACACACTGAGGACTACGCTTGCGGCTCTTGGGTTCGCGCCTTCTACTGCTGACCCGTCGCTGTTTCTACGCACCGACACCTCACTGCCGCCGTTCTACGTCCTTGTGTACGTCGACGACTTGGTCTTTGCTACTGCTGACACTGTGGCACTCGCCGACGTGAAGTCGGAGCTGCAGAAGAGACACACTTGCACAGACCTGGGTGAACTGACAAGCTATCTTGGCTTGCGGATCACCCGGGACAGAGCACGCCGCACCATCACCTTGACTCAGTCACACATGGTGCAGCAGGTCCTTCAGCGCTTCCGCTTCACGTACTCCTCGCCTCAGCCCACTCCTCTGCCTACCGGTCACTCGCTCTCAGCTCTGCCTTCGGATGAGTCCGTAGAGCCGAGTGGCCCGTATCCAGAGCTTGTGGGTTGCCTCATGTACCTGATGACCTGCACTCGACTAGACCTTGCATACCCTCTCAGCATTCTTGCACGCTATGTCGCTCCCGGCCGTCACCGGAAGGAGCACATGGATGCAGCTAAGAGGGTGTTGCGCTACTTGTGCAGTACGTCGGGCATGGGGCTAGTGCTTGGAGGGCGAGTCCCAGTTGTTCTCACTGGGCACTCAGACGCTTCTTGGGCAGACGACCAGGCTACTCAGCGGTCGTCTCAGGGTTACTCCTTCAGTCTTGGCTCTGGTTCTGTTTCTTGGCGTTCTACTCGCTCTTCTTCTGTTCTCAGCTCCAGTTGTGAGGCTGAGATCTACGCCACAGCCATGGCGGCCCAGGAGCTACGCTGGCTCACCTACTTGCTGACCGACCTTGGAGAGCAGCCTCGTTCTCCTCCAGTGCTGTACGTCGACAACAAGGCAGCCATTGCCTTGTGTGAGGAGCACAGACTGGAGCACAGAACGAAGCACATTGCTCTGCGTTACTTCCTTGCTCGAGAGCTGCAGCAGCGTGGTCAGCTTCGCCTGCGTTACGTGGCCTCTGAGGCCAACACTGCTGATGTGTTCACCAAGGCGCTTCAGCCTTGTGACCATCAGCGCTTTTGCACTCTTCTAGGCCTTGTGCCTACTGGACCTCACTTGCTTACTTCTTGAGTCTGTTTGTACTGTGATCTCTATATATAAACCTGCATGTGAACTGGTCTTGTGACCACTTGCTTGTGCTCGGAATTTGTGTGGTATCCTTGAGATCCACCCTGAGCTTGTTTTGCCTTGCTTTGCCTTGACTGGTCTTGTGACCCCTAGTTCTCCCCCACTTTGCCTATGGGGGTGTGTCAAACATTATATATGTTGTGTTAGTTTAGGCTACAGTGGGTTAGCCTATAGGGGGTACACAATTCTAGGGTTAGGTACTTGTACTCTTTTCATTGCTAGTTCATTCATTCCTGTTCAGTGATTCCAACAACTCGGGGCTGAAGGTTGATCTGATGCGCCGCGTACTGAACCGCGAACGGCCACAGAAAATGGGGAGCAGCCGCATGAATCATGGACGTACGAGCGACGTCCATGACCATGCCAATGCGGCGCTCAGCAATCCCATTTTGCTGTGGGGAGGCCAGAAGCGTGAACGTCTGGCGGATGCCCTGTGCACGACAGAAGGCTCCCAGAAGGCCAGAGGAAAACTCTCCGCCTCTGTCAGAGTGCAGACGCAGAACAGGAAAGTCCGAGCCGAAACTCTCTCTGAGCTGGAGACGAGCTGCGCGGATCCAGTCGATCAACACCTCAGTGACGTCACCCTTGCTGCGCAAGGGGAAAACCGTGGTGTAACGCGAGTAGTCGTCAACAACCAACAGGAAGTAACGCTCGTGACCCAGGCCATGGACGCGGGCGAGGCCCCACACGTCCATGTGAAGAGTCTGCAGCGGAGCCTCTGTCGGAGGAAACTCTGAGGAGTGAGGAGCGGCGCGCTGCCGCCCCTCGACGCAGGGAACGCAGGTAGGGGCAGGCCCTAGAGGGAGGGGAGGGAGGGACCGGGGGAGACCCGAGAAAAGGTAGGGGGAGGCCATGCCTCGGAGGCGAGGCAGGGAGGGGTGACCAAGGCGGTGGTGCCAGAGGAGAGTCTGGTGGGACAGGAGACGACTCGAGCAGGGAGCAGACTCAGAACCAGACCTGGACGCTGCAGCAAACACCTGACCCGATGCAGCTACCTGACCAGACTCAGCAACAGGAGGAGACTCAGTAGTCAGTGTGTACAGGCTCGACCCCGGCTGACGGGTAAACGTGGCCAAGTGTCGGCCCGTCCGAGCACACGTACAGTGGGTCACCCGCTGACTCGCAGGAGTGAACTGGTCAACCCCCCCATCCTGTAGATCAGCACCACTCACCAGAGAACGAGGGGAGGTAGAGACCTGACAGGGCGCCAGAGGGGGCCGCCGGACACGGTAAGACAGTGGAGAAGTGGGCAAGGACAGGACCCCCAGAGGGGTCCGCCAGGGAGACCGCAACTGGCCGACTAAGCGGCGTAAGCGTGGTGCGGTCTCGAAAGAAGGAGCGGGAAGCACCCGAGTCAAGGGTGAAGGTGTGGGAGGCTGGAGCCGACGTGGTACCTGAGAGAGCAGACTCACCAGCACATGGGGCAGCAGACTCACGAGCACCTAGAGCAGCAGCCTCACCAGCACCTAGAGCAGCAGTCCCAATGCCCGGGTCAGGCGGAACACACAGGTAACAGTCACCCTCATCACTAGTAGACACAGCATACATGGCAGCAAGAATAGCATCATAATCAAGATCAAAGATAGCAACCCCCGACCTCTGCAGCTCTCCCCAGCGAGGGATCTCAGTGGCGTCAGGGAACTGGAGACGCCAGGCGTCCGTCAGGCGGCCGAAGCAGCGCTGGGTGGGGTGCGGGCCCCCGCACTGCTCACCCGTACGGTCGCCGGTACGCAGGACGTAGGTACAGGGACCAGCACCCCCACCCCGCTGACGCGAAGCGTACCACTCACGAAGCTGCTGGGGAGACGGGGTCTCACGAGTGCGCTGCTGCTGCTGGCGCTGACCACCACCGGAGCCGCCCCTCTGCGCATAGCCGCCCCGACCAGTCCCACCGCTGCCGCCGCCACCTCCGCCGCCGCCGCCACCTCCGCCTCCTCCGCTCCCACCACCACCGCCGCCGCCTCCTCCGCCTCCACTACCGCCACCGACGCCCCCACCCCCGCCACCACTCCCACCACCGCCCCCACCCCCTCCACCACCTCCACCGCCACCTCCAGCACCCTTGCCCCCCTTGCCCTTGCCAGTGCGGCGTCTCCCGCTAGGGGCAGACGCAGCTCCGACCGACTCGAGGCCAACGAGGTCGGCCGCAGCAGCAGAGGCAACAGAGGGCAGGAGGGGGGAGGGGGAACACCCCTCAAAGAAGGGAGTACGAGGGTCACCACGAAAGGCTCCTACAGCGACTATGCTCTTCTCAGCTGCCAGGAGGCGCTCCTCGAGGAGGTCAACGGTGAGTGTGGTGGGGCAAACAGAGAGGAAGTGGTCCCTGACCGAGCGAAGGGAGTCAGGGAGCCGGGTGACTATGTAGTAGAGGGTGATGTACATGGGGGGGGGGTTCTTGGTGCAGAACTCAGCAGGGAGCGCAGCGCGGTAGCGAGTGTCACTAGTGCGAAGGTGCGTAACTAGGTCAGCGACTGTGGAAAAGGCGGCGAGGTCAGGGAACAGGTACGGCAGCATGAGGCGACTAAGAGCAGCAGTGGCAGGGGAAGAGTAGCGTGCAACTACAGCGTCGTACAGGGTCTTAGCGCTCTTATACTGACCAAAGTGCGCGCGCTCAGAGGACGGCAAGTGACTACGAACAGCAAGACGGGCAGCAGCATCACGTGTGGCCCACTGTGAGCGATCAGTGCTGTCAGCATCGGCAGGAGGGGCAGGAGAGGCGCCAGACGTGAGATCGAACAGGGAGAGACCATCTGTCCTATCGCATTGTAGGAAAAGCTGTAGGTCATCTACCCAGACCTCAAAGTCGACAGCCCGACCCTCAGCATCAAAAGTGAGAACATTAGGAGCAGCCATGGCAGCAGTGGCAGCAGCAGGCTAGCAGTAAGAGCAGGGCGGTGGTAGAGGCGCTGCTCAGGAGTGCTCTTACCAGGGCGGGTAGGTAGAGGCCCGCAGGTGGTGAGGCAGAGCCGAGGCGCGCCGGCAGGGACAGGGCCGCAACAGTGGCGGCGGCGGCGGCGACAGCGGCTGTGGCGGCGGCTGCGGCTCGACAGTTGCGGCGGCTGCTGCTGTAGTCAACGGCCGCGGCGACCGGGGCCTCGGCTGTGGCTGCTGCGGTGGCTGCTGTCTCGGCTGCGGCGGCGGCGGCTGCGGCTTCGGGAGCGGCAGCAGAGGCGGCTGCAGTCGGCAGCGGCGGTGGCTGCAGCGGTAGAGGTGGGCGCTGCTGCTGCTGGGACCGGGGAGGGGCCGCGTAGGGCGGCGACGGGGCCGCGAAGGGGCCATGAGGGGCCGAGAAGAGCGGGGACGGGGCCGCAACGGGCGGCGACGGGGCTGCGAAGGGCGGCGACGGAGCCGCGAAGGGCGGCGACGGGGCCGCAACGGGCGGCGACGGGGCCGCGAGGGGCGGCGACGGAGCCGCCAGGGGCGGCGACGGGGCCGCGAAGGGCAGCGACGGGGCCGTAACGGGCGGCGAGGAGGCCGCTAGGGGCGGCGACGGGGCCGCGAAGGGTGGCGACGGGGCCGCTAGGGGTGGCGACGGGGCCGCGAGGGGCGGCGACGGGCCGCGAAGGGCGGCGACGGGGCCGCTAGGGGTGGCGCGAGGGGCCGTGAGAGGGGCCTCTAGGAGGGCGCGACGGGCCGCTAAGGGCAGGGGACGCGACGAGAGGGCGGCCCACGGAGCGCGTCTCGGGCAGGGGCGACTCGCGCTCCGGTCAGAATTTTTTTTTTCGATTTTCAGTGGTGGGCCCTAGGAAGCGTTCCCACTAGGGAACCTGCTCTATACCATGTGAAGAAATGAGGAATGAATGACTATGGGAAAGGTTGGGTACAAGTACAAATCTAGAAATGTGTTGTACCCCATATGTGCTACCCCACTATAGCCTACACAGGCTAAGTCATACAAGTCTGACATGTTCATGGTCATCTGAAATGTCGCTGGTGCGTTGGCCAGCCCGAATGGCATCACGGTGTACTCGAATGACCCGTACCTAGTCCTAAAAGCCGTTTTGGCGCAGTCCGATGGTTCGACTCGAATCAGATGGTAACCTTCGCAGTTGATCTATCAGTTCGTCGGCGCGGGGAATGGTGTATCGCGACTTGACTGTTACCCTGTTCAGTGCCCTGTAATCGATGCACATACGAAACCCCCCGTCTTTTTTCGATGTGAACAGTATCGGTGCGGCGAACGGTGACGAACTCGGTCGGATGAATTTCTTCTCTAACAGGTAATATTACTGCTTCCTCAGTTCGTCGAGCTCGGGTTGTGTCAGTCTGAAGTGTCGCTGTACGGTTGGCTGTGCCACTGGTTCTAACTCTATTCGGTGGTCGTGTGCTCGCTGAGGTGGCAGTCCCTCCGGTAAGTCGTCGGGAAAAATCCCCGGGTACCGTTTCAACAGTTCCTATAGTTCGAGCGATACAGCTGCCAGCAGTTTCTTGAAATCGCTCTGTTGTTCTACTTCCTCTACCACTGCGATGTCCACTGCGTACACGTCAGCTCCAGCGGCGACAGCCCGTTCCATGGTGATGGCGTTGACGTGGACCGTTGAAGACTCAGGCGACTGCCAGCGAGGTAGTTCAACCCAGTTACCACTACATCGCACAGTGCAGCTACCCGTCGACCAGTCAATTCACGGGTTATACCGTCGCAGCCAATCCCGTCCCAGTAAAATGTCGTGCCCATCGAGTGTCGTCGCGAGCATTTCCTGTGTAAACCCGAAGCCCCCCCCCGCAGCAGACTTTTACCTTTTCCACCTTCTCCCGTATGGCCAGCGGCGTGCCATCAACTAAGCGTGCATCTATCTCTGGTAAACACCGGCTAAGTGTCAGTCGCAGTTTCCGTGCGATCGCGGTATTAATTAAACTGTGACTTGCTCCTCCGTCGATAAAAATCTTCGCTGCTGCTCCCTGTATTTTCCCGTGGATCAGTACTGGGCAATCCGTCGCTGTACCCTCCTTATTCGTCCAAGCCCGATTGATGGCGTGAATCGGTACTGTGACTCGGTGAGGGTCGGTGGGGTTGGGCGAGCAGGCAGTCTCGTCAAGAGTTGGCCCGATTCCTACTGACTGCTGGCGTTTCCCTGCCTTGGAGACTCCCTCCCCTGCTCTGCTCTGCGGCGCCTCAGCTCCTCTGGGCACTCACTCTTGCGATGGCCCGGCTTATTGCAAGCAAAGCAGCGCCCATTAAACGGCGCGGCAGCTGCATTTGTCGCAACAGCATGTACAGTGGCGTGCTCGATCGGTCCCCGAGGGCGATGTCCGTAGTAGGACCCCGATCTCGGACGGCGTAAAATGTCGATTTTCTCGGCGAGCGCGAGAAACTCGTTGAAATTCGAGAGTCCGCGTAGCATGATTTCATGCGAGATGTCTGGCTTCAGCCCTCCGATGTAACGGTCCACCCGCTCCGCTTCGTGCATGTAGCCGACCTGCTCACATAATGCGAGGAAACCGCTCGTATAGTCTTGAACCGATCCGAGGTGCCGCCAAGTAAGCAGTAACTGACGCGCCGAAATAGAAGCCGCGATCGGCTCGAAGCGCGCCCGAAGCCCTGCACATCACGTGTCCCACGTGCTGTATTGGGCGGTTTCGCAGAATGAACTCCAGGTGACAGCTGGGCCTGTGGGCTCTTCCTCTTGCGACAGTGGCTCGTAGACGCGTGACGACGTCACAATGACTCGCCACCAGTCTATGGCGGGGCCCCTCAGCAGCGAGACGGCATATCGGATCTTCGCTGCGTCCAACTCAACGTAGTTCGCGTAAAAAAATACGTTCATCGTGACGACCAACGACTGAACCGTCGGACCTCCACGTTGGCTCGGGTCGAAATAGGGCGAGTGCTGCGGCTTGAGTGGCATCGGTGCCATGATGGCGTGGTCGCCACTTGTCGCCGCAAACTCCACGTGCCGACGGGCTTCGCGAGGCTCCGGCGGGCTTGGCGCGGCCCTGTTCCTCTCCATGCCAGGCATCGATTGAGCGGCGCCATCACTGGCTGCGCCTGAGCGTTGTCCCACGCTGTCGTTTTGTGTCGGTGTGCCTGGCGAAATGTCGATCGGCTCTTCCGATTGTGCGGGTGCATTTGCAGGTGCGTGTGGTGGCGCTGGAGCATTCACTGTGGATTGCTGACGAGCGGAGTCGCATTTTGCCGTGAGTGTCGCAATTTCAAGCTCCGAGTCTTCGATTTGGCGCACGAGACGGTCGAGTTGCTCCGCGTTAGTGTCGCGAGAGTGAATTCGGCCATGGCGGGGGTGCCGGGCAAGCTCAGCGAGAGCCTCTGTCGTGACCGTGCGTGCTTACGAGAGAGCACTACGAGCGGCGGTGCTTGTTTCGCTGAGAGACGTCTACCCCCCCCAAAAATTGAGATAGTGGGGAAGCGAAGGTGTGGGTGCGGTCCGAGAAGAGATCCTAGGCTATGAATACCAAGTGTTACGAGTGCAATTGAGTGAGCGAGCGAGAATTGCACTATCGAAGCAAAAAGTACAGTGAGCGAAGGATTGAGCGAGAACTAACTAGCGAAGGCCACAGTGGTAACGGTAACGAACTCTGGGTGACGTGCGACGGGCCTGGGACTGAGGTTGGGAAATGTCGAGGCGGAGGCCCGGAGCGCGGGTTACCAGCCGAGCCGTGAGGTCGGGGTGCGACGTGCGAAGGTGGCGGGAGGATTGTCGAAGCGAGGGTTGCGAGTGGTAACGGTGCTGACTGTGGTGCTACAGTGATGTACGCGCTAAGCAGGGATGCGGTGTAAGGAAATGGAAAATTGGTAACAAAACATACCACACCTAACTAATGGTCAAATTCGTAACCATTCCCAAATCGTACCGCTAAGCGCGCCGAGTTGCCGATTTCGTAACACGCTTCCTGCGAGGCTGCCTGCAGCAGAAATTGGAATCACTGCGTTGTTACGCGGGGCGGAATGGGTGTCGCCAGCGGGGGGAAACGCGGAGTGGCGTCCGCGGATTGCGCAAGTGGCAGCAGCGCACCCAGGAGCGGTAGCGGCATCCGCGGACGCGCAGCGTGGCGGAACGCGGCGTGGTTCGCAGCGCACGTGTGCGCGGCGCTGGTCGTGCGCGCGGGGTTGGCGCAAATGGGACTCGGTCGATGGCTGGAGACGCGGCCCGAAGTTGTGTCCACAATCAACTCTCGCGCCGCGTGTGAGAATAAGATCCAGCGAGCGGGACGAGCGCGAACGGGCCAGAATCAGGCAACGACGGGGCAGGGGTTTTAGGGGAGGGTAGTACCGTAGGATACCGAGGTTATTATTGGACGGAGGCTACTACTAGGGTGTTTCAGCCCAGCGGGATGCACGCCTAGGGGTGCCTGGGGGAAGAAGCGGGAGGGGGGAGGGGAGGGGGGAAATTCGGAAAGAGGGTGAAAAGATGACTCGAAAGGGCTGAGAGGCGCCTCAAAAGATGACTTTCGAGGCGCAGGCGCCTTCTGAGTGATTCACCCTTGCTTCGTTAGCCTTGATTCCTGAGAGAGAGAGAGAGAGAGAGAGAGAGAGAGAGAGAGAGAGAGAGAGAGAGAGAGAGAGAGAGAGAGAGAGAGAGAGAGAGAGAGTCCAGGTTCAACGAAACTAAGGCCGCTCCTTGGGCCTTATAATAGGTCTTCCTAGGGTTCCTCGTCGTCTGGAGCTTGTATTTCGCACACCTCACTGAAGGTAGCTGGCTAGCTGGCTGGCTGGCTAGCTGGCTGGCTGGCTGGCTGGCTGGCTGGCTGGCTGGCTGGCTGGCTGGCTGGCTGGCTGGCTGGCTGGCTGGCTAGCACCTCCCTCATTTCAGTATGGTATGTATGTACCTCATCCAGAGTTGGTATTTGTAATTGCCGCTGCAACACACACCTCCCTCCCTCCCTCCCTCCCTCCCCCTTTTCCCAATGCAGTGCTGGAAGCTCATTGGCTCATAGATCACGGCCTCTCACCCTACTCTGGTATGTCATGCCACGTCGGCATGTCTCTGCTATCCCCGTGCCTCCAAGCAGCTAAATGAATCCCTCACCACCGCACACATGCCTGGAAGAACCGCTCTCTATCCACCACCCTCGTCCCACCACTCTCGCCATCTATACTACTGGCACGAACCCTTACCTTTCCGATCCGCATACTATGCAGGGCGTCAGCATGGCATTTCGGCACACCTACACTTCCTTCTGCATCTTACTTTTCCTCTTCCCACCTCTCTCCTCTCCCCTCTCCTCTGCATCACAGGCCCTCACTTCCAAGCTTCTCCCGTCCTGCTGCTCCTGCCCCCCTTCCTCCTCTCCCCAATCAACTTGTAAGCCACACTCACACCACCGCTCCCTTTCTGACTCAACTCCCTTTCTGAGTCCACTCCCTTTCTGTAGTAAATCCGCCTCTGCCTTCTCTCTTTCATCTTCCGCTGCCATTCCTACATCACATCACACTCACAGACCCACCCCTTTTTGTGGACACCCCCCTCCCCTACCCCCTTCTGTACATCACACTCATACCCCCTACCCCCCTGCCCCTTGCGCACTCAAAAATTTCTCCGTTTTTCTTCCGGCTCTGACCCTCTTATTCTCCCACCCTGCTTTTCGCCCCGCTTCCCGTTGCTCCCACTCCACTCTCCCCCACTCGGTTCCCCCCAATCCGCCTCGTCAGCACGCTCCTTTTAACTATATCAGACATCATCACAGCTGCCCTCCTCCTCCTCTCCGGATCCCTCCTCCACCCCTCCTCTCCCTCCACCTCTTCTCCCTCCACTACCTCTCCCCCATGCCACTCTCCGCCTGCTGCCACTTCTCTCCCACGGCCCTTGGGGCTTGGAGCTTGGAGCGCCCTGTTGCTGCTCTGGAGCCCACTCTCTGCTGCCGCTGCCATTGCTGGTGCTGCCTCCTCGCTTCTCTCGCTGCCGATTGCGCTCGCACTCGCTTCTGCTGCTGCGGGTATGTGTGTCTGTGTGTGTGCTGCCCTGCCGCACTTACAGTTTCGTGTGATTGCAACTTGTACTGACAGGCAGGCATTTTGTTCCTGTTTACGCACACGCCAAACCAATCCCCACTCCTCACTCTCTCCCATTACAAACCTTCCTCCCTCCCATTACTACCCTCTTCCCCTGCCACTCTTCCCGCTTTCACCCTCTCCCCACGCTTCCCCCTTTCTCCTCTCCGCCTCCCACTCTCCTTCTTTCCTAACATGAAGGCAACCCGCCATTGGCAGCCATGGGTATGGCTCTATGCATGCTCCGCTCCTTTCTCAGGCCTTTCTTCCCCTCTGCCTCTCACGCTTCACTGCTCTTCCCATTTCCTAACATGCAGGCAACCCGCCTCTGGCAGCCATGGGTATGGCTCTATGCATGCTCCTCTCGCCTTCGTCCACTGTGCTGCTAGTGCCGGTACGTATGCCAGCTTCCCCCTCCCATGCCCATCATTTGCCCCCCACATGCCCCTCACATACCCCCCACATGCCCCTCACATACCCTTCCTCCACGCCTATTTTGGCAGGTCCTACTGCTTCTGCTCAACAGACCCTCGTCCCAATCAGCTGCCACTATCCCCATGCCAGCTTCTGCTAAGCACACAGCACCAGCAGTAACACCATCGCCAGCAACAGAAACAGCAGAAGCAGCACCAGCAGCACCAGCAGCACCAGCACCAGCAGCAGCACCAGCAGCAGCTGGAGCAACAACAGCAACAGCCACTACCCATTCGCCTCCTCGCCCCTCTCCCCTGCGTCTCCACCTCCTCCTCCCCTTCCTCCTGCTCCTCGCGCTCTGGCTACTCACAATCCTTGCCGCCTGTCACCTGCTGCTGCTCCCCTATGGGGGTCTGCTTCCTGCTTTCTCACAGTAATTCTCCTCACGCTCTCCTTTCCCCATCACCTTCAACCTCATCCCCTCCGTTGCTCCCCTTCCTCTCCTACCCCACCTGTTCCTCCTCCTCTCGATTTTTCCTGCTTGCCCTTCTTTTCCATTTTCTTGCTCTGATTCGCCCCCTTTCAAGCAGTCATGTCCTGGTTTGAAAAACGGCAGTCCTTCTTTCAAGAAAGTGCTGAGCACACCTGCCTTACAATCTCTTCAGAATAATCCTGCCTTAACCAAAGTTCTTTTGGAGTCGACTCAAATGCAATCTCTTCATAATGATCTTGCCTTAACAATATGCAAGTTTTTTCCTATGTCACGTGAAAGCATCAAGTCGCGTGTGCCATTCCTTCCCCCCTGTCCTCCCATCCCTGCAGCATCTATCCGTTCACTCTCCTTTTAGTACCCTCACTTCACTCAAAAGTCGTCTCTTCAGCGTCCGTCTGCTCTTGCCTTCCTTCCCTTCCCCTCCGTCCGCCCATCCCCTCAGTGTCTATCCCTTCGCTCTGCAGCTCTCAGACCTCACACCCAATCTCGGCCTGCGCTGGTTTGTCAACTACCCTCTTCTTTGCTGCCTGCGTTCACTTCCACTCCTCCCTTTCGTTCCTTTTCCCAACGCCTTTTTTCGTCGCAAATTTCTTTTTTATACTTGCCGTCGCCGCACATATCACAAATTGTTGTCGGCCCTCCCCTCCCAGAATACGAGGTGACTTTTGAGTTTTGGGTCGACTCAAAAGTCACCTTGTTGTGGGCCCTCCCAGAATACTGCTCGCTCTCTTGCTTGCTTGTTTCTCTCTCTTCCATAACCAAGTAGACAATTACCTTCCCATACACGACTCCTTGCCTCC
This sequence comes from Closterium sp. Naga37s-1, assembly GCA_947471745.1. NCBI lineage: Eukaryota > Viridiplantae > Streptophyta > Zygnematophyceae > Desmidiales > Closteriaceae > Closterium > Closterium sp. Naga37s-1. The sequence continues at coordinate 255,986 of CANJKZ010000156.1, read as the reverse complement.
TCCCTTCCCCACCCCACTATACCTCCTCACCTCTCCTTCCTGCCAACACATGCTCCCCTCCCCTCCTCCCCTCCTCTCCTCCCGTCCCCTCCTCTCCTCCCGTCCCCTCCTCTCCTCCCTTCCCCTCCTCTCCTCCCGTCCCCTCCTCTCCTCCCGTCCCCTCCTCTCCTCCCGTCCCCTCCTCTCCTCCCGTCCCCTCCTCTCCTCCCGTCCCCTCCTCTCCTCCCGTCCCCTCATCTCCTCCCGTCCCCTCCTCTCCTCCCGTCCCCTCCTCTCCTCCCGTCCCCTCCTCTCCTCCCGTCCCCTCCCCTGCTCTCGTCTCTCCCTCCCTCACCACCAGGTATTTCTTTGCAGAGGCCTTTGCCTGCGTCCGCTCAGAGCACCTCTTAACACCCTTCTTTCATACTTGCGTAACCTTCTTGGCAAACGCCAACACATTGAAAACCGTGGGAGTGAGATTTGATGCTGCGTTTTTTTTTTCTAGAATTCTCAAGAACCCTTCTTTCATACCCACCTCCCCCTCCCCTCCCCTCCCCTCCCTCCCCACCAGGTATTTCTTCGCAGAGGCATTTGCCTACATCCGCCCCTTCTACTCCTTTGTCTTCTCTGCCATGCTCCTCCTCGTGCTGCCTCCCCTCACCCTGCGCCTGCACCGCCGCCCATTCTTCCTCGCCTTTGCACTGCTCCTGTCCGCCCACATCGTCGCTCCTTACCCCACTGTATGGTTACATCACATGCACCCCACACCATCACATGCACCCCACACCATCACATGCACCCCACACCATCACATGCACCCCACACCATGCCCCCCGCCCTGCGCCTGCACCGCCGCCCATTCTTCCTCGCCTTTGCGCTTCTGCTCTCCTCCCACATCGTCGCTCCCTAACCCACTGTACGGTTGCATTACATACAGCACATGGCAGCGCATTGCAGCGCATGGCAGCGCATGGCAGCACGTGGCACTCCATGCACCCCACCCTTTGAATTGCACCGCCGCCCTCACGTCCTCACCTTTGCATTTGCGCTCCTGCTCTCTGCATACATCGTCGCTCCCTACCCGACCGAATGGCTTTTGAGACGTGTTATATCCCCCCCCACCTCGCCTCCCTTCCCCACCCATTGTAAGGGGTGCATCACATGCAGCCATGTAGCTCGTGACACCACATGGCACCGCATGGCACCACATGGCACCGCATGGCACATCATGAAACCACATTGCACTCCAGCAAATGCGCGATGTGCTTATAGACTGCTCATGACTAGAAGCACTGCATTCTTACTCTGCACTCACCCTTCTCCACCCCTCTCCACCCCTCTCCATCCCTCTCCTTCCCCCCTGTATTCACCAGGTAGGGGAGTCGGGGTTTATCCTTGCCTTGCTGCCCCTGTTCCTCCCTCAGCTATCAGGTTTCGTCCCCTCCTCTCATATCTTCCTCCTCTCCCCTCCTCCTCTCCTCTCCTCCTGTCGTTTTCCTTGTCCCATTCCCCCATTCCTTTCCACCCATGCCCCTCTGCCACATCTCTGTCCTTGCCTGTTTCTTGCTTTGCATGCACGAGAAGGCTCCAAGCATGTTCCTTGCCTTTTACCTTTTGGTGCCGTTCCCTCCCCTTCTGTGGCCTTTGCATCGGCAATCCCTATCCCCTGTGCAACCATGCACTCATGCTCCCACCCATACACTGCTCTCCCTCCTCCCTCTCGCTCCCCACTCTCAATTGCAGCGATGCGCTTTGTGTTTGTCATCCTCTTGGGCTATCTCCTCGTGCACACCATGGGCCCCACCATGTGGGATCTGTGGATTCTCAAGGTGAGAGAAAGGGGATGAACCTCCACACACCCCCTCCCCACCAGTAGTCGCTTTCATCTCCTCCCCCCACCTCTGCTGCTCCTCGTGCACACCATGGGCCCCACCATGTGGGATCTGTGGATTCTCAAGGTGACAACCACAAAGCCTCCACCACACAGCCTCCACCACAAAACCTCAACCACACAGCCTCCACCACACAGCCTCAACCACAGAGCCTTTACCACAAAGCCTCCAACTCTAGTTGCTTTCCTCTTCTCTCCTCCCTCTCTCCTCGTAGTGCGCACCCCCCTATTGTACTCCATGAGCCCAACCATATGGAACCTGTAGATTCTCTGCTCTCTTCTCCTCTCCTCCCTTCCCTTTTCTTTCCTCTCTTCGCCTCCCCTTCGTCCCCTCTTCTCATCTCCTTTCCCCTCGCCTCCCCCCCCCTCCCCCTCTCTTCTATACTTTCCCCTACTCTCTCCCCTCTTCAGTTCTCTGAGCTCTTAAGGAACTCATTTAGATTTTTAACTGCTGCGTGAATTGAGTTTTCCAATTTTATGCTGTAGTGCTATGGTAATCTATTAGAACCAAGCTGTATGCCATACATCCCAGCAACTCCCCCCCGTTGCATCCCCGCGCCCGTGATTTTCCCACCCATGTGTCATATTTGTTTGCAGAGCATTGGGAACGCCAACTTCTTTTTTGCTGTGGTCCTCATTTTTGCTGCTATTCAAGTAAGTTCGTTTGCTGCTTGTTCACACGCATGAACAGCTGCTATGTGTTGAGGGCAAGCTGTGATTCTTTGCTGGATACATGACTTCGGGATGTGAAACCATCGTGTTTTTCGAGTACAGAATGTGGGTTAAACCTTTCCACATGTCTTGTCAACATGACTCGTTTGTGCCATCTGCAGGGACTGCTTCTGGTGGAATCAGTGCATACAGTGCTAATGCATGATCGTACGCTCAAGAAGCTTGACATGGCATCACAGATGCTCAGTGTATCATGAAATTATTGCAGTGCTAATGCATGTTCGTACGTTGAAGAATCCTGGCATTGCATCACATGTGCTTAGTGTGTTATTATTATATTTTCGTCATTTCATAATTATGGGAAGCATGCGCTACATTTTCAAGCTGTACGTTCAATAGGAAACTACGAAGTGTAGGTTCGTTCTGTATCGAAACAGCGGAAAGCACGCAAGTGGGCGGGGACATTTTTGCGCTGTAGATGCTGACTTTTGTCGGGCTGTCGTCGAATGCCGTTGGCTATGTGTGGTTTGTTTGTTTGCCTCACTTCTTTCTCACGTGGAGGGCAACACACATGATGCGGGCGGTGAATGCTGGCAACTCCCCCCAAGCTGTGGCGGAGAGCGGACAGTTCTTACATCGAAAACAGCACGCTGGATACAAGTGGCTCATCCCACCATTCCACCTCACCTCTCTCTCCTCTCTTCGCTCCCGCCCATACTGCTGATTGGTTTGGTGCCAGAGCCGCAGTTCCGTCGAAATACACCCTATACAAAACTTTAGCGACTGAGTGGAAAATATTTTGGATGCAGGTTCATTGACTGGTTTCAGGGTGGCCTCCGTCTTCAACGGAGAATATGGGAAACGCGCCGTGTATATTCAGCCCAAAGAAGCCGCGTAAGGACGTGGCCCAGACCGCCTCTGATCGGCACTGATCTGATCGGGTCTGATCTGATCGGGTTGCTTGTGATTGCATTGCTCGCGCCGCCCGATCAGTGCTGTTATTCCTAGAAAATTTAAGGCGATTGCTCGACAGGCGCGTCAGCATTTCCTTATCCTTTCGTCCCCATTTTGGCGATAACTAAAACGTAGCGAATTTATCGTTTCCATGTAACGTCGCAAATTTCACTTAACGAAATCCTGCACGACAGCTTGACGAGCTAAACAAGAAACTGTAACCTTTTCGCAAGTGTCGCCAAGATCCCCAATCACATGCAATCAACTGATCGCGACTGATTGTGTGTGATCGTGACTGATTGGGGTGTTTTTGGCGGTTGATCGAGTTGGGGCGATCATTTGATCGCGAGCAGTTGATTGCCCCTGATTGCCTGAAATTGGCCTTGGGGCTTCTTGGAAGTTGTTGATCGCCTCTGATCGAGGCAATCAGAGGCGGTCTGGGCCACGTCCTAATCTTAACCAGTCCAGAAACAAACAAACAGCTGTGGGTGCTCGGACCTCATCCCACGTGTTTTTTCCTTGGGAAAGTACACCCCAGATCCCAGAGTTTCAAAAACAACTCAAACTTAACCCGACCTAACCCAAAAATTATAACTCTGTGGAGTTTAACTCACGCGAGGCCCAGATTATGTCCAAAACTGGTCCTGCGGAGCAAACCTCTCTACACGTGTCTGCTTCGCACCAGTCATGTTTTGACGGGGCAAACAAAACATAACCCTAGGAAACAGGACACATTTCGGGAGGGATCAACCCTAAACACCGGACGGGTTCCCCTGTTTATGGCTGATCCCTCCCAAAAAAATGTCCTGGTTTCCCTAAGGGTTTCATGTTTTCTGCTCCCTCAAAAAATTCCATTGTGAAATTGGACACGTGTCGAAAGTCTAGCTCTGGAAGACCAGTTTTGAACATAATTAGGGCCTCGCGTGAGCAAAATTCCACAAACTCGGACTTTGTGAGTGAAATTAGGACTAAATTTAAAATATTTTTGAAAACATGGCAAGTACTTTCCTTCAAACATCGTCCTTGCTCCTTCCCCGACCATTTCACACTGCCCTTCGTCTCCTACTTCCATCTGTTCGGGAAGCCCCGAGCCAAACATCACAAAATGATGAGCAGCTGCAGTGGAGCATTGTTCGAGTACTACAGATCCATTCCCCGCTCGTGGTCGGGTCACTTCACATTCTGATAAATGCAAGATGCCCTCAATGGAGATATACGAAGGAAATGTTTTTTTAAAATAGCCCTCCATGGTCACATCAATTTGTTGTACAAATCACTTTGCAAAACTTGATCCATAATTTTCAAGCACTTTGCAATCTTCTTTAGTCTCTAAAAAACTTGGCGTGGGAGCAGGGACATCGAGAATTTCCTCGTTTGTAGGGAATTGAACTAGCTAATCTCCCAACGTTCACACTGCTCAACCACTCGGATATTGTGAAATGCCCAAGATCAAAAGGAGCGGCTCAGCGCACCGTACTCTTACCCAGCGTGTCAACCACTGGTGGTGGCATTCCCGTGCTGTGCGGCGTTCCGCCGCACGATCCGTTACAGCATGTGTCGAGTTCGGTTCAGGCGTGCGAAACAGTATAACGCTTTTTCCAACTTCACGTGTCCTCGCGCTTTCCACCTCATCGTCTCATTCCCTCCTCCCAAAGTTCCGCCTCATCCACGCTCGAACCGCATCCTGGTGGTTCACATGGTGGTTGGCGGATCCCATCCCTTTTCGTCGGTTCGCACGGATCGCCATCAATGCATGTCGGTACGCGTCGCGCTAACGGCGGATCCGATTTACGCATCTCCCATCGATGAAGCATATTCTCCACGCATTCTTCCTGCTTCTTCCTACCTCCTGATCACCTTTCCTACTTCTAGCCCCTTTCCCCCAACTTCCATTCTGAATGGACTTCGCATGTTCTTTACGTCTGTGCCTTTCAGTTACTCGTCGTTTCCACTTTATGCGGCGTTCCAGACAAAGTATGCAGCATTCTGAACGAGAAAACCAGACCGGATCCTCCGACCAACGAACAACACGCTGAACGGCTCAAGCTTCCAAAGCGGATCTCCTATCTCTCCGTGGCGTTTTCGTCGGCTCAACTCCACCCAGAGCTTTTACAAACCATCGTTCTCCCGCCTTGTAGTGCCTTAGCAGTAAACACATCTATCGTTCCAAATTCGCATTCTCCGAGCGAACGAGGTGGAATCAGTAAAGCATCGGGGCGTCATGAGCACGGCGACTCTAGCCGCATTGCACGCATGTCATCAGCGCATAGTACAGCCAGCAGCAGCAGAAGCAGTTCGCTGCGGCTTAAGATCTGCGGCGACATTATCGCGGAGGAGTTACCTTGGGTGCCTCGCGACTGCCACCATTCGCACCCACACTCCAACAACAACCCACCAGCCGTGAATTCTTCTTCCGAACCGCCGCCGCGAGCTGCGCGTTTCGAAGACGACGGCCGCGACGACGAGATCTTCAACGACGACTCGTCGCACGAGGGAAGTACCTATGGCGAAGCCCATGCGACGCCGCCAGAAGCGCGCGACGGCGTGTCGCGCGACAGCAGTAAGGCCGTCAGGCGGAGTCTAGCCGATGTCGAGATGCGCGCATTGGAAGGCAAATTAAAACTTCTCGACGTGCAACGGGAGCTAAGCTCTCTCCACTGCCAGCGCTTCATCCACGTACTCGAATCGACTCTCCACGCGAGCAGAAGCGCCCCTACGACACCATTCCCGACAAATAATACCTCCAACCATTCCCGACCGAGCAATAAACCGTCCGCTGGTTCGGATCCTCTTACTGGGGGCGACGCGGTTGGCGCGGCTCCGTCCCTTGGAGTCTGCAACAGCCTGCCTTGGGACTATTACGCCGGCGGCGGCGCGGCGGGAAGCCATGATTACGACCTTCAACGGTCGCTTCCGACGCGCTCCGTCTCCCTGTCCCTGTCTCTCGCGCGCTCGCGCTCGACGCCTGGGTCGCTGCACAACAGGCTGGATTCGCCGCGCGTCAGGAGGGCTGCGACGGCCGCGACTCCGCGGAGCAGCAGACGGCATCGCGCCGCCGCCACAGCAGCAGCAATTGGGTTTTGATCCGCTGAGTAATTCTCATAATAATGCCATCATTCGTGGTATTGTCATTCTCATCAGTATGATAATGACGACGACGAAGATGGCATTCGTGATTGCCATGCCTCCGTTACAAACGGCCCAGCTGGGATGATTCAAGGGTCTCCCAGCTCATTGAGAGAGCAGAGACTCTCTGAGAGCCGCGGAACAGTGTGGCTACACTGTTTTCTGCAGGCCTCACGACTCACGACTCACTGCTGCTTGGCTCGGCTCGGCAGGCTGCTGCTGACGTGGCAGCACCCAGGTGACCCCAAGTGTCTCGCTTCACTATCCATGGCGGTTGCGGCTGTGGCCTTTGGATGCTGTTCAATTGGTGGTTCTACTGCCTGTAGCTGATCTGTAAAATCTGTCAAAGCATACGAAGACTTATCGTACGGTACAGAAGTCAGGTCGCTGGGGATGCTGCATATGCACATCCAGTGATACACTGCTTTCTGCTCCTAATAAGGGAGCAGCTTTAGTGCCTTGCTGTTCCGCTCTTACCGGTATTTCATGTACCATGGCCATGTCTTCTATTCCCCCCCCCCTCCCCCCCCCCCCCCCCCCCCCCTTTCTCATTAGTATTACCGTAGGTGGGATTATTTGCCCACATTGTATGTAGCATGTACAGTGTGGATGTCAGCTGGCTGCCAAAAGCTTTGTACACAATGAACAATATTATGGATAACGACCTTTGTAATACACATGCATGATTGTCATACACCATCACAGGCAAGTTTCTGAAATATTGCCACGTGAACTCACTGTGTATGTACTGACTATTCTATGCAAATACACTATACCCACTCTTTGCCAGGGGTGTTTAGCTAGTCACATTAGCACATTTAACAAGAATTGACAACGCAAGTCTCAAGTTAGACTGCATCGTACACTACTATAAACACCTGCCATTACCGTACTACTACGTATAGACACCACACTCTCAACCCCCACCTGCAAACCCCTATTCCCCATAAATATCACACACAACCACCAAACCCCGTATATCCGCCCTCGTGCAAGCTCGGGGTCCTGCTGGGCGGCGAGATTCTCCCGGTTGTCATGCGCCCAGAACCCGCCAATGTCAATCAGCATGTTGCACACCGTTTCGCCCTGCTTGCAATCCACTGGGTCTTCCAATTACGGGGGCTCGGGGTCCTGTTGTGCAGCGAGATTCTCCCGGTTGTCATGCGCCCAGAACCCGCCAATGTCTATGAGCATGTTGCACACTGTCTCGCCCTGCTTGCAGTCAACCAGGTCCTCCAGGGTGATTCTGTGGGGGTCCTGCGGCTTCACCATGTCCCAGATCTCGTCCTTCACGTCCTCGATCATCAGCTCATAGTTGCCTCCCTCCATCCACCGCTTGTGCACCGACCTGGCAGGAAGGGGGGGTGAGCAGCACGAGTGTGTGGGAAGGGGAAGGGAAGGGTAGGGGTAGGGAAGAAAATGGAAGAAAATTGACGGGCTGCTGATTGTAGGGAAGAGAATGATGGGAAATCGAGGGAGGAAGAGAAGGGCAGAGTGAGCGAGGGAGGCAGGGAAGAGCGGAAGGAAACAAGGTCCAGTGCTTCTCAGAAAAGGCAAGACCATGAAAGAATCCAGTAGTGCCACACTCCCAGTGCGATGAGTCGATTTTTTAGTCGACTCAAAATTCGACTCAAGACCATGTAAGAATCCAGTACCACACTCCCAGTGCCCGACACATGCATATGAGATGAGATGACGACGCGGAGTGAGGAACCCCCCCTCGCCCACCTGAAGAGCGTGTAGACGTCAGCCGTGGTGAGGAACCCCCGCTCATGCAGGTCGAGGCATTTGAAGATGTATGCGAGGCCCTCGGGCGTGTGCTTGTTGTCCAGCGCCAGCACCACGTCCAGAAACGACCCCAAGTCCATCTCCCCCCTCACCCCCCCGTGGGTGCCCCCCCGTGCTTCCCCGTGGCCCCCTCTTGCCCCCCGTGGCCCCCTCTTGCCCCCCGTGGCCCCCTCTTGCCCATTGCACACACCCACACCCTCACACCTGCACACCGACACCCTCACACCCTCACAACCGCACACAAACACACCCATCCCCTCGCCCACCTGAAGAGTGTGTAGACGTCAGCCGTGGTGAGGAACCCCCGCTCGTGCAGGTCGAGGCATTTGAAGATGTATGCGAGGCCCTCGGGCGTGTGCTTGTTGTCCAGCGCCAGCACCACGTCCAGAAACGACCCCAGATCCATCTCCCCCCTCACCCCCCCGTGGCCCCTCGCCTTGCGCACGTGCTCGTCAAACACTGGTATGGGTGGGCGGGTGGAGAGCAGCGAGGACGGAGAATGGCGGGCAAGAGATTGAGGATGGCCGAGGTAGAGAGTTCAGGAAAACGTTCGTCGAGAGGGCAAGCAAGGAGCAGAAGCAGAGCACGAGCAACCAAGGACCAGCAGCCACCCTGTTGCCTCCCTCTCTCTCTCCCTCTCTCTCTCTCTCTCTCTCTCTCTCTCTCTCTCTCTCTCTCTCTCTCTCTCTCTCTCTCTCTCTCTCGAATGGTCCGTGTATTAGCTGAAGGGTGGTACAAAGGTTTGAAGCTGACACATGCAAACTAGGCAAACAAGCAGACCTATCAACCATCACCTACTCCCCTCCCCCCCCCGCTGTCCGACCCTAGTGGTCGGACGGGGGCTCAATCAGCTGGTGCAGCTGCCCCTCGTTGAGAGGGGCCCACGGCCCTTGCAGGCTGAGCTCGTCCGCCTCCAAGGCCTCATTGGTCTTGGTGCGGAGGGCGTTTGCCTGCGCCCTCTGGAGGCACACGCTCCAGCGCTGGCGGTACTCCGTCAGCAGCTTGGCAGCCTCTCGAGAGGTAGGGGCCGCGTTGTAGCGGAGCTTCGCAGCCAGCTCCGCGCACTGCCGCAGGTAAGCCAGCACCCCCGGCGACGGGTAGCCGTAGGTCTCCACGGCCAAGGCGTGGAACCCCACCCACGCGTTCCGTCCCGCATATTTCTCCTCCTTCCGAGCAGCTGCCACCCTAGCCGCCCAACCAGGTGCGCGGTTGCAGTTCTCGTCCTGGTAGGACACCGGGTCGGTCACGGTCACATCACAAAGCCACACTTCTCCGGTCAGGGGATGGCGGATGGAGACATCCGCTTTAAGGTTTTCAACCAGAGAGTAGGCATAGGTCTCCTTGTGAACCGTGAAGCCTGCTTCCGCCCCTATCCTTGCGATTTCATCCCTGAGAGCATGGTGTGTGGCAGTCCTCCCCTTCCCCTTCTCGCAGCGCATAAGGTGATTCGGGAGGCGGTCATCAGGGAAGGTGGTGCGGTATCGGCAGTCGCACCGCCTCGGGACAGGGAGGGGGAGGCCAAGGCGGAAGGAGGAAGCAGAAGAGTGTTGGGAGGGGCCCAGCCTCAGCGCACAAGAGAGTGGGATTGCCAGCAGCCAGTCCCCTGCTCCCGGGCCCAGCAGGGACTGCATCCGCTGGGCATGCCCTGAGAGGGGGTTTGGGCGCATACGCCGCGCCGTGTTCAGCACTCGGAGGTAGCGGCGGGTGTGGACCGCCAGGGCCAGGGACTGCTGGAGCTTCAGTCCCTTGGGGTCGCTCTTACCAGCCTGAAGGGCCTCCAGGCCGTCAGGGGGCAGGGCCGCTTCAGCTGCAGCTAGGCGCGAGGGCAGGGCCGCTGCGGAGTCCGGGGCGGAGTCCATAAGGGGGAGCAGTGCGGCTATGGCGGGGTGTAGGGAGTCGGCTAGCGAGTGCAGGAGGTGAGCCGCGCCGACCACCGAAGCGAGGTACGCGTAACTCCCTTCCACGGCCGGGTCCGTAATGCCCAAACCCCCCAAGGTAACGGGGAGCGCTGCCTGCCGCCAAATACGCCTCCTTTCCGCGTTGCTCCTTGGCGCGACAATGTGCGCGGCCTCTAGGAACGCGTGGAGCAGCCGCTCCCCCCATGCCGACCATTCTGCTGTGGGCAGGACCTCCAGCGGGGTTGTCCTTGCCAGGAAGGAGGCGCGGCGGCTGACGCAACGTGTGAGGAGGAGGAGGCAGAGCTGCGGGTCCATTTGCGCTAGCAACGGGAGCGGTTCAGCTGCTGCCGTAAGTCTGTCCCTGACTGCCGCGGCGCAGCCCTGCGTTGTGCCGACGGGGCTGCCGAGGATTTGCAGCCCTTCGGTCGAGATGGTGATGCCGGGGGGGACGGAGGCAGGGTCAATTGGGGCGGCGGACCAAGCCGCGCACTTAGCAGGGTTGTGAAGGAGCCCCATGGAGGCGAGCGCGGCTGTGAGGTGGTCGAAGGCCGCGGCGCAGGCGGACGCATCTCCGAGCAGCGTGATGTCGTCGGCGTAGGCGAGTAGGACCACCTGCGGGTGAGCCGCTGCCGTCGCAACGAGGCAGGGGTGGATGCTGGCGGCGAATAGAAGGGGGCCGAGGGGATCACCTTGGCGGACCCCCCTGGCGCTTTGCAGTGGAGCCGCTGCGAACTCATGGTCGAGGAAGAGCGAGGAGGGGACTCCGTAAGACAGGCGGACCAGGGGGGTGAGGCTCTCGAGCGCTTCGTTTTTCAACCCCTCGAACGCCGCTCTCCTCTCGACCGCGTTGAACGCGTTCGCGAGGTCGATCTATAGCGCTACTGCCGCGGGATGGACCTCCAGGTAAGTACGTGTCGTGTGTATAGCGGCCTCAATGCCCCCCGCTACCGCCACGCCGAACTGGAGGGGGACGAAGTGAGATCTAGCAGCGGGCGCGATCAGGAAAAGAGCGGCTTTGGCGATGATCCAAAGTAGGCATTCCCCAACCGCGATCGGCCTCGTCCCACCGTGCGGTTTCGTGAAGGCCAAAAGACGAGAGGCGGTAAATAGCTCTCCCGCAACGGCTGGTAGCTTCCCCGCCAGAGCCGTGTTGGTGAGGGCTAGGAGGTAGGTGAAGACTTCGGCGTTTCCTAGTGCTGCATCACGGAGATGTTCGAAGGTAGTTCCTGAGGGGCCCGCCCCCACTCCATTGGGGAGCTTGGCGATGATCCTTCTGAAGTCGCGGGCTTCGATAGCGGGAGGGTTTTCCGCTGTGGCAGCGTGCAGCCACTCAGGTAGCGGTTGGGATGCAGGTGGGTGTCTCGTCCTGAGGGCCTCGAGAACTTCAGGTGAGGCAGGCGACACGGGCGTGGCTTGCAGGGATTGCAACGATTTTGAGAGGTTACCACGCTTCGCCAGGCCCTCCGCTCTGGCGAGAATTCCAGTTGTGTCAGGTGCGTGGCGAGGCTGCGGGGGGAGGGAGATCGATTCGGCAGCTTCTTCGTAGAGGCCGGCCCAGAGCCCTTGGCGAAATCGCAGGAGCCTGTTCATCATTGCGCTCCAGTCAGGCTTACGAGCTGACGAGGAGCGAAGAAGTAGGCGAGGGAGGAAGGTGAGTAACATCCAGCCAGGTTCTGACTCGGGGTTGGCTGCCAGGTGGAGTAACGGTGTCAGCAGGCAAATCGCGAAAGACTCGCGAAGGTCTTTTGGAGGGTGGCGGGCGGCTGGGGGTTGGCGACTGTCGCGCAGCGGGCCAATGTCCCAGTCAGCAACCTGGGCGAACAGGTCAGTATTTTTCGCCAGGTCGTCGGGCTTGAGCATTGGGGGGGTCGGAATTGGGGCTGCTGAATTCTCATTGGCTGTCGCAGAGTCAACTCCAGTCTCTGTCGCGGCTCGATTTCCCCTCCTTGCGTGATTTCCCCCCGCGGCTCGGTTCTGAGCTGTGGTCCGGTTGGCAAAAGTTCCAACTCCTCCTCGTCCTCCTCAGCTTCTGCTCCCAACATCCCCAATCTTTCAGGGTTAAAAGCAGGGTCCCCCTCGTCACTTTCCTCATTCTCCACTTCCTCCTCTGCCTCCTCGCTAAGCGGTTCCTCGCCGCCCTCCGCGCCGTTTCACATCAGCCTTTCCGCATTTCTCGCGTAGCCGCTTGCACCAGTGCGGCGCCTGTTTGAACCCCGTGTTCCACCACCTCTTCGTCCTCTCTCGTTACCTCGTCGTCCGCGGCGGCTGCCGCGTCCCACGCGGATTCCACGCGTTGCTCTTTCAACTGCAGCTCCCTCGCGCCCTGTCTGCGGCGCCGCGACCGTCTTGTTTTCGCTTCGTCGGCGCGCTGGCGTCGGCTGCGGTACGATCGGGGGTGATGGACCCATCCGCGAGACGGGATCCGGAGCTGGAGGGTTCCGCGGAAAGTGCGCTGCCGGAGCCTGCGCCTGCCGGGCCTCGTCCGCGTCTCCTTGCGCACCCCTCCGCAAGCGAGCCCGTCCGCCACTTCGAGCGGGTGCAAACACTTCCCCATCGGACTGCCGCGCGCCCCACCTCGCCGGAGTATTCGTGGGCGCCTGCACGTGTTGCGTCGAACCGCACGGACGGTCAGCCGCGGCATGAGCGCGGGCGCTCGCCTCCTCGTCAGCCTCCTCGGCCGCCCTCTCCTCGCCGCCCTTCTCCTGAGCATCGCGAGCACTATCAGCGCGGGGAGGGGGATCAGCGCTCCCCGGCACGTCCTCGCTCTCCTCGCCGCCCGTCCCCTCGTGGTCAAGCAGGCCAGCGCTCACCCCGAGCGCGATCCCCCGCGCAACGCTCTCCGCGGCGATCTCCGGCGACGCGGGGGAGGGGGTCGCCTGGGCGTCGCTGGGATTCGGGTCGCCGCGAGGAGTTCCCCCCGCGTCCACATTCGGCTGGTTCCGGGGGACGGCGGGGCCGGCGGAATGGCGGAGGGCGAGGCGGGAATGGCACCCAGCCGGATCCTGCCCTCGATCGCGCCGCAAACACGTTCGTGGAGGTGGTGAGGCAGGCCCGGGCGAGTGGGCGCCGACTCACGTCCACATTGAGGTGACCAACGGTCCCCCCCTCGCCGCGGACCCCGGCCAGGTTGCTCCTCTGCGCGCGCCGACGCTGCGCGAATATCAGCCCGCGCGTAAGGGGAGGGCTCAGTTCCGCACCCCCCGTCAGGTCCCCGGCTTCTCTGCGCCGCGCTTGTCTGTTGGCCGGACTCCTGGCTGGCCGACGGCGTTTCCGCGCGAAGCGCTGACTGCACCTCCCCCCACTCGCGCGGGGAGAGACCCCATGCTGACCATGTGCCGGATTCTGAATCTGGCGGAGGCGTGCGAGGTGGTGGCGAACTTGCAACTGGCGGTGTGTGGGGCCACGCGGAGCTTTCCGAGCAGTTTCGGTCCAGGATCCCGAAGATCCTGCGTGACTTTGGCAGAATTGCTCGAGTCGCCGTTGGCACCCGTGTCGGATGCGCCCGCCGGGGTAGCTCCCTTAGCCCGTACTTTCCCCCGCCACGTGGGGGATCTTGTAGGGGCTGCTCAAGCCGGGACCCCCTTGGACACGCTCCAGTCGACGGCGCATCTCCTTCTTGCACTATCGGCGTGCATGCGCTCGATGCTTGAGGTGGAGGGGGCGGAGCCGTACACGATGTAGGCCTCCGCCGCGTGTAGAATTGCATGCCGCGCCTCTTGCTCTTGCCCAGCTCCTTGCCTTTGTGTGTGTGTGTGCCCTTTATATGCCGAACCCACGTTTTGTGTCTTGCCACCAGGAACGCGCGGCCGAAGGCCGCCGGCGCGAGCCGCCGAAAATGAAACACCCACGAAATAATGAGGCAGGGAAGGCACAGAGGGCCCCTTAAATAGGCTCAGAGGGAGAGGGCAGAGGGAAGAGGGAGAGGGCTGGATGCTAAGGCCTTCTCTCTCTCGCTCTCTCTCCGCCGAAAATGAAACACCCACGAAATAATGAGGCAGGGAAGGCACAGAGGGCCGCTTAAATAGGCTCAGAGGGAGAGGGCAGAGGGAAGAGGGAGAGGGCTGGATGCTAAGGCCTTCTCTCTCTCTCTCTCTCTCTCTCTCTCTCTCTCTCTCTCTCTCTCTCTCTCTCTCTCTCTCTCTCTCTCCTCACCTCGCTCAATGAATATGTCAGTGAGGTTGTCATCGTTGAACGCCCTCAGCTCCTCCTTGGATAACCCCCCACTGCAGTCCACGGTGAAATGCTGTTTGGTGAGGTAGTATTCGGTAGTTTCGCTCCATCAATCAGCCACAAACCCCCCACTGCAGTCCACGGTGAAATGCTGTTTGGTGCGGTAGTATTCGGTAGTTTCGCTCCAACAATCAGCCACAACCCCCCCCTTTCCTTTCCTCTCCCCTCTCACCTCGCTCAATGAATATGTCAGTGAGATTATCGTCGTTGAACGCCCTCAGTTCCTCCTTGGATAAACCCCCACTGCGATCCACATCCAGCGCCAGGAACATCTCTAGGAGAACGATGGGGAGAGAGAGGTGTGTGGGGAGGCGATGGGGAGAGGGGTGAGGAGGCGATGGGGAGAGGGGTGAGGAGGAAATGGGGAGAGGGGTGAGGAGGAGAAGCACAGGACACGTCATAATGGGTGAAGCAACAATCACGGACAGGCCCCCACTGTGGTCCACGTCCAGTGCCAGAAACATCTCTGAACAGGGAGGGTGGTTTAAGAGAGAGAGTTTGCATGTGAACCGACTCAGTACAGGGTGGCTTGTTACAGGGTCTAGTGTTCATTGAGGGCCTCGACACTGCAGGGGTTTGTTGCCTGGCTGGCATGGCGTGGCATGGCATGGAATCGCATGGACTGGCATGGCATGGCATGGCATGGAATCGCATGGACTGGCATGGCATGTGGTGCGATGTAGCATAGCACACAACATGCTATGGGCACTCACGATGTATTCTTTTGGCTGATGACAGTGCAAACCAGTTCTCCTGCAGGGCTGCCAGCTGGTCCTCCCCCTCCGCATCCTGGTGTGTGCGAATGTGAGAAGAGGAGTGCACACAAAGTCAATGACGGAATGGAATGACCGGGTGTGCTTTCATGTGGATGTGGATGGTGCATGTTGCGTATGCATGTCCGCAAGAGAGCAAGGCAGCATACCTGTCTCAGTTCCATGAGCTCTGAAAGCACAGGCGACAGCAGCACCTCCCGAATCAACAGCTTGCCTGGTAGATGGGGGAATGACAGGGCACAGCACGGCAGGCCAAGAAAACGGAAGGGTAAGGAGAAGGGCTGCGGAGGAGCAGGGGCAGGGCAGGCAAAGCCGTAGGGAACTTGCGAGAAATATCAAACGGGAAGAGAACAACTTCAACTGGAATACAAAAGAAAGGAAAGTAAGAAAAGAAGACAAGAAAAAAACAACGGCCATTCCACTCTACACTGCCCCTCTGCCCCGCCCCGCTCCGCCCATTACGTTAGCGCACCACGCACCTCTCTTTTGCGGGTCACAGAAGAAGAGGAACTTGCGCGTGGAGATGCGGCAGTAAGTGTCGAGGAACTCGGGCTCCATGCCCTTGAGCAGCTTCAGCGACGGCACCAGCCCTCGTATGTACGCCTCCATCTCCTGTCGCACGTGGAGGGTGGGAGAGGGAGGTGGTGGAAAGAGGCACCGGGGGGGGCAGGGGGAGTGTGGGGAAGGGGGAGAAAAGTGGGGGATGGGAATGAATGGGGAAGTGGGAGGCGGGTAACGGGGCGGGGGAATGGGGAAGGGGAGTGGGGATGAAAAGCAAAGAAGGGAATGCTGCGTGTAGAATGTAAGCATGGGGGCATGGGGCATCTAAGCATGGGGGCATGGGGCATGTAAGCATGGGGGCGTGTAGGAGTGCACTTACGGATGGCTTGAGGTACCCATCCCCATCATGGTCCAACATGGAAATGAGGGTTGAAGGGAGCGGGGGGATGGGAAAGGGGTATGGGAAGGAGAAGGAAGAAAGGAATGCGATGCACGTGATGCTAGTGGGAGTGGGAGCTGGAGTGCGCTTACGGATGGCTTGAGGTACCCATCCCCATCATGGTCCAACATGGACATATCGATGCGCGTCTGAGTGATGGACACCTGTCACACATGCATGCACACAAGGACACATGAGCACATGGTTACACACATGAGCACATGGTTACACACATGAGCACATGGTCACACGCATGAGCACATGGTCACACACATGAGCACATGGTCACACGCATGAGCACATGGTTACGCATACATGCATGCGCTCATACACACAGAAAAGGGATCAGCAACGGGTGCAGCAGAGTCAGTGTATCGCGGTTGGCAAAACGGACAATTGTACACCCAGCCTTCCCCCTCCCCCTCTCATCCACCTCCCCCCACTCCACCGCCCGCGTGTCCTCTCACCCAGCGCATGACGTAGAGATCGAAGGGCAGGATGGCTATTCAACCCCCCTCTCACAGCCCTGTCCCCACCCACATAACCTTCCCCCCGCCCATCTCGTCCCCCCCCGCACCCGCACACTCCCCACCATCTCACCCAGCGCATGACGTAGAGGTAGAAGGGCAGGATGGCGATGCGCCCCGAGTCAACGCGTCCCTCCCCTTCCCATACCCTGACTGTCTCGCGCAGTCCCTCCCCCCAGTCCCACCCTTTCCCCGCACACGCCCCCATCCCCCGCGCGCCCCCCCATCTCACCCAGCGCATGACGTAGAGGTAGAAGGGCAGGATGGCGATGCGCCCCGAGTCGTCCGCCTCGAAGGTGAGGAACGTGGCGGCCGTGAAGAACCGCTGGCACTTGCTGCCCACGCGCTCCGCGCACACCGCCGCCACCTGCGTGAAGTCGTCGTAGTTGATCTGCGCAGCGTGGAAAGGAGGGGGGGGTTGAGTGGGGGGCGGGGGGGAGATGGGGGGAGGGAACTGGGCGAGCGGAAACGGGTGGGTGGGGGAACTAACGGGGGATGGGGGGAGAGAGGGAGGTGTGCGCGAGTCCTCGTCAGGCAGCGTGCGGTTCTCGCGGAGGCATCTTCCCCTTCTCCTCCCCCACAGCATCTCCAGCTCGCTCTAGTCTCCCCCCTACTTCCACTCCCACAACTCCTATCCCCCCAATTCACCCCACTTCCACTCCCCCCACTCTTACTCCCCCTTTCCCTTCTCTATCCGCCCTCATTCTCACCCGCTCGGTGCCCGAGTCTTCGTCAGGCAGCGTGCGGTTCTCCCGCAGGCACATCCACAGCATCTCCAGCTCGCTCTGATCCAGCAGCGACTCCTTCTGCCGCTGCTCGTGGGGAAGAGGGGCCCAGCAAGGGGGTATGCGAGTTCCTTTGATAAGAATTCTCAAGTGAGCCTCGTCTCTCCCGCAGGCACATCCACAGCACCTCCAGCTCGCTTTAAATCCAGCAGCGACTCCTTCTGCCGCTGCGCATGCCAACAGGGACCAGAGAAGGACAGGCGAGTAGGAGCGGGGAGCCCGACAACGGGCGGCGGACGAGAAAGGAACGAGGTGGGTCTTTTGCGAGGAACGACGCCAACGGGCGCAGCACGGGATTATCGTCGGGGAATGATAGCATCGAAAGAGCAGAAAGAGCAGAAAGGGCAGAAAGAGCAGAAAGGGCAGAAAGAGCAGAAAGAGCAGAAAGAGCAGAAAGGGCAGAAAGAGCAGAAAGGGCAGAAAGAGCAGAAAGAGCAGAAAGAGCAGAAAGAGCAGAAAGAGCAGAAAGAGCAGAAAGAGCAGAAAGAGCAGAAAGAGCAGAAAGAGCAGAAAGAGCAGAAAGAGCAGAAAGAGCAGAAACAGCAGAAAGAGCAGAAAGAGCAGAAAGAGCAGAAAGAGCAGAAAGAGCAGAAAGAGCATTCCCGCTTGCATGCTGCTTCGGGTAAGTGGCAGCACCAGAAACAAAGGAAAGCGGAGCGCAGAGACAAGTGCTTTCACTCTCCTTCTCCCCGTTCTTTCCCCAGCCCCCTTCCCCTCCCCCCTTCCCCTCCCCCCTTCCCCTCTCTTCCATCGTTACCTCGAAATCCCTCCCTCACACTGCCTCCTCCTTCGCTTCCCCCTCCCTCCCTTTCCCTTCTCCCCTTCCCTGACCCCCCACCTCATTCTCTTCCCCTCACTATCCATCCCCGTCACCCCGTGCGGCACCTGCAGGAACTTGAGCTTCGCGGCCTTCTGAATTCGCGAGGGAATGCTGTCCGGCGAGGGTTTCTGTTGAGGGGATGAGGGGGACACGGGGTGAGGAAGGGAGAGGAGCGAAAGGGGCGGGAGCCCCGAGAGCGGGGGAGAAAGGGAGCCGAGAGGAGTCGAATCTGTTTTGCGAAGGACACCAGGCAGAGCACCAACAACGAACGGGCGATGAGCGACGAGCGAGCAACAGCAACCATGCTTTAGAAGGACAGCCTCGCCTCCTCCCCTCCCGCCCCTACATGGCTGCTCCACTTCCTCAAAACACCCTCTTCTCCACTTTCTTTCTTCCTGCCTTGCATAATCCCCTAGGCACGAGCGGGGCGAGGCGACGGCGGGCAGGTGTATTTTGAGTGTCGTGGACTCCGAATGCACCTTAGAGGAACGGGGCGTGCCGACAGCGCGGCGCGGGCTTGAAAAACACTGACTCTTGAGTCGACTAAGAAAAACGATCCGAAAAAATATGGAGGGCAGGGGCTTGAAAGGCTCCTGCTTGAAGAACACTGGGATAGAGTTGGTTGGAGCGAATACTGGCTGGAGCGAATACTGAGGCGCCTTTAAAAAACTGCGCCTCAAAGAAGAAAGGCAGCAGCGCACCTGCTTGAAGAACACTGGGATAGGGTCGGCGGGCGCGGCGGGCTGCTGTAGCCTCCGCGCCTCCATGATGTGCCGCAGATGCCGCAACACCTCGTCCTCTGGTAGGGGGAAGAGCGGCGGGGTGGGAGAGGGGGAAATGGGGGACGGCGAAGGGGGGAAGGGGAGATATAGGCGATGCCGCACATGCGGTGAGACGGGGCACGTGAAAGAAGAGAAGAAACGAGCGGGGAAGAGGGGGTTGGGGGGGAGAATAAACGCGCAAGCGCGCGCGCGACCAGCTGAACCGTAGCTGCTTTGTGAGTGTGAGAGAGAAAAATAGAGAGGGAAACAGAGCGCGCGAGCGGAGTGCGGCTTGAGAAACAGCCAGATTGTCGTGATCCGAAACATCTCGCCACACACGACACAACCACCTCATCTCTCTCCTCGTTGACCCTCTCCTCGTCCTCCGTCTCATCCTTGCTTTCCCTGTGCCTGCGACACACATCAACAGCGAGCATGCAACCCGCCGTGACGCACCTAAGTTATGTTCCGCGACGTCCGCCCCGCTGGCAGGCCCCGCAGCCGCTTCCGTCGCCGCGGCACTTGCGGACGCTAACGCTGCCTCCATACCTCCCCCGCGCGCTCCGGGCCTTCCGCCAATTCCCAGACTATTCCTCCCCGTTAGCTTGTCGGAACCCCCAGCGTGAGGGGAACCCCTTCCTCCGCGCCCCTTGATTCCCGCCAGTCCTCCGCGGTCGGTGGCTGTGGTTGCGGCAGTGCTTCTGCTGTTGTCCTCCTCGACGTACCGGCGCAACGCCTGCACCCACGCGAGACCGCTCTGCTTCGCGGCCTCCGGGATTTCCGGTCGCGATGCGCCGACGACTGCAGCCATGGCGGGACGGTGGGTGGCTCAGACTGCGAGGTCGAAAGGCGGCTTAGACTGACTGAGCTACACGGAAACGGGTTCAAACTGACGAAGCTACACAGTATCTGCTTCACGTAAAGACGCTACACGAAAGCAGGTCTAGACTAACAATTCAATCTGGGGGAGCTAGACGGAAAGCGGTTCGGCTCGCGAAGCTTTACAAAAACAAAGAAAACTATAAGGAAACTGGCTCAAATAGACGGCGCCGTAAGGAAACTGGCTCTCAAGTATTGGACGACTGCAAGGATAGGCGTTGCTGTGTGACGTAGTCGTTGCTATGCAGAACAGGTGTTGCTATATGAAAACAGAGTTGCTGTGAAAACTCAGGAACGACGCGAATGGGATAGGTTCTAACGACGACGCCTCTAGCCGTGAAGTATGTGCATAGATTAGCTTTGAGGTAGGGAAGTATAGCACGAACGGAAACTAACTGTCACCCAGCTACTGGAACGGGATGAACGCTCATGTGCAATGAAGCCATCGGGTACTCGCTACAGAATTTCGTTGTGAGCTGGTAATATACGATCGATCTTCCAAAGCAGGAATCGGCTTATCCGGTCCGCTACACAAGCAACGCTTTTGGCTAAGTCACGACGAGCAAAAGGTAACCAGAAACAACAGCCAAGGAGGAATCTATTCGGTTGGCAGGAGAACGACTGGAGTTAGGCTAGGAAGTTGAGTTGCCTGAGGAAGTGTATGGATGGAGTGGAGTGGAGGGCGATGGTGATGATGTGTTCGAGGTGAGTGGAGTGGAGTCAAAGCGGAGGAGGATATGTTGTCGGCTCCGCGGAGAGGGGCGGAAAGTGATCGGGGGAAAGGTGTGTGCTTTCGGGGGAATTGGGGGAGGACTGTACTGTAGTCATTCTTGTACCATGCGCGCATCTGGTTTCCGCTCGGTTGAGGAGCCAGGGGATTTCCGAGGTGAAGGTCTTGCGGGGAACGGCGGTTGTCTTGGAGTGGCGCACGGTGCTCTGGGGATGGCGGAAGGACCCCCAGACCAGATGTGTGGAGTGTATGGGTGGGTCCACGTTCTGGTTTGGGCTCATGTAGTGTTTTGTCACGGATGTTGAATAAGGGAGGAGGGGCGATGCGGGAAGGGAGATTTGCGCAGCGCCTTGGTGAAAGTTGAGAGCTGGCACTGGGAGGGAGCCGACTGACAGAAATCGAAGCGCCAGCCGACACAAGAACTCAACGGACACGTACACTTGAGAGCGTGAAACTCCATTTATGTATCATTATAAATACCATGATCCAAAAACACAGGCTTAGATAACCCACTTTGATATTGTGAAGTCCATACATATTTTTCATTAAAAAAAAACTATTCTATAATTCTCGTTCCCCTAATAATAATTTTGTCTAGAATCTTAGCATTTCAGTTTTCTTAATGTTGTTTACACATTTTTAGAGAATACATTTAATAACTCAGTTTATGCTTCAGAGAGTGATTAGGCCGTTTGTTTTTCTTACCTTTGTAAGAAGATATCACATACTTACTGGAAGGCATGTACAAATATCTACAATTATAGCTCGCCACCAACTTGCCCTACAAAACCTTATTGACGAGGATGTCGGCTGTCACCATTAGTACAGCTCACGAGCACGACTCCCTTACGTGTTCCGATTCATGACCAATCAGCTCCTTTCGCAAAGCCGCTAATCGGAGAAACAAACGACCGCCCGAAACCAAATTCTCCAATTTCTTCGCCGCGTCGCCAGCGTCTCGTTGTTGACCGGTAAATCGCGAGCGTGGGTTTGGCGCGCGCAACGTCGTTGTTGTGGCTGCTGATCGAAAAATGTTGCGCGTGACCCATTTGGGCGGTGACTGTTTTGAAGCATGGATGCAGCGTACATACATGATCGAACCAATTCTTTCAAGTCATGCTCGGGCCACGGTCGCGGTGCCTCTCTCCTGCTCCCTCTCCTGCTTTCAACACAAAAAGCTCACGCGAAGTTCGTCTAATATCCTTGTCACCGAGCCTTGCACATTCGTCATCCAGTGACGAGTTTGTTCAGCCCTCTAAGAATTTTTCTTTCGCAGTTGTCTCCAGTATTTGAGGCGATTAATATTCTAGGTCCTCGCCTTTACGCACGCAGCTCGCAGCTATGGCGGCCAATGGCTTCCGCGCGTTCGTCAGTGTCATTGCTCTTGTCCTCGTCGCGGCTCCGCTTTCCTGCGCGTTGCAAGGCAAGTGTGCTCATGGAATATAACGTTGGGCAGATGAGTCTCTCTCCGCCGCAAGGCGTTCGGATGGCAGCGCTGCGTCGCATCTCCAAAAGCAACCTGGAAAGGCCTAAAATCATCACTCATCGATAAATTTCGCCTTTTTTTTCTGTACCGATCCTTCCTTCAAAATATTTTTTCTTTGATTAGCCGTGATTCCTGTGACGGGGATTGTCGTTCTGATCATCATCTCCGACATCTGTCTTCCGGTGCTCCCTGCTTCTCTTCCCATCTGCATCTGCTCCCATCTGCAGATGACCCATCAGAATCTTCCATCGAACGGCGAATTTTGGGGTAATAACCACAATGTGCCGCGATTGTACATCTGTATCGTACCGCGCAAATTACCGGTTCTGATATACCTACAACTTGTGCACTTAAACGCCAATCGCTCCTGAGAGCTGATGCAATCACGCAATCACTACGTTGAGTGTCCCTTCCTCGCACTCTCACCGTTGAGTGTCTCCTATTCTCCCCCTCTCCTCCACCCTCACTCCCCCCCCCCTCCCCCATCTCAATTCCGCAGAAACGGGAAGCCTCCGCGGTCTCCGCTTAAATACACAGATCGCGAGTGCATCGCGAAACTGAACAAGGCCGGGAAGCTGGTCCAAGAAGGTGCCGTGTTCGTGAAATCCGTCAATCCCAAGGACCCCCTGCCGTCCTACTTCCCGCGCCTCGTCGCCGCCGTGCAATCGCTGCGCAACGGCGCGTTGCTGCTCAAGAGCGAGCAGCGCTCATTGGTTCTCGTGCAGATCTCCAACGGCATGAACAACATCAACACCGCTCTCGCGTTCCTCAGGCCCCCGCCGGGGTCCAAGGCGAAAATGACGGAGAGGCAGGCGACCGCGATTGATTATCTTGGAGGCGCGCTCCGGGTGGCTGATCTTGCCCGGCAGTCGTTTGTGGGGAACAAGAAGAACCAACCTGGTGGCGCCGCTTGAATAAATACATAATACTACTGTAGTATTCGAGAGAGATACGGTTCTTGGTGTGAGGACCCCGGTAACTGGTTCCGTCAGAGTAGGTGGTAGATAACTTAGAATAGTATCAGGAAAAAAAGTAGGCTACTTAGTGGACGTGGATAAGGAACGCACAAGGCACTGCGCCTACGCCTAACTCCCCTGTCCTCTTGCAATAATTAATGCATATACGGAGTCCGCAACTGGTGCATTATCAATCTACTGAAATGCAAAAACGGTTATACTCCTCCAAACCTTTGGTGCTGTGCAATACTCTTGCCCTAACTAAATGAACTGTGGAAGATGAGCTATTGACTGTTTGCGGGAGGTTGACTTGACTTGACAGGTACATCTATTTTTAGTAGGCCATGCGCCATTCTTTACTGTTGCTTTCATCGTCCACTGTCAACTTTTGCGCGACAAGCAGTGGATCCTACACCAAAGCCGGTAAGTCATCCTGGCCCAATCGGTCGGACCGGGAGGCTATGGTTAGTCTTCTGGCTACGGTATGCTAGCATGGAACCATTGCAGAGAATACTTATGGTAGCCTTGAGTCGAGCTCGCAGTGTGTTTGGAGTTTGGATTGGTCCCATCTTTGTGGACGCTCTGCAGATCGAGGCTGCAGCACCTGCACCACCTGTTTTGGAAGGTACAATCACGACCAGAAAGGTTGTGAGCACCATGGTAGGTGGTGAGTACATGATACCCACCCACCCAGTCCACCACCAACCCATGTGAAATTGGGTCTCACGTGGCAGTTTCAATCTCTCCACTCGAGCCAGAACCTCTACACAAATGTGGAGCTCTAATTCATGGTACATGGCAAGCTAAGATCATCCAGACTTCATTAAGGCATATATTTGTTGTATTCATTATTCACTATGAGAGGGTCACACACCAGTCAAGACTCTTCCTCTGTACATCTCTTCTCTTCGCTATCGAGACGATCCTACGTGCATGATGCTGCGATCAGAAGTTGATCGTGGCCTAGGATCTACTCAGGAAGGTTCGCACGCAGAGAAGTGATGTTGGTGGGCCCTTGACCTCAATAGCAGAGTGAATGTAAAATGCTTTGAGATTATTTAAAACATGCAAATACAGCAAATATAAATATGAGTACAGGGGAGATGAAACGACCTAGCTAGCCATGTACTCTAAGGGGTACATTCCCTTATTCAAATACATTCCCAACCGTGCGGCGCGAACAGTTACGAAATTGTTCCCGCCGAAACCATCCTGCCTGCAGCTGCCTGATGCTGTCTGCTCCGACGGTCCAGATGCGTCCCAACTGTCTGACGCTTCGAGTCGATTCCAACCGTCTGACGCTTCGCGTTCATTCGTGATACTGCGTGCTTCTCTTTGCTGCGGTGAGGAGTGCACAGTAATATTCAAGTATTACTATTCGTAACACCCCCCTTCACTCCTGGCCGTAGCTCGACTTGACCTGCTTGACCACGCCGCTGAGTTCGGAGCAGTGCTGATACTGCTGGCGTGGCAGTCGCTTCGTGAGGAAGTCTGCTGCCATGTCACCGGTCGGGCAGTAGGTCAAGTTGACCTTGCCCTTGTCCACCTCATCCTTCACGAAGAAGTACCGCAGCGCAATGTGCTTGGTGCGGTTGACGAAACCAGGTTTGTTCGCGATGCGAATCGCGCTCTGGTTGTCGCAGTGAAGGCGAAATATGGTGGAAGCTGGAATTTTCGCCTCTTGCAGGAGTTCGTGCAAGTAGAGGCCTTCGCGAACTGCTGCGGTTGCTGCGATGAATTCCGCTTCGGCTGACGACAGGGCAACCAGCTCTTGCTTCTGCGAGTTCCAGGAGATTGGTCCCGTTGGCTCGAGTCGGAACAGGAAGCCAGTCCTGGACCGTCGATTATCGGGGTCTGCTGCGTGATCGGCGTCCACATAGCCGATGAGGTTGAAGGATGGAGTTGGTGCAGTTGAGTAGCACAGCCCAATCTTGGGCGTTGAAACGAAGAACTGAAGGGCGCGCTGCAGATCCAGAAGATTCTCAGCCGTTGGTTTGCGTGAGTACTGCGCCAGCTGACTGGCGATGTACAAGAGGTCTGGCCTGCAGGTGACAGAGGCGAAGAGGAGGCATCCCAACTGCTGCTGGTAAGTCTGAATCCCAGCAGGGGATATGGGTTTGTTGTCGGGTTTGTGGTTCGGTCTGGGAGTTCGGTAGGGAGTTGAGAGAGGTGCAGGTGAAATGTTGAACCGCTTCCCTAACTCCTCTGCGTACTTAGCCGCTGAGAGATGAATGGCCTCAGGCGCGTAGGAGATGTTGAGGCCTAGAAACTGCTTCACCTCGTAGTTGCACGTGATGTCGACGCGCCCCGCCAAGGCCTTCTCGAACTGCTCGAGAAGCTCGTTGTTTGAGCCTGTGTAAAGCAGGTCGTCGACGTACACCGTGAGGAGAATGTATTCCCCGCGGAATTCGCGGCGATACATCCCTGGATCGTGCGGCATCTGCTTGAATCCGATTTCAAGCAGGATGTTGTGCAGGTACTGCTGCCACAGCCTCGGAGCCTGTTTGATCCCGTAGAGTGACTTGCGCAGTTGGCACACGCGCGAGTCCCCTCCGCCGTAGGTGTGCGGCTGCTCCACGTAGATCACGGCGTCCACTAACGCGTACAGGAACGCGTTCTTCACGTCGATCTGACGGAGTGGTAGGTGCCTTGCAGCTGCAATGGCGAGCAGGATTCGAACGGAGGTATGGCGGCTAACTGGGGCGAACGTCTGGTCGAAGTCGATGCCATGCCTCGGATCGTAGCCGCGAACCACCCAACGCGCCTTGAAGCGCTCGATCGTTCCGTCCGCTGCGGTTTTCACGCGGAAGACCCACTTCCCCGAGAGGATTCTTGCGCCTTTGATCGCCGCGCGGTCGACTAGCACCCAGGTGTCTCGTGACTCCAGCGCCTTGATCTCTGCGTCCATTGCTTCGCGCCATTCCTTGCTGTGTGGTCCAGAAAGAGCTTCGCGCGGATTTCGGGGCTCGATGACACGTGGCGCCTTCGAAGTTGCGGTGTGAAGCCCGAGCAGCTGCAGTCCTGAGATAGTGCTGTTGTGGCGACGTTGCGGGATGACTTCCTGTACGTCGTCGTCATCGCTTTCTGGTTCAGGAGGCGCTGGTGGTGCTGTGCCTCTGCCGCTTCCGCCTGTTCCGCTTCCGCGTGCTGCGCCCATTCCTCCTCCCGAGGAATCGTCGTCGTCGTCGTCGCTGCTGCGTCGTTCTTCCCACACGAACTCGCCCCTCGTGTCCTGCTCCAAGATTGCTGCAGCGGCTTCGTCTTCGGGCGTTGCGTAGCTGTGCCCATCGTTCGCGTAGACGCGGTTCGCGTTCGTTTCTTCGTCGCGGCGGAACTGGTCGAGGAAGAGGCGCTCGTAGAAGATGACGTCGCGAGCATGAGCGATTTTCTGACTGAGGAGGTCCAGCACGATCCACGCCTTGTACTCGTGACTGATGCCGAGATGGATCCCCCAGCGCGCGCGGCTGGCGAATTTGCCGACGGTTGAAGTCGGCGGGCGGTATTGAGCCATGCACCCCCATACGCGCAGCATGGAGGTATCCCCTTTGGTCCCGGTCCATTTGACATGCGGGGACAGATTGCCGGTGATGGCGGTGGTCGATAGTAGGTTGTGCACCCGCACTGCGTGGTGCA
Organism: Closterium sp. Naga37s-1; assembly: GCA_947471745.1. Classification (NCBI taxonomy): domain Eukaryota; kingdom Viridiplantae; phylum Streptophyta; class Zygnematophyceae; order Desmidiales; family Closteriaceae; genus Closterium; species Closterium sp. Naga37s-1. The sequence continues at coordinate 229,158 of CANJKZ010000156.1, read as the reverse complement.
TCGCATAGGTCCAGTAGATCGGCGGCAATTTCGACTGCTTCATCAGCGCGCGCACCTTCGTCATTAGCGTGCGGTTCGTCCGCTCAGCTACGCCCTGCTGCTGGTGCGCGTAGGGGAGAGAAATGTGGTGCTCGATCCCCTTTTGCGTGAGGTAGGTTTGCATCTGGTTGCTCCTGAATTCTGCCGCGCCGTCAGATTGCCAGATTTTCAGCTTCTTCCCAGACTGTCGTTCTGCGTGCGCCAGCCAGAGGCGAAACACCTCGTAGGCTCTGTCGCGTGACTCCACGTTCACGACCCACACGTAGCGCGTTCCAGCGTCGATGAAGGTGAGCGTGTACATTTCGTCCTCGACTCCGCAATGCCCCACGTTCAGGAAATCGCTGTACACCTTGTGCAGCTTGGGGTAGCGGTTCGTTCCAGGTTCGAGCAACGGGAACGGTTGGTGGCTCAGCGCAGCTTCGGGGCAGACGGTGCAGTTGCGCGGATGTGTCGCGCCTCTCACTTTGGAGCCATCAGGGCGTAGGAGTGCGCCAGGGGCGAAGACACCTGCGTCGATGCAGTTTTTCAGCGTCGTGCGTGAAGGGTGTCCGAGGCGCTGGTGCCAGAGAGTATCGTCAGCGCGAAAGCCGGAGGTGCGTATGTAGCGCGCGCGCGCTTCCTCAGGGTCTTCGTCAGGTACAGGAGCAGGTTCTGCTGCTACTCCCTCTGCTTCTTCTTCTTCTGGCGCGGTAGTCAGCATCAGCGCCAAGAACTCTCTGTCGCGAATCTCAGAGAGCAGAATGTTGGTCCCGGGGATGGTTCCAGGGACGAAGGTGGGTTCGCGTGGCTCAGGGGCAGGTCCGTAGACGGTGCGACGCGGGGTTGACGGCTCGTTGCCCCAGATGATGGTGTCCCATGGATCGCGACGCGGGGGGTTGTCAGGAGGAGGTGGTGCGAGTGGAATGTGACGCGGGGGACGACCAAGAGGAACGACTGCGGGTGTTGCCTCAGTTTCCTCAGCTTCATCCTCTCCCCCCTTTCGTTCTTCGCGGAAAGTACCCCAGCCGCTATTGTCGGCGCTAGTTGCGGCGCCCCATCCGCCGCTCGCGTTGGCCCAGGTTCCGCCGTTGTCTCCCCAGCCGCTAGTGTCACTTGTTCCCCATTCTCCAGCGCTCCCCCACCCCCCTTCATTGGAGGCACTTTCTTCAGCCTCAGCTCCCCAGGTGGCGCATGTCAGAATGTTATAATTGTCTAGCCTGCAGTGGGGTACTCCATAGTGAGTACAGCCCAATTAGGGTTTGCTATATGTATCCAACTGCTTGCTAGTGAACATCCTCCTTTCTTCATTCTTTCTTTCTACTACTACTTCTGACATGCTATCAGAGCAGGTCGATCCCCTTGGGTCGATCCTGTGGGTGGGCCCACCACCTCACTGCTTCCGCTGCTACTGCTACTCTGTGTGTTGCACGCCCCGTGGCGTGCGACGGATTTTTCATCCCGCCGCGCGCTCGGAGCGTGCGGCGGTTTTCTGCCCGCCGTGCGCCCCGAGGCGCGCGGCGGTTTTCTGCCCGCCGTGCGCCCCGAGGCGCGCGGCGGCTTTCTGCCCCGTCACTCCGCGCGTTGCTCCCGGGAGGCGCTGCGACGGGCGACGGGGACCCGCGCGTCGCCCCCCGTCGCCCGTCGCGGCCTGCGCGACCTGCGTAGGGCCCGCGCGCGGCCCGTACAGCCTGCGCGCGGCCCGTACGGGCTGCGCCAGGCCCGCGCGCGGCCTGTACGGGCTGCGCCAGGCCCGCGCGCGGCCCGTACGGGCAGCGCCAGGCCCGCGCGCGGCCCGTACGGGCTGCGCCAGGCCAGGGCGCGCCTCGGGCCGCCCGCACGCGGTTCGTACGGGCTGCGCCAGGCCCGTGGGCGCCCTGTTTCCTCTTCCCCTGCGCTGCCCGCTGTCCCCCGTGCTTCTGACGGCGCCCCACCCCTGCTGCTGCCCGTTCTCCTGAATTAGGGTTTGGGGGTGGGGGGTATGGGGGTGCAGTTTCTGTGCGTCGTCCCCTGCTCCTCCTCCTCCTCCGTCTCCCAGTGCTGCAGCTGCCGCTGAGGGGGGTGGGTGTGTGGGAGCCGAAGGAGTGGTACTAGGGGGGTGACGTGCAAGTGGAGTTAGGAGTGAAGCAGTGGGTGTGTGGGGGGTGTGTGGGACAGTTGGAGGAGGTTGAGCGGAGGCTGCTGTCTTGTCGTCCGCAGCACCTGTAGTCCGGGGCGCACTGTCCTGGTAGCCCAGAGAGTCTGCTGCGCCTGTCGCCCGAGGGTCCGTTGCTCCTGTAGCTCGTCGTAGCCCGTGAGCCAGTTACTCCAGTAGTCCGGGGCGCACTGTCCCGGTAGCCACTGTGCCAGCAGCTCCTGTTGCCCGTGTGTCTGCAGCTTCAGCCGCCGTCTCTCATCTTCTCTCCTCTCACAGTCCCTCCTCCTCCTCACTTGCCCGCTGTGATTACCTCTAGCTTTGCTTATAATTGTGAACTATTACTATGCTTGCTTGTTGTGCTGATTACACCCCACTTTGGCTATGGGGGTGTGTCAGAATGTTATAATTGTCTAGCCTGCAGTGGGGTACTCCATAGTGAGTACAGCCCAATTAGGGTTTGCTATATGTGTCCAACTGCTTGCTAGTGAACATCCTCCTTTCTTCATTCTTTCTTTCTACTACTACTTCTGACAGCGCAAGCGAAGGTCCCACGTGCTTCTGCGAGGCTTTGCTGGCGAAGCTCCTCAGCTTCGCGGCGCGCCAATTCTTCCTCTTGCTCCACGGTGAGTTTCTTCGACGAGTCGCGTCGATGAGAGTAGATGGCCAGAAACTTCTCGTAGGTGTAGGGTCGCGGCTCGCCATGGGCATCAAAGGTGCCGACGCCAGTTCCGCGCAGCATGCCTTGAAGGTGCTGTGAGGGGGGACCGATGAGGGGATGCTCTGGCGTGCCGAAAATGCCGTGGGTAGTAACTTCAAGCTCGAGCTGCGACATCCCTTCCTCTGGGGGCGCGTGGCGCTCTGCTTCAGCGATGGCGGCGATTCCGCGGCCGGCAATCGCGCTCGTTGATGTCGTCGGCGTGTAACAATCCCTGCAGATGCCATCTGGATCGGGGTTGTGTAACGCCGTTTCGCGTGGGTGGGGATGATGCGGCACCCACGGTCTGCCGTCAGGGTGCTTCCAATCCCTACGGTGGATGTGCTCGAAGCGCAGTGGCACGAGATCAATCAACCCGTGCGAGTCGTCGCTGCAGTCGGGAATGTCGAAATCTAGGACATACACTCCATTTTCGGAGTGCGCTCGTCCGATCTGCCTGCGGGGAAATTTGCGCGATTCGTAGTGCAGCAGGATGTCTCGCGTCGCGCGATCCGTGCTGAGGTCGACGCCGCAGTCCATGAGCTGTGCGGCGGACAGGAGGTTGAAGCGCAGGTTCTGGATGATCAGCACATCGTTAAGCGCGATGTGCGTGCGGCTTCCACGTGCTTTGAGCACGACAATGCCTTGTACGCTTGCGCGCAGGCGCGTGTTGTTCGCCACAGTGACGTAAGTGACTGTAGGGGTGGGGACGGCGTTGGATATGTAACGCTCGGAGCCCACCATATGTCGTTACGTGCGAGCAGCGCCAATCGCGGTGTGACGATGTGCGGGGTGTCGAACTTCAGAAATTGCTCACGCGAGAGCCAATCAAGTGGCGCCGCCCACATGTCTGGTATGTGTGGGGGACTTTCAAGCAGCGGGACTGGGAGGTTCCAGTCCTGGTCGTCGTCGTCGTTGAAGTCGCGGCGCGGGCTGAACGGGTTGTTGTTGGTGAACGCGCCGATGGGGTGCGGTGCTGGCCCAGGTGAGGGTGAGCGAACACGGCGACGACGTGACTCGCGTGACTCGCGTGATCGCCGTGCGATCAGAAGTTGATCGTGGCCTAGGATCTACTCAGAAAGGTTCGCACGCAGAGAAGTGATGTTGGTGGGCCCTTGACCTCAATAGCAGAGTGAATGTAAAATGCTTTGAGATGATTTAAAACATGCAAATACAGCAAATATAAGTATGAGTACAGGGGAGATGAAACGACCTAGCTAGCCATGTACTCTAAGGGGTACATTCCCTTATTCAAATACATTCCCAACCGTGCGGCGCGAACAGTTACGAAACTGTTCCCGCCGAAACCATCCTGCCTGCAGCTGCCTGATGCTGTCTGCTCCGACGGTCCAGATGCGTCCCAACTGTCTGACGCTTCGAGTCGATACCAACCGTCTGACGCTTCGCGTTCATTCGCGATACTACGTGCTTCTCTTTGCTGCGGTGAGGAGTGCACAGTAATATTCAAGTATTACTATTCGTAACACATGATATCAGCAAGAGAGATATAGAGCAAGCGTAACTGGAAGTGCGCACGGATGTGACTGATTGTGTTAGGCCCGACGGCCTAAATCCGCTAAAGAATTAGCGGGGTCGACTAAGTCGAGGATGAAACGCGGCGGAAGACTTTGGCGAAAGAACTATTGGCGAAATAGGCGAAGAAGTTACTGAGTAATGAGAAAAGTAGAACGAGAATGAATGAACTATGAATGAAGTGAGTACATATGGGAAACCCTAATTGGGTTGTACCCCCTATGGGATACCCCACTATAGCCTACACAACAGCATAAGCTATATATATATGTTCTGACACACCCCCATAGGCAAAGTGGGGGAGAACAAGGGGTCACAAGACCAGTCAAGCAAAGCAGAGCAAGCTCAGGGTGGATCACAAAGTCACCACACAGTCCGAGCACAACGACAGGGCAACAGGGCCAGTTCACATGCAGGAGTACACATATATATATAGAGCTAGACAAGCAAGAGCAGGAATATATATGTGACAGTACAAGCAAGGTCAAGAAGAGAGCAAGTGAGGCAAGACAGGTACAAGACCCAGCTGGGTGCAGAAGCGCTGATGGTCACAAGGCGCAAGTGCCTTGGTGAACACATCAGCAGTGTTGGCCTCAGAGGCCACGTACGCAAGTCGCAACTGACCACGCTGCTGCAGCTCACGAGCAAGAAAGTAACGGAGAGCAATGTGCTTCGTTCTGTGCTCCAAGCGCTGCTCTCGACACAAGGCCAGCATGGCCTTGTTGTCTACGTACAACACTGGAGGAGAACGAGGCGGCTCTCCAAGGTCAGTCAGCAGGTAGGTGAGCCAACGAAGCTCCTGTGCAGCCATGGCCCCGGCGTAGATCTCAGCCTCACAACTGGAGCTGAGAACAGAGGACGAGCGAGTAGCCCGCCACGAGACAGAGCCGGAACCAAGACTGAAGGTGTAACCCTGCGACGACCGCTGTGTAGCCTGGTCGTCTGCCCAAGAAGCGTCCGCGTGCCCAGTGAGGACCACTGGACTCCGCCCTCCAAGCACTAGCCCCATGCCCGACGTACTGCACAAGTAGCGCAACACCCTCTTCGCTGCAGCCATGTGCTCTGGTCGGTGTCTCCCAGGAGCAACATAGCGTGAAAGAATGCTAAGAGGGTATGCAAGGTCAGGTCGTGTGCAGGTCATCAGGTACATGAGGCAGCCAACAAGCTCTGGGTACGGGCCACTCGACTCTACGGACTCATCCGAAGGCAGAGCTGAGAGCGAGTGGCGAGTAGACAGAGGAGTGGCCTGAGGCGAGGAGTACGTGAAGCCGAAGCGTTGAAGGACCTGCTGCACCATGTGTGACTGAGTCAAGGTAATGGTGCGGCGTGCTCTGTCCCGAGTGATCTGCAAGCCAAGGTAGCTGCGCAGTTCACCGAGGTCTGTGCACGTGTGTCTCTTCTGCAGCTCGGACTTCACGTAGGCTAGTCCAGCAGTGTCAGCTGTGGCAAAGACCAAGTCGTCGACGTACACGAGGACGTAGAACGGCGGCAAAGAAGTGTCGGTGCGCAGAAACAACGACGGGTCAGCAGTAGAGGGAGCAAACCCAAGAGCCGCAAGCGTAGTCCTCAGTGTGTCGTGCCACTCACGCGGTGCCTGGCGGAGACCGTAGACTGGCCGTCGGAGGCTCCACTGGGTGCCAGGAGGAAAAGTCCCAGTGAAGCCAGGTGGACGGCGCAGCCAGATCTCCTCGTGCAGGCTACCCTGCAAGAAAGCAGTACTGAAGTCAAGAGAGTGGAGCTCGTAGTCGCGCTGAGCGGCTATGTGCAGCAGCACCCGAAGAGTGGTCATCTTCGGGGTGGGAGAGAAGGTCTGAAAGTAGTCAACTCCCTGCCGCTGACTGAAGCCACGAGCGACGTACCGCGCCTTGAAGACAGGTGGAGAGCCCGGCGGCCGCTTCACCCTGAAGATCCACATGCCACTGACGATGTTCGCCCCAGGAGGGGGAACCGCGTCAACGTAGGTGCCTGTGGACTTCCAGGACGCCATCTCTGCATCCATAGCTGCCTGCCACTGAGAGGAGTAGGGACCCTCTACGGCCTCCGCGTAAGAGCGCGGAGTCGGGATGTCTAGTGCATCCGGGTCTCCCTCAGGGGCAAGTAGTACGGACGCGAGATGAGGTGAAGCAGCAGCCAGACACCTGAACTCCTCCTGCCTGTCCTCAAGGACGTCCGTGCCAAGAGCACACTCACCCCCGACGGACGGAGGACAGACAGACGCAGACTCAGCAACAAGACCGGCAGCGTAGTCTAGACGACAGCGAGCAGCAAAGTCGACGAGCTCAGCAACAAGCGCAGACGCAGCAGTGGACTCAAAAGAGGGGTCAGTGACGACAGTAGCAAGGAGACGTGTGACAGCAGGACTGGCAGCACGAAGAGAGTCCGACTCCGGGTCAGGAAGAGCAGGAAGAGAGGACTCAGGAGGAGAAGGCAAAGGGGCACGCAGAGGAGCAGTGGACGGACGCAGAGACATCCGGTGCGTGCCAGGGACAGGAGGAGGACGCTGACGCGAACCACGACCACTAGTGCGAGCAGCACGGACAGGCGACGCAGGGCGAGACGCAGGCTCACGACGCTCAGCAAGACCTCCAGTAGGACCAGTGTAGGGAGAAGGAGCGGGCAGTGGGGAGGCCGGCTGTAACTGTAACTGTGACAGAACAGGCTGTGGACACTCTAAGGGAGGAGGAGGACCAGTAGAAGGCGGGAGACCAAGAACCTGCTGAAGGAGCGGAACGAAGTACGGTCTAGGCCGCGCGACGACTCCAGACACAGCAGGGACAGCACCAGTACCCCCAGCGGCAGCACCAGCGCCAGTAGCACCTCCAGCTCCAGGACCTCCAGCAGCACCAGTAGCACCCCCAGCAGGACCGCCTCCAGGACCGACAGCAGTAGCCTCAGCACCAACGCCCTCAGCAGCTCCAGCTCCAGCACCTCCGGGACCCGCGGCACCAGCACCCTCAGTAGCCGAAGAACCTCCAGCTCCAGCAGCACGCCTCCAGCGCCGGGCAAACCACTCGCGCAGCTCCTGTGGAGAGAGGGGCTCCCGCCGAGGCGAAGCACCCGGAGAACCGCCAGGTCCCGCACCGCCAGACGCCACAAGGGGAGGTCCAGTGGCCGCAGGCTCCGCAGCTCCAGGCTCAGCACCTCCAGACGCAGCACCCCCTGGCTCAGCACCCCCAGTAGCAGCACCCCACGGCTCAGCACCCCCAGACTCCGCACCCCCAGGCTCAGCACCCCCAGTCGCAGCACCCCCAGGCTCAGCACTCCCAGACTCCGCACCCCCAGGCTCAGCACCCCCAGTCGCAGTACCCCCAGGCTCAGCACCCCCAGACTCAGCACCCCCAGGCTCAGCACCCGCAGCAGGACCAGAGTCACCAGCAACCTCGACCGGCTCGACTGCGTCTACCTGGGACACACCTGAAGGGGCAGGACCCTGAGGGGGAAGGGGGTCTACCGGGGGGGGACCTGGCACAAGGAAGTGCGGTGGCGGGGGGAGGGAAGGAGTGCGGTAGGGGAAGAGGCGGTAGAAGGGGACTGACTCGTCGAACGTGACGTCCTGGGAGGACAGAACACGACGAGAGGAGGGGTGGTAGAACTGCCACCCTGGAGCGTCAGGGGGGAAGCCGAGGAAGACACAGGGAGCAGCACGAGGGGACAGCTTGTCCGCAGACAAGTCGCGGACAAACGCCCGAGATCCCCAGACACGGAACGCAGACGCATCGCCGACCTTCCCCGTCCACAGCAGAGCTGGGGAGGTCTCCGGCCGGGAGACCCTGGGGTGAAGGTTGATCTGATGCGCCGCGTACCGAACCGCAAACGGCCACAGAAAATGGGGGGCAGCCGCATGCATCATGGACGTACGAGCGACGTCCATGACCATGCCAATGCGGCGCTCAGCAATCCCATTTTGCTGTGGAGAGTCCGGAAGCGTAAAGGTCTGGCGGATGCCTCGTGCACGACAGTAGGCTCGCAGAAGGCCAGAGGAGAACTCTCCACCTCGGTCAGAGTGCAGACGCAGAACAGGAAAGTCCGAGCCGAAGCTCCCCCTGAGCTGGAGACGAGCTGCGCGGATCCAGTCGATCAACACCGCAGTGACATCACCCTTGCTGCGCAAGGGGAAGACTGTGGTGTAACGCGAGTAATCGTCAACCACCAGCAGGAAGTAGCGCTCGTGACCCTGCCCACGGACGCGGGCGGGGCCCCACACGTCCATGTGAAGCGTCTGCAGAGGAGCCTCTGTCGGGGGAAACTGAGAGGAGTGAGGGGCAGCCCGAAGCCGCCCCTCGACACAGGGGACACAAGAAGGTCCGGGTCCCGAAGGGAGGGGAGGGAGAGACCGGGGAAGACCAGAGACAAGGACACGGGAAGCCATGCCCCGAAGACGAAGCAAGGAGGGGTGGCCAAGGCGGTGGTGCCACAGGAGAGTCTCGTGAGACAGGCGGCGACACGAGCAGGGGGCAGACTCAGGACCAGACCTGGACGCAGCAGCAAACACCTGACCCGACGCAGCTACCTGGCCAGACGCAGGGACAGGAGGAGACGCAGTGGTCAGTGTGTAGAGACTCGACCCTGGCCGACGCGAGAACGTGGCCAGGTGTCGGCCTGTGCGGGCATCCGAGCAGTGGGTCACCCGCTGACTCGCAGGAGTAAACTGGTGAACCCCCGCATCCTGCAAGTCAGCACCACTCACCAAGTTCGTCGAGAACGAGGGGAGGTACAGACCAGACAAGGTGCCCGAGGGGGCAGCCGGACACGGGAGGACAGTGGAGAAGTGAGAGAGGACAGGACCCCCAGAGGGGTCAGCCAGGGAGACTGCAACCGGCCGGCCAAGCGGCGTGAGTGTGGTGCGGTCTCGAAAGAAGGAGCGAGAAGCCCCTGAGTCAAGTGTGAAGGTGAGGGAGGCCGAAGCCGACGCAGTACCTGAGAGCGCAGCCTCACCAGTACCTGAGAGTGCAGACGCACTGGCACCTAGAGCAGCAGCCGCAGAAGTACCTGGCGCAGCAGTACTAATGCCCGGGTCGGGCGGGAAACACTGGTAACAGTCACCCTCCTCACTAATAGTCACAGCATACATGGCAGCAAGGATAGCATCAAAGTCAAGATCAAAGACAGCTACGCCAGCCCTAGACAGCTCTCCCCAACGGGGAATCTCACTGGCCTCGGGGAACTGCTGACGCCAAGCGTCCGTCAGGCGGGCAAAGCAGCGCTGAGTGGGGTGCGCACCCCCACACTGCTCACCCGCTCGGTCACCGGAACGAAGGACGTAGGTGCATGGACCAAAACCCCCACCCCGCTGACGCTGCGTGTACCACTCACGGAGCTGGTGGGGCGGGGGGATGTCCCGCGAACGCTGCTGCTGCTGCTGCTGCTGCTGACGCTGGCCACCACCAGGGCCGCTACGCTGCGGGGCACCACCCCGACCAGCTCCACCCCCTCCGCCACCGCTGCCTCCACCTCCACCACCACCGCTGCCTCCGCTCCCACCGCTGCCGCCACCGACGCCTCCTCCTCCGCTGCTGCCACCTCCACCACCGCCCCCGCCACCACTCCCACCGCCACCCCCACTCCCTCCTCCGCCTCCACCGCCTCCTCCACCGCCCCCGCCAGCTCCACCCGCGCCCTTGCCCCCCTTGCCCCTGCCAGGGCGGCGTCTCCCGCTAGGGGCAGACGCCGCGCAGACCGACTCAAGACCAAGCAGGTCGGCAGCAGCAGCAGAGGCAACAGAGGGCAGCAGGGGGGAAGGAGAACACCCCTCAAAGATGGGGGTGCGAGGGTCACCACGAGAGGCTCCTACAGCGACGATGCTCTTCTCCGCCGCCAGGAGGGACTTCTCGAGGAGGTCGACAGTGAGAGTGGTGGGACAGACCGAGAGGTAGTGGTCCCTGACTACGCGAAGGGAGTCAGGGAGGCGTGTGACGATGTAATAGAGAGTGATGTACATGGGGGGGGGGTTCTTGGCGCAGAACTCAGCAGGAAGGGCGGCGCGGTAGCGAGTGTCACTAGTGCGGAGGTGCGTAATGAGGTCAGCGACGGTGGGAAAGGCAGCAAGGTCAGGAAAGAGGTACGGTAGCATGAGGCGGCTCAGGGCAGCAGTGGCAGGGGAAGAGTAGCGCGCAACTACAGCGTCGTACAAGGTCTGAGCACTCTTGTACTGACTAAAGTGCGCGCGCTCAGTGGTAGGCAGGTGGCGACGCACAGCAAGACGTGCAGCAGCATCGCGGGTGGCCCACTGAGAGCGAACAGTGGGGTCAGCATCAGTAGCAGGGGCAGGAGAGGCGCCAGAGGTGAGGTCAAAGAGGGAAAGACCGTCCGCCCTATCGCACTGTAAGAACAGCTGCAGGTCGTCGACCCAGACCTCAAAGTCAATGGCTCGACCCTCAGCGTCAAAAGCGAGGACGCTAGGGGTAGCCATGACGACGACAGACGAGCAGTGCAAGCAGTAGGGGAAGGGCACGCAGTGACAGTGGGGCTGTGCTCACCGGACAGGGCAGGTCGGGCGGCCCGGCAGTAGGGCGGCTCGGCTGCTCAGCGGCTCGGCGGCAGTGCAGCTCGGCGCCCGGGCGGCTCGGCGGCAGGGCGGCTCGGCTCCCGGGCGGTTCGGCGGCAGGGCGGCTCGGCTCCCGGGCGAATCGGCGGCAGGGCGGCTCGGCTCCCGGGCGGCTCGGCGGCAGGGCGGCTCGGCTCCCGGCGGTTCTGCTGCTAGGCGGCTCCCGCAGGTAGGGCGGCGGTTGGGCCGCAGGTAGGGCGGCGGTCGGGCCGTAGGTAGGGGGGCGGTAGGGCCGCAAGTGGGGCGGCGGGCAGGCCGCAGTTAGGGCGGCGGGCGAGCCACAGGTAGGGCGGTGAGTGGGCCGCAGGTAGGGCGGCGTGGGGCCGGGACGGGCGGCGCGCGGGCCTCGAGGGGACGGGACGGGCGGCGCGCGGGCGTCGAGGGGCCGGGACGGGCGGCGCGCGGGCGTCTAGGGGTCGGTCCGGGTGGCGCGCGGGCGTCTAGGGGCCGGGACGGGCGGCGCGTGGGCGTCGAGGGGCCGGGACGGGCGGCGCGCGGGCGTCTAGGGGCCGGGACGGGCGGCGCGCGGGCGTCTAGGGGCCGGGACGGGCGGCTCACGGGCGTCGAGGGGCCGGGACGGGCGGCGCGCGGGCGTCGAGGGGCCGGGACTGGCGGCGCGCGGGCGTCTAGGGGCCGGGACGGGCGGCGCGCGGGCGTCTAGGGGCCGGGACGGGCGGCGCGCGGGCGTCTAGGGGCCGGGCCGGGCGGCGCACTGGCGTCTAGGGGCCGGGACGGGCGGCGCGCGGGCGTCTAAGGGGCCGGGACGGGCGGCGCGCGGGCGGCTAAGGGCCGTGACGGGCGGCTAAAGGGGCCACTAGGGGCCAAGAGAGAGGGGAGCGCGACCCGGGTAGGGGCAGAGTGCGCTCCGGGCAGGAAAAAAAAAACGGTGGGCCCTAGGAACAGTTCCCACGAGGGAACCTGCTCGATACCATGAGAAAAGTAGAACGAGAATGAATGAACTATGAATGAAGTGAGTACATATGGGAAACCCTAATTGGGTTGTACCCCCTATGGGATACCCCACTATAGCCTACACAACAGCATAAGCTATATATATATGTTCTGACAAGTAATTGAAGAAGAGTTGAATGAGAATTGGTTGATAATGCCAAGTACAAGCAAGGTTTAAGTAGCATGCAAGAAACAAGGTCGGAAAGTAGATTGTGGGACTAGGAATTGTGAAGCTAGAAAAGTAGAGTGCCACGTGGCACTAGAGAATCTGAGAAGATAAGGATAAGGGTGAATTGGAAAGTACTGTTCGGAATGAACAGTAAATCCCCCCTTAACACTACCCCCCTCCCAAGGAGGCGACGTCCGCGGCGCCTGCAGACAGGAGGTACGCTTGGAGGCAAGCGTTGTCAGGAGACAGTGAGGACGAAGGAACCCAGCTGTCGTCCGCTGCGTCGTAACCACGCCAACGAACCAAGAAGTCGATGAAAGAGACACCCCCCTGAAGACGGCGACGGTGCCTGAGGATGCGCTGGATCTGGTAGTCGGGCTCGTCGGTGTCAACAGCTACCGGCAGTGGAGTGCGGTCACGGCCCGAGAAGGTGGCGTTGGGATCGGTGTAAGGACGAAGAAGCGACACGTGGAATGACGGGTGCATGCGGAAATGAGCGGGAAGGCGGAGGCGGTATGCGACTGGACCAAGTGCGCGCTCAATGACGAATGGACCAATGAAACGTGGACGAAGCTTGCTGTCCTGTGGTAGTCGAAGGCTGCGGCTATCCAAGAGAACACGGTCGCCGACTGTGAACGACACCTCACGACGACTGCGGTTGGTGGTGCGTGCCATGCGTGCATTTGCGAGCTCAAGGTGCTTCCTCACGTGATCATGGATGAATGTGAGATGCTGGTGGAAGTTGTCCGCACGAGGGACAGTGGGTGTGAGATCGACACGAGTGGGGACATTGGGGTGCTGACCGTACAGTGCGAAGAACGGTGACATGCCTGTGGCGGAGTGGTGCGTGTTGTTGTATGCTAACTCTGCCATGCTCAGCTTCTTGTCCCATGCGGCTGCGTCGTGCATCGTGATGCTGCGAAGAATCTGCTCCAAGGTCTGGTTCACACGCTCAGTCTGTCCGTCTGTCTCTGGATGGTACGCAGACGACATGGCTAAGCGAGTCCCAAACAGTGCGAAAAGCTGCTTCCAGAACTTCGAAGTGAAACGAGGGTCGCGGTCTGAGATGATGGAATCTGGAACCCCGTGCAGTCGGACTACGTTATCTACGAACAGCGTCGCGGCTTCCTCTGCTGTGACCTTGCCGTGCGTGGGGATGAAATGCGCTGCTCGAGAGAACTTATCCACTACCACGAAGATGGCGTCGTGACCCCTAACTGTGCGCGGTAAAGCCATGATGAAGTCCATGGTAACTACCTGCCAAGGGCGGTCGGGCGGTGGAATCGGCTGCAAGAGTCCTGCTTTGCGCTGGCGAGAGGACTTCGTACGCTGACACGTGTCGCATGAGCGAATGTAATCCTCTACGTCTGCTGCAAGCCCTGGCTAGTAGTACGTGCGACTAAGCGTCTTAGCCGTCTTATCTGCTCCGAAGTGCCCTGCACTAACTACGTCGTGCGCCTCTGAGAGAAGGAGCTGTCGAAGAGGGCGGTAGGCTGGAACCCAAATCCGTGTGGTACCCTTCCGTATGTAGACACTACCCTGCACCTCTGCTCCTGCGGGCGGCTGTGGTGTGAAGTCGGGATCTACTGTGTAACCATGCTCGAAGAGTGCTGTGAGAAGTGGATGGCCGGCAGTGACTGTGAGGCTGGCGAGCTGGCAACTAGGGCGAGTGAGCGGATCTGCTGGGTTGCGAACGCCTGGCTTGTACTCTATCCTGTAATGGAAACTCCCCTCCATGAACTCCATCCATCTAGCCTGGCGACGACTCAGCTGCGGCTGCGACTTGAGAAAGCGAAGCGAGCAATGGTCCGTGCGTATAACACTATCTGCCCCCTCTAGGTAGCACCTCCACACCTTATACGCATGGATGATCGCGAGCGCCTCCTTGTCGTGTATGGGATAGTTCAACTCCGCTACCCTAAGCTTACGCGACTCGTACGCGATCGGCTGCAACCCGCGTCCCTGGTCCTGAAGAAGCACTGCTCCTATGGCCCGATCTGAAGCGTCGGTCACTACAACGTATGGGCGAGTGGGATCAGGGTACGACAGTGTCGGTGAAGACGTGAGCGACTGCTTCATCTGCTCGAACGCCTGCTGCTGCGCTGGACCCCAAACGTACTATATGCCCTTCCGAAGTAGGTTGGTGAGTGGACTAGCGATCGTTGCGTAGCCCTGAACGAAACGACGGTAGTAGTTCGCGAAACCGAGGAAGCTCTGCAACTCCTTGACTGAGGTCGGTGCTACCCAATCCTGTACTGCTGAGATCTTCTTCGGATCAGTCCTAATGCCACTAGCGGATACGACGTGTCCTAGGAACTCGACCTCGGGGAGAAAGAATTCGCACTTCGACTGCTTAGCGTACAGCTGCTCCTTCCGTAAAACCTCGAAGACCTTCTGCAAGTGCTGCACGTGCTCCTCTTTCGTCTTGGAGAATATGAGAATGTCGTCTAGGTAAACTACAACGAACGAACCTAGGAACTCGGAGAGGACGGTGTTCATGAGCGTCTGAAACGTCGCTGGGGCGTTGGTCAAACCGAACGGTAGAACCCTAAACTCGTACAGCCTCTGCTTCGTATGAAACGCCGTCTTGTGCTGGTCCTCTGTAACTACTCGAATCTGATGATACCCTGAGCGAAGATCGATCTCGGAGAAGATCCTAGCGCCCTGCACTGCATCGAGAAGATCCTCTACTCTCGGCACCGGGAATTGGTTCTTGACGGTGGCGGCGTTCAGTGCGCGGTAATCTATGCACATCCGTAACCCTCCGTCTTTCTTAGGCGCGAAAAGGATCGGTGCTGCCCAAGGCGATCTAGATGGCTGTATGAAACCCTGCGCGAGAAAATGCCTAACCTGCTGCGTCATCTCCTCTGTCTCCGCTGGACTCAACTTCCACTGCGGCTTTGCTACTGGCCTGCTCCCCGGCTCCAACTCTATTCGATGATCTACTGCTCGGCTGGGAGGTAACCGTGGGGGCAATTCGTCGGGGAAGACGTCTGCGAACTCTGCTAACAGTGCACTCACCTCAGCAGGAAGAGTCGCCTTCTCACCAACTGCTGCACTCCCTCCTTTCCCCTCCTCAGCTTCCACCTCCTCAAGGAAAACCGCAAAGATCCGTGACGCTCGCTTCACCAGCTGTCGCACACGAACAGCATTGATGATGGCTGTGGAGGATGTGGCCCCATCACTCCACTGTGGCAGCTCCCGGAACTCCCCGTCTACCTTGACGCTGCAGCTTCCCTGAGCCCAATCGAACTGTGTACTAACCGTCCGTAGCCAATCCCTACCGAAGATGAAGTCGTATCCGTCCAGCGTCGCAGAGTCGAAATCACGCCTAACTGTGATCGGTCCTAGCACTACGCGCAACTTGCGAATGACTGGTCCTATGTGAAGTGGCATCCCATCTACCATACGCGCGTCCTTGAAGTTGACTGCCGAATCTGCTTCGAGATGGAGACGACTGACTAATGGAGAAGAGACGAATGAGTGGCTAGCTCCGCTATCTACGAGAATCTTAACAGGAACTCCGCGAAGCTTCCCTAGAAGCACGACTGGACGATCAACAGCGTCTACCGAGTTCGGTGTAGGTGACTGCTCTAAGGCCGTCTCCTCTACGTTGGTAGACGTGGCGGGTACGGGAACCTCCACACCAGCTAGCGACCCGCTATCTACTGGCGGTTTCCGTTTCCCTGCTGCCGCTCCTTAAGCTGTGGGCAGTCCCGCTTCATGTGTCCCGGCTTTTAGCAGTAGTGACAGTTCCCCCTAAATCCCGTTTTCTGTGAGCCGTCACTGTTAACTGCACCAATCTCCATGGGCGATGGTCCGTCCCTCGATCGAGCGTCGTTGATCGGTCTGTTGTATCCCCTATCGCGATCGTCACGACCCCGTCGGCTTCGTACTGCGTCGACGCGTTCTTCTGCTACGACAACTGACTCGAAGGTGGACGACCCATGAATCGCTATAACTTCTGCTATGTCCGGCTTCAACCCCTCGAGGTAGCGATCGCGCATCTCTGCTTCCGTGATATCGTCTATCTCGTTGCAGATGCTCAAGAACCGTCGTGTGTACTCCTGGACGTTTCCTATCCGTCGGGAATGACGCAGACGCTTCCTAGCAGCTTCGGAGGCGTTCACCAAATCGAACCTACTTTTCAGCGCCGCTTCAAATTCTTCCCATGTGGTCGGAACCGTGGTAACACCCAAAGCTAAACTCCCTAAGCTCGAAGTTGCAGCTGCATGCCCCACGCCCTGTTGATGCCCATCCGTCTTAGCCCTTCTAACAGCAGTCTACGTAAGTTGGCGCCACCACTCCAAGGCCGGGCCCCTCAGCAGCGTAACAGCGTACTCGATCCGCTGCTGCGCGTCCGCCTCTTGCACCCCGCTCGCGGCGAAGTAGTTGTTCAGCATGAAGAGCCACGTCCGCACGTTCGCGTCGCGTTCACTTGGGTCGAACGACTCGGGTTTCTGCGGCTTAAGCGCGCTTCGACGTTCCGGCAGCGCTTCCGCGCCAGTCGACGTGTTGGGCGCAAGAGTTGGTGCGGCATGACCATGGGGGTTAGAAGCCAATTCACGAAGCTGTTGCATTTCAGCTCGTACCTGACGATTTTCCAACGTCAACTCTTGAAGTTGGCGCATGAGTTCGGCAAGCGTATTGCCCATGTCGTGGGGGAGAGCGTGCATGGTTTCGTCCATGTCCGCTCGACGACTCCAAGTCTGCAAGTCGGCACCGCGGGACGATGACGTCGTAGTCTCGTCGTCAACGGTCGCTCGTTGGAAGTCGCTCCCCGCGAAGGCTCTGATACCAAGTGTTAGACCCGATGGCCTAAATCCGCTAAAGAATTAGCGGGGTCGACTAAGTCGAGGATGAAACGTGGCGGAAGACTTTGGCGAAAGAACTATTGGCGAAATAGGCGAAGAAGTTACTGAGTAATTGAAGAAGAGTTGAATGAGAATTGGTTGATAATGCCAAGTACAAGCAAGGTTTAAGTAGCATGCAAGAAACAAGGTTGGAAAGTAGATTGTGGGACTAGGAATTGTGAAGCTAGAAAAGTAGAGTGCCACATGGCACTAGAGAATCTGAGAAGATAAGGATAAGGGTGATTTGGAAAGTACAGTAAATCCCCCCTTAACAGATTGCACTATTGAGCTCATAATACAAGTTACGTATATCATTATCCACACCCGATGTACGTAATGATATACATGCAGGTTTGTGTTGCAGACGGGTGTTGATTTCGCTCAATATCGTAGGTTATCTGGAATATCGCCACCATGTTTCCGCCTCCACGGCAATGCTGCAGTACGGTGACTGAAAGCCCAATGACAACGGTTCCTAGTCTCCAGCGGTGCACTGTGATCTGGCTAGCAGCAACAGTTGACGCTGATTGTGGCAGGATCAGATATTATCACTGCTGCTGGTCGATACCAGACAGTTTTGCCTTTGTCCTCCATCCGAGTCAGCATTTCTGACAAGAGTACACAAGCAGGAGTGTGGCGGTGGGCCAGGATGGGGTTATCATACAGCCTTCAATCACTTGCATGCAGGATCTCTTTGAGCT
Organism: Closterium sp. Naga37s-1; assembly: GCA_947471745.1. Taxonomy (NCBI): domain Eukaryota; kingdom Viridiplantae; phylum Streptophyta; class Zygnematophyceae; order Desmidiales; family Closteriaceae; genus Closterium; species Closterium sp. Naga37s-1. The sequence goes on along the minus strand of CANJKZ010000156.1, from coordinate 211,561 downwards.
AAGGGCGTGTCTGAAGTGAAACGTCGACGATGTACAGTTTCGTCGAGGAGTGTCGGTGAGTTTCAACCCTCGGATCGAGCGTTCCAACCGTCAGGATTCCTCGACATCCCTCAAAGTTTCGTCGAGGAATGTCGACGTTCACTTCAGACACGCTCTAAACTCACCGTCCACGTCATGATGTGTGGCGCAGCCGTGGAAAGCTACTGCCAGGTTCCACCTTTCTACCTGCCAATCCCGTGCCTAGCCGCCAGAAAAGCTGGAATCTGTGGCTTATGTGGTCCCAAAAGTGCCCTACTTTCCCGCCGAGTCTGCTGGCCCTTGGCCCACTGCACGTCAACATCAGGGATATCTTGTCGTTCCACCTCATCCTCTTGTTCCGCGCTGCGCCTATTTATTCCTGCCAGGTCATTGCACTGTGGCGGTCCGATCAAAAGCGCGTGGCGCTCCGTCCGTTCGATTCCATTTCGAGCGGCTTGATTAGAAATTGTCGTCACACGGCCAAACAGAGGGACTGCTGGTGCTGCCCTGCTGTATGATATCCATCCATAATTCCCTCTACCACCATACCTTCCACTTCCTTCCATCCTGTTCCTCCGGCTCTTTTCTCGAAGTTCCCAAGGCGGCCTCGGTCAGCAGCAAGCAGAAAACAAACAGCAAAAGTCGAACACTGAAACGTAACACCAACAGCTCAGCACAGCACAAAGTCACAGCACTGCAACCTCGTCGATCTGGCCAGCTCATCCTTCCTCGAGGTTCCGCGATACACGTACCTCCGAGCCAAGGGTAATTTGCATTCTTCGAGATAATCCTCTCCTCGCTGCTCAGTCCTGAGCCCAGAAGAACGTGTAGCGGTGGTTTTGCTCCTCAAGCGGACACCGCAACAGCACCCGATCCAAACCAACACAACCTGGCACTTGCCTTGTTGTTCAAGCTGACAGCAACTGAGCTTGGCATCCCATTTCCTTCCCTGCAGCAGCATTGCAGAGGACCAAAACTTTGGCAGCGAAGCCTGACAGTCACAGCACGTGAGCTTGTGCGATTCAGGTCTCGCAAAACGTGGGACAACATACAGTCAGGGTGTAGTACGTGTGCGTGGAGTAGTGCAAGCAAACGAAGACGTTGCTCTGCATTCACTGAACCCCAGCTTCAAGTTGCTAAGATCCGCGGCATAGCGGCGTCTTCCGAGTCGCTTCGTGCCTCTTCTTCCGTCCCCCCACCCCCCTCCCCCGCAAGGATTAGTCAGTAACGTGGGACGGGAACCTAGCCACTGAAATGGATTCCATAGACAGCGTAAACCTTTCGGCCCCGCGTCCTCGACCACCATCGGTGCGAGTGAGGCTGAACCAGCCGTCTTACACGGCCGGCGAAGGCGTCATTCTTACAGTGCACATTGAGAACCGATCCGCGCATTACGCGGGTGGTCGCCAGAGAGATTACAGTCAGCAGCAGCAGCAGCAGCAGCAGTATCAGCGCGGAGACTATGGCGCTGACGGATCGGTTCAGCTGGAGAGCCTGAGCGTTGAAGTGAAGGGTGTCATTCGATCCGCGTCGGCGCCACGTGCGGATACAACATGGTCTTGCGCCGGTAAGGAGGAATCGCTTCGTGATTCTGTCGCAACAGGCCCTCGCTCTCTCTCGGTTTTTACAAGAAAAAAAATGTGAGCTCGTCACAGCCTCCCGAAACAGCGGACTCCTATTCCCGTCAGAGTCGTTAAAACCGAGCGATCACAGGCTGTTTTCTTGAATCAAGGGCCGCTGGAAGGATGATGCAATCGCCGGGACCTGCGCCGTTCTGCTCGCACCACAACAAGCTTGAAGGAGTTTCAACGACCACAAATGTTTCGACGACCTCATGATCTGCTTGTGTCCCTCCTCACTCCGTTCCGTGCCTCCGCTCCATTCCGTGCCTCCGCTCCATTCCGTGCCTCCGTTCCATTCCGTGCCTCGTGGTGCTTACAGGCGACCAGCCGTGCCTCGTGGCTCGTCCACTCCGCCTCGCCATCCACGCGCCGCTTGATCCGGGCTCCTCCAAGTGCTGTAAGCCGCTCGCTCCGCGCCGCTTTCCGTCCCCCTCTCTTCTCCTCCCCCTTTCTTCTCCCTTCTTCTCCCCTCTCTTCTCCTCCCGTCCACCCCAACCCACTCCCTTCTCGTACTCCCGCCGTCTCGTTTTCTCGTTGCTTACTTCACTTCGTCTTGCTCATAGCGGGTTACACTTGTCTGCCTCCCCATTTCACGCCTCATTTTGTCCCTCCACCCGCTTTCCGGTCCCAGATACCATCGAGATATCTTTGCCGAGTAATGCGCTTCCATCGGGGCGCATGGCCGGAAACGACTCGTTCGCGCTCCCCCTCTCGCTCCCCCTCGATGACGACGCGACCGACCTCTCCGCGCATGAGCCCGCTTCCGCCACCGTGCTCTACCTCGTGTCTGTTTCCGCCGACTGGTGCGGGATCTCCGTCCCCTGCTCCCCCTCCGTCACCTCCGCCGCCGCCGCCGCCGCCGTCGCCCGCCCCGTGGTATGTGCACAGTCCTCTTCCTCTTTCTCGTTTCCTCTCTCAAACAGTCTTTCTCTGTCTCTCTCCTGGTCTCTCACTCTTCCATGTGTTTCTTTCTGCTCGTCCTGTCCGTGTGTGTGCAGGAGCTCTTGGCGTGGTTCAAGGTGAAAGCCGCCGCTGGTATTAGCCACGGCCCAGCAAACGCGGCGTTCAACCCAGGTGAGCCCTCAGCTGCTGCTGCTGCTGCTGCTGCGTGTGCCGCTACCATGCTCGTCTTTTCCATTCGCTGTCTCCGAGACAAGCCACGCTCCTCATCTTTCTCTTTCACACCCCGTGGCCTCTGACTCATCCCCAGCCTATCTTCCCTTCCCCCTTCCTCTCCCCTCCCCCTCCCCTCGCCATCTCCCCTCCCCCCGCGCCAGCCTGCCCGCCCTGCGCGCGCCTGTCCGCGCACGAGAGTCCATCCGGCGGCCCCTCCGCCGCGCTTGCGCCCTCGCTCTCCGCCGCCACCGCACTGGCCTCCCCGAGCTACCAAGTGAGTCGCGGGATGTGGCTCCGCAAGGGGCGCGGGAATGCGGAAGCTCGATGGGTGGGAAGAAGGGGAGGGGGGTGGGTGGGGCGGTGTGAAGGGTGACTCGTGGGACAAGTACCGAATATAGTTGCAATCTGTTTGTTACGTCCCCTCTACTTTCCTTTACCCCGTTCTCACATGTGCATTTACCTCCCGCAACTCCTTCGTGCCCCTTCCATTTCCGCCCCTCCCTTTGCGCGCCGCCCCTCCGCACAGTCCCCGTTCCGCCTTCCGCACCTCACCACGCCTATCGCCTCCGCCTTCCCCGGGGGCTCCTCCCTTCCGCCCACGCCCACGGCCACAACCCCCTCCCCCGCCTCCACCCCCCTCCAATCCCGCCGGCTGCTCCCCCACCTGTCCGCGCCGCGTGAGGGCTCTCACGCGCCGTCCCGCGCGCCGCCTTGCCCTGATGATGTGGAGGCCGTGAGCGTCGCCACTGTGCTGCCGTGTGACGTCAGCAGCAGCAGCAGATTCGGCGCATGGGGATGGGCGCAGGGGCAAGGTAACGGCCATGGCGCGAGCAGCAACGCGGATGAAAGCTGCATTGGGAATAAGCACATGCGAGAAGCAGAAGCAGACGAATCAGCCGCCGGCGCAGCGATGGCGGCGGCGGCGGCGCACGCAGTGCATGGGCTGGCGCATGTTCCGGAAGGCTTCATCGTGGCGCACAGCAGCGGCAGCGGCAGCAGCAACAGCAGCGTGTGGGGCGGCAGCAGCAACGGCAGCCGCGGCAGCATCGGCAGCTGTAGCAGCAGCATCAGGAGGCGGAGCGACGAGGGGTCCGCAATTTCCGCCGCCGCCGCGGCCGCTGCCTCCATCGCTGCTGCTCGCGCGGGGGGGAAGAAGGCGGAACGTGAGGGTGCGGAGTGGGGGGCGGTGGCGGGGGGGATGGGCGGAAGGGGGATGGTGCGGTCGTCAACAACAGGGCAGGTGGCAGAATGGGGCGGGGGAGCGGGGGGAAGCGAGCTTGTGGGAATCGCGGAAGCGGTTACAGGTGTGGTACCAACGGGATCAGCGGTTGCAGGAGTGGGCGCGCGCGGTATGCGGAGGAGTTGCAGTGACGACGATGGTATGCGCGGGCATGGGCGTGGTGGCAAAGGGGGACCCATGTGGGGAAGCGGAGGGAGCGCGGAAGAGGCGGAGGGGGGGGAGGCGGAAGGGGAAAACACCTACAGCAGCAGCAGTGGTAGCAGTGCAGGATGGGGTACGGAGGAGGGTAGTGAGGAAGCGAACTATGGGAATAGTCGCAGAACCATGTCTCTGCCGGCGTCAAGGAGGCTCCCTTCCGTTCCAGTAGAAGGTACGTGTGTGTGGGAGAGGAGAGAGGAGGAGAACGGGAGAACAGGGGTACATTGGTCGAGGGCATGGATTGGGGGGGAGTCTGAGCGATGGGAGGCATGAGATGGGGAAAGCGGAGTGTTAATTGCTGTAAGATTGAGAGGAAAGGTGTGCTGAATGGCCTTTCATTTTTCGTCCCCTTCTCATCCCTCTCGTCCCTTGTGCTTTCCCTTGTGTCCCCCCTCACTGTTGCAGGCCTATTGGCCCCGGAGCACGAGCAGGAGTTCCCTCGGCAGCTGCTGCTGCAGCCCCAGCACATCGGAACTCTGCCACCCCATGCGCCCCACTCCCCCCGTGCTCCCCACACCCACCACGCCGACAATGCCAATTTTGGCAACCATGCCATTTTTGGCAACCACACCCACCATGGCCTCTACCCTGTCTGTCGCGGTCCAGACTGCCAGCACACTTCGTGCGATGCAATGCCGATCGGCTCCCCTGCAGACTGCCTCAACTGGAAAGGTCAGTTCCTTACATCTTGAGACATTTTATCTCGAGGCTTAAACCCTGAACCAGTTCATCATGCATGAACTGATTGACTTGCACCTGAGCCTTTTTTGGTCGCGGTACCCTGATCTTCATCGCCTTTCTCTTTGCCTCTCTACCCCTCTCAACCGTTCTCCCTCCCGTCGCATCACCTTGCATCCGCTCCCTTTCTGCCCCCTCCCTTCCCTACCACGCAGAGGTGGAGGCGTTCTGTCGCAACATGGACAGCGCACGCGTGCGCATAGAGTCTATTGACATCCAGCACGAGTCACGGAACAAGAATCCCGCACCGCATGGCGTGCGAAGCGCAGCCAAGGCAGGCTTTCGAACCAAGGCCATGCACGGAGAGGATGGGGACGGGGAGGGCGGCGAGGCGGAGGAGGGACAAGGGGAGCAGGAGCAGGAAAATGGGAAGCGGAGGGAGAGGGAGGAGGTGGCGGGGATGGAGGCGTGCAGCCGAGTGCTGTTTGCAGTGAAGTTCCAAGGCATGTCGCTGTGGCATTACCCTGCCACTGACAGCGTGAAGCCATTGTTCCGCATGGCTTCTTGACACTCATTTATAGGAGAAGGGTGGATGGGAGGGGCATGGGGGGATGGGGGGATGGGGATGGGGACAGGAAAGAAACGGTTGTGTTTTGTGGGCGTGAGTGAGGGTAGAGAGCCACAACATATGCGACACGGATATCAATTTTTATTCTTCATTTATTTCTTCCTCTTTTCTTTTAGCGGCCTAGAGCATTTTATGAATAAAAAGTTCGTAGCAGCCTCTACATTTATGCGTAGGTGATCAGCTCTGGTTGCAGAACACCTGTATCAGAGTCTGGAAAAAGCGGTAGGAATGATAACAATGGCATGTTTCTGCAGAGAAGCACTGCTGTTAACATATTGCAGTAGAAAATTGATCATTAGCAGGTGCACAAGCTATTGATAGATGTACACGTCAAGGACAAACGCGAATACGGTATTTTGACTTCAACAGCAGCTGATGCAGCTTCAACCTTTCTGCAAGCAAGCAGCACCTGCATAGTACCGTACAATGCAGAAAGCATGGTATCTACATACAGCATACTCGCCACGCGGAGTGCACAAGTTCCGTTTCCCATATGTTATACGGTAGTGCCTGGCCTTGCGTGTTACAGTGGGATGTGTGAAAGAAGACACACTTGACTTTGATTCGAAATCGTGAACGGAGATGGTTAAAGCCCGAGTACCACATTGTCAAATGTTTTAGCCTGTAGTGAGGTATGTCTTAAGGGGTACAGATGTTAGGGTTTGTTATATGTACCCCAACCCACATCAATGAACCAACACTTTCATTCTTGATATGGTATCACCTAGGTTAGGATCCTGTGGGATCCCTTTCCTCTCGTTCACGTCCGTAGCGCCCGAGCCTGTCCCGTACCCTAGTGCCCGTTACGCTCGTACTGTCCCCTAGCGCCCATCGCGCCTGCCGTTACGTCGCTCTCGTGCCCTCGCGCCCGCTGCACCTGCCGTTACGTCGCTCTCGTGCCCTCGCGCCCGCTGCGCCTGCCGTTACGTCGCTCTCGTGCCCTAGCGCCCGCTGCGCCTGCCGTTACGTCGCTCTAGTGCCCTAGCGCCCGCTGCTCTGTCCGTGTGCGTCGTGCCGTCCGTCCCGTCCCGTCCGTCCGCGTCACGCTGCCCGTCCGCGTCGCGCCTTCAGTCCTGTCCCGTCCGTCCGCGTCGCGCCGTCCGTCCCGTCCCGTCCCGTCCGTCCGTCTCGTCCGTCCGTCCTGTCCCGTCCCGTCCCGGCCGTCCCGTCCCGTCCGTCCGTCCCATCCCGTCCCGTCCGTCCCGTCCGTCCGCGTCGCGCTGCCCGTCCGTCCCGTCCCTTCGCGTCGCGTCGCGCTGCTCGTCCGCGTCGCGCAGTCCGTCCCGTCCCGTCGCGTCGCGTCGTGTCGCGCTGCCCGTCCTGTCCCGCTGCGTCGCATCGCGCTACCCCTGCCCGTGGCGCTGCGCCCTCCTAGTCCAGTAGTGTTGCGCCCTACCCTATGTCCCGTAGCGCCCTACTGAGTCGCTCTCAGTGATTAGGGTTTCAGCAGCAGCACTTCCCACCTCTTTGCTTTTGCTATGGCGACCCCTAGGGTTCTTCGTTTTGACGTTGACGGTAGACCGCTCGAGTTTCCGGTCTACCTCCTACGCGCGCGTCGCCTTTTAGAGAGTCAGGTCCAGGCGGGCGAGTCCCTCTGGGCGCACGCTACTGGTGACCTTCCTGCGCCCGACGACCCTACACCTTAAGGCCCTGCCCCTGACGTCGCCGCCAGAGACCGCTTTACCCGCCAGCGTGCTGACCTGACGGCGTGGAAGTCGCGTGACGCTGCGGCCTGCATCGCTCTTAGCAGCCTCCTCCCTGAGTCTGAGGAGGCCCACTTCACTCAGGTTCGCACTGCTAGTGAGTTCCTGACTGCGATCAAGGCCCGCTACGCTACTCCCACCACTGTCTCCCTTGGCCGCCTCTTCCTACCGTTCTTGTTCCCTGACCTCGCCTCGTTTGAGCGCTCTACTGACTTGATTGCTCACCTCCGCTCGCTCGATTCTAGCTATCGCGCTGCTTGCACTGACGCACAGCTTGCACTGCTTCCCCCTCCTATGGCGATTACTATCTACTTCATTGCCACTAGCCTCCCTGACCGCCTTGCCTCGGTTTGTGACACGCTTCTTCTGAAGCACCCTAGTGAGCTCACTATCGAGGTCCTTGAGTCTGCGCTCAAGGACGTCGAGAGCAACCTCCGCTCAGTAGCCTCCGCCTCTGGTGCTGTGCCCCCTCCACTGTTTCACGGGTGCACTGTCCCTCAGCTGCCCACTTTTACTGCCTCGCTAACCACTGCCACTACTGACGTGACCGCAGCTGCAGTTACGACTACGTCGCGGTCTCGAGATAGGGGTGGCAGGAGGGGCGGTCAGGGTGCAGGCGGCGGCGGCGGTGGCGGCGTTGGCGGCGGAGGTGGTGGGGGTGGCGTGTCGACCGGTGGCGGCGGGAGCGTAGGGCCTGGAGAGGCGTCTCGTGCAGCGGCCAGTGACTCCCCTACTGCAGCTGGTGGAGGCGACACCCGGACTCGTCAACCTCCTCCTGGTCTGCCGGCCGCGGTGGGTGGAGCAGCGGCGTGGTATCTGGCCCAGCGACAGTAGCAGGTGCAGCAGCAGCAGCCCCTCCCCTTGCAGCAGCCCCCCCAGCAGCAGCGGCAGCAGCAGGTTTCAAGGCTGGGACAACGTCCGCCCCAGCGAGGTGCTGTTCACCCTTCGTGCACCTATCAGGTTCTGACAAGTGCTCGCCGAGGCCAGCCTTGTGGTCGCACCCACCCTCCTGGTCAGTGCTTTGCTCAGCTCACTGACACGGTTCGCTTGGCCTTCGGCGTTGGCGGCCCTGCCCCTGACTGGTTACCTCTTGTTCAGACGTACGACTCCGCTCTTTGGGGCATGTCTGCTTCTCAGTTGCTTGATCTCTTAGGAACTCCTCATGCTATGTATGCTGTTGTTGATTCTAGTGCTTCTGACTCTGTTTACTCGTGTGTTGTTAGCTTAGGTGCTAGTCTTGCTGAGTTGCCTGTTGCTAGTGTAGGCACTTGTGTAGACACTAGTCCAGGCGCTACTTCGGAGGACGCTTCGCTGTCTTTCACTCTGGACTCCGGGGCTTCGCACTGCTTCTTCCGCGACCACACGACACTTACTCCACTTCCTGCGCCAGTCTCTGCGGCTCTGGCTGATCCCACCTCGGGACCAGTCACTGCTCGCTACACTACTGCTGTTCCCTCTGGGTCTTTGACTGGCTTCCACGTCCCCTCGTTCTCGAGGAACTTGGTGGGCGTGAGGCCTCTTGTGAGTCAGCACGTGGGTGTGTGGATTGAGCCCTCTGGTGAGACGGCGGTTTGTGTTGACGGCGACACTTACTCGCCTCTTGCCACCTTTACTGCCGAGCCGGGCTCTGGTCTCTACACACTTCACATTGGCCCTGGTGGGCAGCAGCAGCGACTCCTACCCCCGGCCTCGGTTACTTCCCCCAGTCTGGTTCCTGCGTCTCACCAGGTTGCTGCGTCCCCCCAGGTAGCTGTGTCTGGTCAGGTTCCCGTGTCTGGTCCAGTTGCTGCGTCGTTTGCACACCCCACCGTTCTGTGGCACCACCGGACGGGGCACCCGTCCCTCCCTCGTCTGCGCGCTATGTCTCGTCAGCGTCTTGTCTTAGGCCTCCCGCGTGTCTTGCCGTCGCTGCCGCCTTCGCTTGCACCGCCGTGCGGTCCCTGCGTCGAGGGTCGGCTGCGCGCCACCCCTCACTCCTCCTCACTTCGTCCGGCCACCGAGCCTTTTGACGCTCCACTTGGACGTCTGGGGTCCCGCCCCTCGCCTTGGCCCTGAGCACGAGCGTTTCTTTTTGGTGGTCGTTGACGACTACTCCCGCTACACCACAGTGTCCCCCCTGGCGAAGAAGTCTGAGGTGACTTCTACGCTGATCAGGTGGTTGCTTACCACTGAGGGCACTCGTTTTTTTTTTTTTTTTTTTTTTTTTTTTTTTTGATGCAAAGATACACTATAAGTGCAACACTACATCGGCAGTCGTAACTGTAGCTGATGGGCCTAGGGGGATTGCTCCCTCCGTACCCATCCTGATCCTCTAAGTGGGGCGGAAAGCAGCCCTCGGGTTCGACCAGATTGCCATGAAACCCTTGGCCCACGTGGCTGGTTGAGTTGAGTTGTTCAAGATGTGACCCAAGACCCGGCACTCGTCATCATCCAAGCCTGGACGAATGGCACCGAGCCTCTCAGACACCACCTTAGCACGCTTGTAGATCCTGACATGCAGCTGGAAAGACGCCGCGATCCTCCGCAGAGCCCTCCTTGCCCGGAATTTGCTGCGCTCGAAAACCGCGTCACACCTCCAAATCCGGTGGAAAGCGATTGCTGTGATTGTAGCCTCGGGGAAACCCGAAGCTGTACCACTGAGGGCACTCGTGGTCGTCGTGTCAGTTGTCTTCACTCTGACCGTGGGTGTGAGTTTCGCTCTGGCATTCTCGCTGGATTCTGTCGCGAGCAGGGCATTCGTCAGTCCTGGACGCTTCCAGAGTCCCCACAGCAGAATGGGGGTGCTGAGCGCCGCATAGGCTTGGTCATGGAGATCGCCCGCACCTCCTTGACTCACGCCCGTGCCCCCCATTTTCTGTGGCCCTACGCGGTTAGGTACGCCGCTCACCAGCTGAACCTCTGGCCACACGTCTCTCGGCCAGAGGCTTCACCAACCAGTCTTTGGACCGGGTCCCCTGGTATTGCGTCGAGGTTTCGTGTCTGGGGTTGCTTGGCTCTTGTCCGCGACACTTTCGCGGACAAGCTCTCACCTCGCGCCGTTCCCTGTATCTTCCTTGGTTTCCCTAAGGACTCCTCTGACTTCACCTTTTACCACCCTCCCTCTCACCGGTTCTTTGACTCCCGTGACGTCCGTTTCGAGGAGTCCACCCCCTACTACGTCAGGTCGAGGTCTCCCGGTTCCTCCCCCCCCTCTCTTCCTGACTTCCGCTCCCCCTCCTGCTCCCCCGGTACAGCCTCCCCCCCCTGGTCCCGCCCCGTCAGGTGTGTCCCAGGCTACCCCTCCCCCCTCGGTAGCCCCTCAGGTGCAGCCTCCTTCCATGCAGTCCTCCTCGCAGCCTACTGTAGACCCTGCGGGAGCCGGTGCTCGTGGAGAGGGCCCTACAGGTGCTAGCTCTGGGGGTGCTGGAGTTGGAGCTGAGCCCGTGGTTGCAGGAGACTCTTGTCTTCCGGGAGCTGGTGTTGGTCCTGCTGACTTTGGGGGTGCTACGTCTTGGGGTGCGGGTGCACCCTCTTTGGGTCCTGGTGAGCCTGGTCGTGTTGCTGTTGGTGGTGCTGACTCTGGGGGTGGTGCGCCAAGTGCTTTGGAGGGCGGTCCCGGGGCTGCCGCAGCCCCCGACACTACTCCTCCCCCCCACCCCTAACCGACCCGGCACCAGGCTCGTGTTTGCCATGTCCGTGAGGAGCAGCTGGAGTTGGAGAGAGAGGAGAGAGAGCTGCACCGACTGGAGGAGCAGCAGCAGCAGCAGCAGGAGCAGCTGCAGCAGCTGCAGGTGGAGCCGCCGCAGCAGCAGGAGGCGCAGCAGCTGGAGCCGCTACAGCAGCAGGAGGAGCAGCAGCAGCTGCCGCAGCAGCAGCAGCAGCAGCCGCCGCCGCCTCCTCCTCCTGTCTCTGGTCTTCGGGCCCTCGGTCTCCCCTCTCGCTCTCCTTCCTCCTCCCCCTCTCCTCCCATCTCGGGTCCTCCGCTTCCTCCTCCTGACCCCTCCCCAGCTGTTTTCCCTCGTTCTTAGCCTCAGTTATCCCCTCCTCCTTCTCAGACTTGGGCCTCTCATCTCTCCCCTCGTGCTCGTCCCTCGTCTCCTGTTCTCGTTACTGACCTTCGTACTGCCCTCTTTCGTTCTAGTCCGCCTTGTTCGTCTCCGTCTCTCCTTACGTCTCCTCCTGAGTCGGCCTTCACTGCTTCTCTCTCTACTCCTGTCATTTACTACTACCGCACGTACCGTCCTGTTCTCTCTCGTGTTCTCGCCTCTCGTGTTCTAGCCTCTCTTGTTACTGACCCTCGTGCCTCTGTCTCCTCTGTCTCCGCCCTTACTGCCGCAGTCACTGAGTTTGCCTCTACTCGCCGCCTTGACTACGCCACCAGTCTTGTGGCTGCTCCTCCTACCAGTCCTCTGGCCGTCGGGGGTGAGTCTGCCCTTGGCTGTGACGCCCTAGAGGACAGGCAGTTTGAGCTAGAGTTCCTGGCAGCCGCTTCCCCACATCTCTGTGCCATGCTGCTCGCCCCTGAGGGAGACCCCGACGCCCTTGACATACCGAATCCTCGCACTTACGCTGAGGCAGTGTCAGGGCCTTGGGCCTCTTAGCGGAGAGCTGCCATGGACGCAGAGATGGCCTCCTACAGATCCACTGGCACCTACGTCGACGAGGTTCCCCCCCCTTGGGCGAACGTAGTTGATGGCATGTGGATCTACAGGGTGAAGCGGCCACCGGAATCTCCTCCGGTATTCAAGGCGCGCTACGTGGCTAGAGGTTTTAGTCAGCGCGAGGGAGTTGACTTCTTTCAGACCTTCGCGCCTACCCCGAAGATGACCACTCTTCGGGTGTTACTGCACGTAGCAGCACAGAGAGACTACGAGTTACACTCTCTCGACTTCTCCACTGCTTTCATTTACGATAGCTAACACGAGGAGGTCAGGCTGCGTTGTCCCTCTGCCTTCACTGATACTTTCCCTCCTGGGACCCAGTGGAGGCTGAGGCGACCTGTCTACGGTCTTCATCAGGCTCCTCGTGAGTGGCACGACACTCTTCATTCTACCCTCTCTGACCTTGGGTTCCAGCCGTCTTCTGCCGACCCGTCGCTGCTCGTTCGTCGTGGCTCCACACCGTTCTTTGTTCTGGTCTACGTCGACGACCTGGTTTTCGCCACTGCTGACAGGGTTGCCTTGGCAGACGTGAAGTCAAACTGCAGAAGAGACACACGTGCACTGACCTTGGTGAGCTGCGCCACTACCTTGGCCTACAGATCACCAGGGACAAAGCTGCTTGCACCATTACACTCTCACAGTCACACATGGTGCAGCAGGTCCTTCAGCGGTTCGAGCTTCAGCACTCTACAGTACAGCGCACACCTCTTGCTGTTGACCACAGACTTACTGGACCCTTTCCTGACGAGCCGTTTAAGTCTAGTGGTCCCTACGCAGAGCTGGTGGGCTGCCTCATGTACCTGATGACTTGCACTCGCCCGGACCTCGCCTTCCCTCTCAGCATCCTTGCTCGCTTTGTTGCGCCAGGGAGACACCGTCTTGTTCACTGGACGGCAGCTGTGAGGGTGGCGAAGTACCTAGCGACGACATCAGGCGTGGGGCTAGTTCTTGGAGGGCAGCAGCTTGTCGTACTTACTGGTCACTGTGACTCTTCTTACGCTGACGACGCTGAGACTCATAGGTCTACTCAGGGGTACTATTTCAGCTTGGGTTCTGGAGCTGTTTCGTGGTGGTCCACGCGCTCCTCTTCGGTCTCGACCTCTACAGCTGAGGCTGAGATCTATGCTGGTGCCATGGCGGCACAGGAGCTGCGTTGGTTGACCTTCTTGCTCACCGACCTTGGTGAGCGGCTGAGCTCTGCACCGACCTTGTTCACTGACAACAAGGCGTCGATTCTCCTTTGTCGAGAGCCGCGACTGGAGAGCAGAGTGAAGCACATTAACGTCAGGTACTTTCTTCTGCGAGAGTTTTAGAGATGTGGACAGGCTCGCTTCGAGTTTGTGGAGTCCGAGGCCAACACTGCAGACATCTTCACCAAGGCGCTTCTGCCTTGTGACCATCAGAGGTGTTGTGTGCAGTTAGGCATTGTTGACACAGTTTCTAGTCGTGTATAGGCTTGAAACTACTGTTTGCTTTGCTTGTACTCTTGCTGTACACACTTATGAACTCTCGAACTGGCCTTGTGGCCCCTGTTGCTTGTGCTTAGAGTGTGTGGTGGCGTTGTGATCCACCCTGAGCTTTGTTTCTTTGTGACTGGTCTTGTGATCGTACACTTTTGGTTTTGCTTAACACCCCTCACTTAGGCTATGGGAATGTGTCAAATGTTGTAGCATGTAGTGAGGTTTGTCTTAGGGGGTACAGATGTTAGGGTTTGTTATATGTACCCCAACCCACATCAATGAACCAACACTTTCATTCTTGATACACATGGCTATTTTCAAGTTCAAGATTCCTGAATATGAATTCGCAAAAAACCGTGTTACCACCCAAAGTTCAGCATTCTCGCTAGATAGTGATATGTGATTGGCCAGCGACACTCAAATTTCATATCGAGCAGAGTGTCCGCTAGCAATGCAGCACTGTTCACTTGAAGTGAACTTGAAAACCATCTGGTACTAACATGCAACCATACTATACTTAGTTTACCCGTCATTCACACACCAAAAAAGACTCTGTTTTAGCATACAACTTCCGTACGAATACGCGTACGATGCTCCTGCTATATTCTCCCTGGTCTAGAGCTAGGTTGCTGGTCGCTTAGGTTCCCCCATTTGCCCTAGCTTGCCCGCAACACCAAGGTCCTTTGGCTCTCGTTACTCGTAGTCCACGATCGCGCCCCCTTCTATTCGTCGCCCACGCTTCCAACCGTCTGTCCCTTCCATTCGCCGCCATCCCTTCCGCTCGTCGCCCTCCCTTCCGCGCGTCGCCCTGCTCGTCGCTCTACCTTTCGCCCGTCGCCCTCCCATCCGTTCGCCGCTCTACCTGCTACGCGTCGCCCTCCCATCCGATCGTCGCTCCCGTCGCCCTCCCTTCCGTCCGTCGCCCTCCCTTCCGCCCGTCGTCTACCCTTCCGCCCGTTGCCAACCCTTCCGCCCGTCGCTTTCTGTCCCGTCCGTCGCTCTCCCTTCCGCACGCCGCTCTCCCTTCCGCCCGTAGCCTTCCCTTCGTCCCGACGCCCTGCCTCCCGCTCGTCCCCTCGCAATCCCCATCTTCCACTCTCCCCGTCGCCCTCGCCATCCCTCCAGTCTCCCTTCCCATCGCGCACACTTGTCACCTTTCCCTGCTTCCACCCATCCACTTCCCTGCTTTGCCCCACCCCTTCCCTGCTTCCCCCCATCCCCCTCCCTGCTTTCCCTCATCCACTTTCCTGCTTCCCCATGTCCCCTTCCCTGCTTCCCCCCATCCCCTTCCCTGCTTGCCCCCACCCCTTCCCTGCTTCCCCCCATCCCCTTCCCTGCATACCCCCATCCCCTTCCCTGCTTCCCCCCATCCCCTTCCTTGCTTCCCCCCATCCCCTTCCATGCTTCCCCCCATCCCCTTCCCTGCTTCCCCATGTCCCCTTCCCTGCTTTCCCCCATCCTCTTCCCTGCTTCCCCATGTCCCCTTCCCTGCTTGCCCCCATCCCCTTCCCTGCTCCCCCATGTCCCCTTCCCTGCTTCCCCCCATCCCCCTCCCTGCTTTCCCCCATCCCCTTCCCTGCTTCCCCATGTCCCCTTCCCTGCTTCCCCCCATCCCCTTCCCTGCTTCCCCATGTTCCCTTCCCTGCTTGCCCCCATCCCCTTCCCTGCTCCCCCATGTCCCCTTCCCTGCTTTCCCCCATCCCCCTCCCTGCTTCCCCCCATCCCCTTCCGTGCTTTTCCCCCTCCCGTTTCCATCGCTTTCCCCCTCCCGTCGCCCTCGCTCTCCCCCTCCCGTCGACCTCACTTTCCCCCTGCTCACTCGCATCCCCCCTGCTCACTCTCTTGCCTCTGCTCACTCTCTTCCCCCTTTCTCACTCTGCCCCCCCTTCCTCACTCTGTTTCCCCTTGCTCACTCTCTCCTCCTCACTCTATTCCCCCCTGCTCTATTCCCCCTGCTCTGTTCCACCCTGCTCACTCTCTCCTCCTCACTCTAATCCCCCCTGTTCTGTTCCCCCCTGCTTTATCCCCCCCCCGCTCTATTCCCCCCTGCTCTATTCCCCCCTGCTCTATTCCCCCCTGCTATATTCCCCCCTGCTCTATTCCCCCCTGCTCTGTTCCCCCCTGCTCTATTCCCCCTTGCTCTATTCCCCCCTGCTCTATTCCCCCCTGCTCTATTCCCCCCTGCTCAATACCCCCCTGCTCTGTTCCCCCCTGCTATATTCCCCCCTGCTCTATTCCCCCCTGCTCTGTTCCCCCCTGCTCTATCCCCCCCTCCTCTATTCCCCCCTGCTCTATTCCCCCCTGCTCTATCCCCCCCTGCTCTATTCCCCCCTGCTCTATTCCCCCCTGCTCTATTCCCCCCTGCTCTATCCCCCCCTCCTCTATTCCCCCCTGCTCTATTCCCCCTTGCTCTATTCCCCCCTGCTCTATTCCCCCCAGCTCTATCCCCCCCTCCTCTATTCCCCCCTGCTCTATTCCCCCCTGCTCTATTCCTCCCTGCTCGATTCCCCCCTGCTCTATTCCCCCCTGCTCTATTCCCCCCTGCTCTCTCCCCCCTTGCTCTCTCTCTTCACACCTCCTCACTCTGTTCCCCCTTGCTCACTCGGTTTTCCCATTGCTCATTCTCTTTCCCCCTGCTCACTCTCTTTCCCCATTGCTCATTCTCTTCCCCGCTGCTCATTCTCTTTCCCCTTGCTCATTCTGTTTCCCCCTGCTCATTCTGTTCCCCCCCTGTTCACTCCCTTCCCCCATGCCCACCCTCTTTCCCCCTGCTCACTCCCTTTCCCCCCTTCTCACTCTCTTCCCCCCTCCTCACTCTCTTTCCCCCCTGCTCAATGTCTCCCCTGAAATCTGTTTTTTCCTGCTCATTCTGTACAGGTCCCCAGCACCAGGTGTAGGGAGGGACCCACGAGTCCTGCTTTTTTGCTGCTGTGTATGCAGACAAGAGTAGGAAAAGACATATTATTGAGTAACTTGGTTCTTTTTTTACTAGATTGTTGCACTCCGTAGGTGGTCAATGGTCACTCTACTCCATGTATCAAAATTTAGTTATAATAATAAGCATACAACATTCCCACGGCCATGTATCATACCTAGGGGTACTATCAAACAACCAACATTCCAGCCGGTAAGCATACAAAAGAATGACAACTGACAAGGAAGCAACACGAAGAGGAAGAAATAAAAAGACACTCCTGGAATGGTAGGAGACAAACAGAAGGACGACCAGGGGAAAAGAGGGACAGAGAAACGGAGGAAGGGACGTATGGAGGAAGAGAGGAACAGAGGAAGGGAAGGATGGATGGGGAGGGAGGACGGGGGAAAGGGAGGACAGGCAGCACCACGTCTGCCTATGCTGTGTGACTGTGCCCACCGCCATCCACCCACAGCGCCCCAAGCAGCTCCCTGGTGCAGAAAAGCACAAGGGATGAAGAGGTGCCGCTGGGCCGAGGGCGGTGTGGGAAACACCTGGAGGGGAGGGTGAGAGGATCGGATGGGGAAAGGACGGGTGGGGAGGGATGAGGAGAGGATGGATGGGAAGAGGAGGGAAGTGGTGAGGTGGGATGGGCGGATGGGGAGAGGACGGGAGGGGGTGGGGAGAAGAGGGGATGGTGAGAGGAGGGGATGGGGAGAGGAGGGGACGCGGTGACGAGGGAAGGGGAAAGAAGCGGATGTGTATAGGAGGAGATGGGGTGAGGAGGAGATGGGGTTAGGAGTATGGTGAATGGGGTATGGTGGAATGGTGAAAGTAGGCATGGGGAATGGAAGGATGGGGAACGGAGGGAGAGTGAATGACGGGATGGGGAAAGGAGGTCTGGGGAAACGAGGAAAGGGGGATGGGAAGTAGGATGGCAGGGCGAGAGGAAGGGATTGAGAGAAGGGGGGAGGAAGGGCGGAAGAGGGGGATGGGAAGTAGGAAGAGGTGGGAAATGGCGACGTGTGACGATGCCACGGGGTGCGGCGGAGATGGGGTGAGGCATGGGGAGATGAGGGATGGATGGATGAGTGATGGAGAGGTGAGGCATGGGGAGATGAGGGATGGGGAGGTGAGAGATGGGGAGGTGAGGGATGGGGAGATGAGGGATGGGGAGGTGAGAGATGGGGAGGTGAGGGATGGGGAGATGCGGGATGGGGAGATGCGGGATGGGGAGATGAGGGATGGGGAGATGAGGGATGGGGAGATGCGGGATTGGGAGATGAGGGACGGGGAGGTGAGGGAAGGGGAGATGACGGATGGGGATATGCGGGATGGGGAGACGAGGGATGCGGAGATGAGGGATGGGGAGATGAGCGATGAGGAGGTGAGGCATGGGGAGGTGAGGCATGGGGAGGTGAGGCATGGGGAGGTGAGGCATGGGGAGACGAGGGATGGAGAGATGAGGGAAGGGGAGATGAGGGATGGGGAGACGAGGGATGGGGAGACGAGGGATGGGGAGACGAGGGAAGGGGAGATGAGGGATAGGGAGACGAGGGAAGGGGAGATGAGGGATGGGGAGACGAGGGAAGGGGAGATGAGGGATGGGGAGACGAGAGTGTGGGGTGTGGCGTAGCAGGAGGAAGGAGAGTTGCAAGGCGCGGGGAGTCCCCATTCTCGTTAGAGGGGAGGGAGCGTGGGCGACGGGAGGGAGGGAGCGTTAGTAGTGACGGATGGGTGTGCGCGTACATGACGTAAGGGGTGTGAGCATGAGCGATGGGAGGGGAGTGAGCGTGGGCGACGGGAGGGGAGTGAGCGTGGGCGACGGAAGAGAGTGAGGAGGGGCGAAAGAGGCGTCGCGCAAAGGCGACGGGAGGGGAGGGAGCGTGATCGTGCGTCAGGAAGGAAGCGTGGGCGACCGGAGGGAGTGATCATCCTCTTTGGAGGGGAGTGCGCGAAGGCGACGGGAGGGGAGTGCGCGAAGGCGATGGGAGGGGAGTGCGCGAAGGCGACGGGACGGGTGTGCGCGAAGGCGACGGGAGGGAAGTGCGCGAAGGCGACGGGAGGGGAGTGCGCGAGGGCGATGAGAGGGAGTGAGCTATGGCGATGGAGGGAAGTGTGAGACATTGACGCGAGAATGGTCGCGTGGGCGACGGAGGGGAGTGAACATAGGCGACGGCGACGATTAGCGTGCATTTTCAAACCAATCGACACACATGGCTTCGCTTTTTAACCCCCTCCAAGCACCAAACTCGTGGTGCAGTGTCGCACAGTTGGGTGACGAATGCTGAAGCTCGTCGCTGCCTGGTTTCGCTTTCGCACCTGTTCAGTTCTCGAAATGTTTTTTTTTTATGCCTTTCGCGAACATGATTAAAGCCCCCGCGTCACTGTTGCAAAAACCATGCTGACTTCGGGCTTTAAGGTGGGCAGAGACGAGCAGAGGTGGTAGGCAGAGGAGGTGGTGGTGATGGTAGTGGTGGTGATGGTAGTGGTGATGATAGTAGTGGTTATGATAGTAGTGGTGATGATAGTAGTGGTGACGATAGTAGTGGTGATGATAGTATTGGTACCGGTAATCACGATGGCGCCGTTGCGAGTGTGGTGTGGAGGCTGCTGAACCACTACTCCTTCCCCTCTGCGTGATGCCAGGAGGAGAGCAGCGAGCAAGGAAGGTGGGGGGCAGGTCGGGGGTGGCGGGATAACGAGGAGTGAGTGAGGGCGAAATAAGGGGTGGGTGAGAGGGGGATGCGGAGTGAGTGAAGGGGGAATGAGGAGTGAGTGAAGGGGGGTGACGGGAGAGGGAGCGGGGAATGAGAGATGGGCGGGGTTGGAGAAGTGAATGAGGATGACAAACAATGAGACCTAGATCGCGGTTCTGAAGTCTGGACACCATCTGAAGTGTGGACACTTTGGTATCAATGAACACGCCTGATTGGCTGCCATGCTCCAAGATTTCTCGCAACTTGTGCGGTGACCAATGATCGAGTGTGTTTACACGTCACTGAGGGAAAAATTTGGTTGATGGTGTCCAAGCTTCGCCCAGAACCGTGACACTAGAATGATGCGTGGATTGATGTTGCTGGTTGATATTGCTGTGGTTGAAGAAACGCTCTCGATTCTTATTGGCTCGTGTACTTTTTGGGTTGCGTAGCAACCTTATACATTTTGTTTCGCTTTTTGGGGAACTGACCGTGAACAGTGATTTTCCCTAACCTTTTTGGGAAAAGAACACTGTTCAACTGTTTAAGTTCCCCAAAAATGTGAAACCAACTGTACCCAATAATTCCATAGTCGTCGATAAGTACGGCGAATGGAAAAATTGGTTGGACCAAATGACAACACGCCCTAAGACGCATACACAAACTATCGCACGCGTGAACGTATATAAAAACTACATTTGGAAATCGTGCCTGTTTTGAAGCGATTACTAAATGCATCAATGCTGCAACTGAGATTGATGTGGTGCGGAAAAGGCGAGCATAGCTGCCCCACCGACGATGACAACCTCAATTGCATACACGGAGGCACCTAGCATTACACCCCGAAACAGACACAACACGTTACACAAACGAAAGCACACAAACATGTGCAAAAACGAGAACTGTTGTGAATGCATCGAAGCTAATGCTAGAATGCATCGATAATGCAACTGTAATTGATCTGGTATGGAAGAGGCGAGCAAAGCTGCCCCACCAACGATCACAACCCCAGTTGCATTTACGAGGCACTTAGCACCACACCCCGAAACAGACACAGACACTAACATGCGTATACACGTGCACGCACGCACACATACAGGATCACACACACATACACACACAGCACAAAAACATACAGCTAATAAGCATGCAAGCCTAATCAATTAGGTTCAGCCATGTATAAATGATTGCTAGCATGTCCCCCAATCTCCTCCCTCCCTCCCTGGTCTCCTCCCCCTCTCCCCCCCCCTTCCCTTTTCTCTGCAAGAAACAAAGAATGCAGCTTGAACTCCCTGCACAGGAAAGAAAAAACAGCAAATGCAACTCACACTCCCTGCACCAACAAGGACAAAATCAGAGTATAATTCTTGCATGAGCTGCAAAAGACAATAAAATCAGAAAATGCAGCTCTCACAATGCATAAGAAACAAATTAATCGCTAAAGAAATTGCTGATGAAACTAAAGAGTGATTAAGCAATCAAACTTGAGTGCATGCAATACCTCGCAGCCACCCTTGCATTCACCCTCACATGCATCCTCACACTCATGCTTGCACTCACTCTAGCACTCACTTTCCCACCCACTAATGCCCACACAGTCGCTCTCAACTTTTATTAGACACACTCACGGAAACACACTCTCAAACCCTGGCACTCAACCTTGCACTTATGCTCGCGAACATGCTCGCGCTCACTCTCACACTTACACAGAAAATCACACACATGCAATCACACACACCCACTCACCCTCGCCCTCACACTCACCCTTGCACTCACTCTTGCGCTCACACCCGTATTCACCCTCACACTCATACTCGTATTGCTCTCACACCCACCCTCGCAATCATTCTCGCACTCACGCTCGCACTTGCTCACATTGACCCTCTCGTACACACACTCGCACTCACTCTTGCAGACACCCTCAAGTGCATGCGCACGCTCACTCTCACACCTGCTATTGCTCCCGAATTCAAACCCGTGCTCACACTCTCGCACACGCTCGCAGTCACTCTCGCAACCACTCACGGACACTCGAATATTTTTTCAACCGTTCTTATACACACTCAAGGAAACACACACAAACCCTCGCACTCACCCCCTGACTCGCGCTCACGCTCACCCGACCACCCACACACGCACGCGCGCACACATTGCGCACACCCTCAAAGTGAACTTGCACTACCACACTCGCAATCACTAGCCAACGTCAGCGGCCCTCAGCCTAAGGCCGGAGCACCAGGCGCCTGTGCCCAAATCGTCATTGCATTACGTAAACGTGCTACAGCCAAGCATCCTAGGAGCCAACACAATAGCCAACCTTTCACATACCCAAATATTTAGTATTATCTCTTAGCCCTGCCCTATAACTCAACAGAAACCTTCTCTCTCTATCTCTCTCCCCCTCCCCCCCACCCCACTCGACCTCTCGTCATCTCTCTAACCTTCGTCTCACCGCATTGTGCCGACGATGCTCGCACCCTGCGTTGCTGCTGCCGCCGCTGATAAGAGGAGATCTCATAGGTTAGACCCCTGGAAGGAAGGGGTGGAACGGGCGGGGGCAGGGAGGGAGGGGGTTGTGAGCATGTGCGCCTCACATTAGCAAACGCATGGCATGTGCATACCATGCCTTAATACTTTCCACTAGAATGCGACGAAAAACGCCTAGAGCCAACGAAATTAAAGCCAAGGAGCCAAAGGCGCCAGCGCCAGCGCCCAAAGGCGCAAGAACCGGTGCGCAAAGGCGCAAGAACCAGTGCGCAAAGGCGCCAGCGCCAGCGCCCAAAGGCGTCAGCGCCAGCGCCCAAAGGGGCCAGCGCCAGCGCCCAAACGCGCAAGCGCCAGCGCGCAAAGGCGCCAGCGCCAGCGCGCAAAGGCGCCAGCGCCAGCGCGCAAAGGCGCGAGCGCCAGCGCCCAAAGGCGCCAGCGTCAGCGCGCAAAGGCGCCAGCGCCAGCGCCCAAAGGCGCCAGCGCCCACGGCGACCGCGCCCAACGGCGCCAACGCGAATGGTGCCAGCGCCCAACGGCGCCAGCGCCTTACGCGCCAATGGCGCCTAAGGTGCTAGCGCCCTAAGGCCAATGCCCTTGGCGCTTACGCCCTAGGCGCCATAGGCCTAGGTTCCAACGTCTAGGAGAGAGCGCCCTAGGGCGAATGCTCTATGCTATATTGCGCTCTAGGCGCGCGCGGCTTAGGCATTAACAAGGTAGCACTCTTTAGAACTACCTGAGCTAGTTGACTTCTTGATGACATCGCAAGAGTTGGAAAGGGCACGAGGGAAAGTCTCGAGAGCACTTTGGGAGGAGTGGTTGGGTGGGAGGGCAATGAAACCCTAGCCTACTGTTCACCCAATCCCAACAAAGTCAGCAAAGAAAGATTCTTTAGTGCAATCTGTTCCTAGCGTTAGAAGTCCCAATCTGTTGCTAGTAGTTTCATGGTTGATAATTGAATTAAAAACATACATGGCATTCTTATATTGTTATCAATTCGGTATCCACTCTTTGAATATATGTGAGGGACGCTATAAGAGAGTAACACTCTACGCAACCCTTCCGACGTTAAAGCGTCGAGCCTTGTTCTCTCAACCACTCCTCGCTGCTTCAGCTAGCCCTAATGTGGTTCATAGGAAGAAAAAGGTTTTGCGAGTTCAGCCAAATAGAATTTTGGGAAATGATCAAATTAGGGCCGAAGAGTGCTAGAGGGATGACCAAATTAGGGCTAGAAAATCTCGACCGTAGGATTTCAACCCTGAGCTGCCCAAGAGGCTAGGCGAACAAGCCGAACCGTGACTGAAAGAGAAATGCTACCAGCACCAAACTTCGTGTCCAACTTATTCTTAAGGGTTAACGACCGTCGTCTACTACTACGCGCGCATCGCGCTCTTCTGGAAGTAAAATTCTGCCGTGTTAATTTGTGAGTCCAAAACAATATATTTCATTATGGGTGATACATATCACTAACTGATCGGAAACGCGCAGAAAAAAGAAAATATTACCCATTCGGAAATGGACGTGAATAGGGAGGCATCAAATCTAGACACTGTCAAAGTACAATCTCACTTGTAGGCTGTAGTGGGGCACACCTTATGGGGTACAACACTTCTAGGGTAAATACTTGTACCCCAACTCTTGCTAATCCAATCATTCCTGCACAGTTATTCTGACATGGTATTCAGAGCAGGAAGCCTATAAAGTTTTTAGGGCCCACCTTGCGCTGTTCGGCCCTCTCGCACGGTATCACGCTGTCTGCAGCTACTCGCACTGCCTGCCCTAGCGCGCTGCCCTGCTGTCACGCGCGCCCCTGCTGCCCGCGAGCACCTCCTACCCCGCGCGCCCCTGCTACCCAAGAGCAGCCCCTGCCCCGCGCGCCCCTGCTGCCCGCGAGCAGCCCCTGCTCCGCGCGCCACTGCTGCCCGCGAGCAGCCCCTGCCCCGAGCGCCCCTGCTGCCCGCGAGCAGCCCCTGCCCCGCGTGCCACTGCTGCCCGCGAGCAGCCCCTGACCCGAGCGCCCCTGCTGCCCGCGAGCAGCCCCTGCCCTACGCGCCCCTTCTGCCCGCGAGCAGCCCAGCCCGCCCCGCAGCCCTAAACGCGCTAGCGCGCCCCGCAGGCCAGCGCGCCCCGCTGGCCAGCGCGCCAGTGCGCCCCGCAGCCTAGCGCGCCAGTGCGCCCCGTAGCCCAGCGCGCTAGTACGCCCCGCAGCCCAGCGCGCCAGCGTGTCCCACTGCGAAGCGCGCCAGCGCGCCCCTGCTGCTAAGCGCGCCAGCGCGCCCCTGCTGCTAAGCGCGCTTGCGCGCCCCTGCTGCTAAGCGCGCTAGCGCGCCCCGCAACCCTAAATAACAATAATAATAATAAATATTAATTAAAAAAACGCCAGCGCGCCCTGCTGCCCCGCTCGATGCTGCTGCACACGCTGCTACTTCAGCGCTGTGCCCTGCCGAGCAGCGCCACCCAGGCCGAGCCACGCCGCCCAGCCCGAGCCGCCCTGCTAGTGCTGCTGCTCGTGGAGGTGCTGCTGGGAGTGTTGGAGGTGCCGCCGCCCAGCCCCACTGAGCCGCCCTGCTGCTGCTGCTGCTGCTGCTCGTGCTACTGCCGCTGCTGGTGGAGGTGCGGCTGGGAGTACTGGAGGTGCTGGTGGTGCTGGAGGTGCTGGACCTACTACTTACCGTCACTGCCTGTCATGGCCACTATCACGGCAGTTGCAGCGGCTAGGGGTGGACAGCAGCGGTCACTGCCTCTCCCGGACGACCCCACCCTTCAGCAGCTTCGTGAGTGGGTTATTCAGCGAGCCCGTCCTGGTGGTGGAGGCTTTGGTTTTATGTGGTCTCAGCGTCCTCGCGACTCTGATTCTCAACGTTATGTCCTTGGTTGTGTAAAGGCTGCTGCTCTAGGTTCTAGTGGGTCTGCTACCGCTCCAGGTGCTGGTGAGTCTGCTGCAGCTCTAGGTGCTCGTGAGTCTGCCGACGCTCTAGGTGCTAGTGCATCTACTGCCACAGGTCCTGCCTCAGCTGAGGCCTTGCATACTTTTACGCTTGACTCAGGCGCATCACGATACTTCTTTCGCGATTGCACCACAGTCACACCACTCGCATCACCTGTCCCAGTCTCACTGGCTGACCCTACTGGGGGCCCAGTAGTTGTGCGAGCCTCCACTGTCCTCCCGTGTCCAGCAATCCCCTCCGGTACTCTGTCAGGACTCCACCTCCTCACGTTCTCGACGAACTTGGTGAGAAACGCTGCCATTCAGGATGTCTGGGTTGATACCTTTATTCCTGGAGGGCAGCGTGTGGCGATCTGTACGTGCTCCCGGACTGGCCGTCACCTAGCTACGTTCACTTGACGACCTGGGTCTAGTCTGTACACACTGACCACTGCGTCTGCACAGGTGGCTGAGTCAGGTCAGGTGGCTGCGTCGAGTCAGGTGTCTGCGTCTGGTCAGCTTGCAGCGTCTTGCTCGTGTCGGGTACTCTCCCACCAGACTCTCCTCTTGCACCACTGCCTCGGTCACCCCTCACTGCCGCGTCTCTGGGCTTCCCAGGTCCCTGCCTTCCCATCCGCGCTCACCTGCGCTGCCCTGCCTTCCTTGCGTCGAGGGGCGACAGCGCGCCGCTCCTCACTCCTCCGAGTTTCCTCCGACCACTGCTCCTCTGAAAACTCTCCACATGGACGTGTGGGGCCCGGCCCCCGTCGGTGGAACAGACTAAGAGCGCTACTTCCTGCTGGTTGTTGATGACTACACACGCTACACCATGTCTTCCCCTTGCGCAGCAAGGCGGACGTCAGCGGTGTTTTGATCCCCTGGATCCGTGCTACTCGTCGCCAGCTGCGCGAGGGGTTTCATCGGGACTTGCCAGTCCTGCGTCTGCACTCTGACAGGGGCCGTGAGTTCTCTTCCGGCCTCCTTGAGGAGTTTTGTCGAGACGAGGGCATTCGCCAGACATTCACGCTTCCGGCCTCTCCTCAGCAGAATGGGATTGCTGAACGTCGCATTGGCTTGATCATGGAGGTTCCTCGTACCTCCATGATCCATGCAGCTGCTCCCCATTTTCTGTGGCCGTTTGCGGTCCGATACGTTGCGCATCAGCTCAACCTCTGGCCCCGTGTCTCTGAGCCAGAGACCTCGCCCACACTCCGGTGGACGGGGAAGGTTGGCGATGCGTCAGTGTTTTGGGTCTGTGGAGCGCTCTCCCTTGTTCGCGATGCCAAAGTGAGCAAGCTCTCCTCTCGCACTCTCCGCTGCGTCTTCCTTGGCTTCCCCACCGACGCCCCGCCGTGGCAGTTCTACTACCCACGCGAGCGTTGAGTCTTCTCCTCCCAGGACGTCACCCTTGACAAGTCTGTCTGTTTCTACAGACTACACCCGCGCGCGTCCCACCCGGTCCCCCTCGCGCCTCTCTTCCAAGTACCAGTCCCCCCCCCCCCGGTAGACCCCCTCCTCCCACAGGGTCCCGCTCCCTCAGGTGTGCCTCAGGTAGACCCACCCCTCTTGGTTGAGCCTCTGGAGATCTCTTCTGACTCCTCTGGCCCAGCTGGATGACCCGCCGCTGACGACACGGTGGCCGCTCGCCGCTCTCCACGCTTGGAGACCCCCCCGGGTTTTTCGCCTCGGCCGTCTTCGCCGCCTCCGCAGCCTGCTGTTGTGGACTCTGGAGCTGAGAGCGCTAGTGCTGAGCCTGGGGGTGCTAAGACAGAGGGTGAGGGTTCTAGGGGTGCTGCGCCTGGGGGTGCTGCGACTGGGGGTGCTGGTTCTGGGGGTGCTGCGACTGAGGGTGCTGGGGGTGCTGCGAGTCCTAGTGGTGGTGGAGCTGTGGGTGACCCTGCTGATGGTCCTGCCCCGCGCCGACTGTTCTTCTACCCGCAGCCGCAGTCGTCCCTCCTGCCGCCTGACTCGATCCTTCACCAGGTTCTTAGTCTCCCGTCTTCCACTCGCCTCACTCCACCTCTCTTGTGTCCACCGACAGACCAGTCTCAGCCACAGCTACTGCCTGGCTCCCCACTGCCTGCTCCTACTCCTCACACTGAGGTGACTGAGTCCCTGACCGAGCGTCGTGAGCCTGAGACTCGTGATTCCACACCTGTTCGTGCTCGTCGTGTTGCCCGTCCTCGTCCTCCTGCTGTCCCAGGCACTCACGGTATGGCACTTCGTCCTTCCTCTGTTCCACAGCGTGTTGTCCTGCCTAAGCCGTACAGCGTGCAATTGTCCGTACAAGCACAAGTGCCATGCAGTGCAATTGTCCGTACAAGCACAAGTGCCACGCAGGCATGGTGTTGTGTGGTTTCCCAGCTTTACACAATCATGCTGTTGTGTTTGTGTGACCTACTGTATGTCGCCCCAGGGCCTCAGATTCGTTTTGGGGGACCCTGAGCACCCAGGGTCCCTTGGAGCTGTAGCACTGATCATCAGGGTTGCCTGTGGAGAAACACTGATTTCTCAGGGTAGTTGAAGAAGAAACACTGATCAAGCAGGGTGCCTTTTCTGAAAACATTGATCAGTGAATCTACAACCACAAATAGAATAACTTCTAAAAAATTATAATATTGTTCTAGTGAACTTCTATGCGCAGCATAGACCATTTTACACACACAACGCACACACACATCACCTCACATGTCATCATCATCGTCACTAGCACCATCGCTCAAAGACACGTGCATGGGGGTCTCTATCCCCCACCCAGAGCCAGCACCAGCATCATCCTCGTCCACCTTCTCTTTCCCCTTAGCACTTGGTTGCTTCTTTGGTGCTGCCACTGTTGTGATGGGCTTGCGCTTCTTGTACGCCCTCCAGATCTTCACCACCTCCACCCAGTCGGGCTCGTACGGCAGCAATGCCATGCACATGAGGTCCGACAGCAGCGCATCCTTGATGGCACCCCTCAGCCAACTCTTGATAATGTTCTGATGCGAGAACCCCCGCTCGCACTTGACTGTGCTCAACGGTAGCACAGCGAGAGCCACCCACAGCTTCACCAGGTTGGGGTATGCGTCCTCCCAGTCGGGAGACTTCAGCATGGCCGAGAGACCCGGGTAGAACTTCCTCTCGGACTTTGGAGCTCCAGCGAGAACCGTGCAGAACAAGCGGAGCTCCTTGAACGCCTTCTGCTTGTTGACACCTGCAGCCCGGGGAGTGCGCATGCACAAGGAAATCATCAAAGTAAGCAAGGCTCTGCACACAAGTGGTGCCAGGGTTCTGTTGCTACACAAGTGAACAACACAAAGAACGATGCACAGCCCGTAAGGCAGCACGAACCTGGAACGATTTCGTCGCACTCTTGGGCCTTGAAGAGCGTTGTTAGTGACTCGAGGTGCTCCGTGCAGACCATGGATCGCTCCTGCTGTCCATGGGGCCACTCGTCGGGCATGAACAGCTTCACACCGCTCAGCTTGTCGAGAGAACCTAGCCGCTCATCCAAGTGATGCACGAGGGACTTCGCCATCGCCGTGCACTGGTCCACGCATCGGTCATGGGTTCCTGCAGTGGGGTAGCCTTCAAGGGGGGAATCATGCAGGATGTAACAGTGGGAAGTGGGGCGTCCGTCGGAGTCAACCCACTCGACCTCCACTCTCCGCACCCCGTTCGGTTGATTTCGTGCAATGAAGGGCGACAGCTTCTCGCTCAGGCCGCCTCCGAAGTCGTCGCCACAATCCACATAACGGCTGTTGATGTGGGTTGTCGTGCGACGGATCTGGCCTTGAACCGCCAGCAGGTCAATCTGCCGCACAAAACAGTAGAAAAAAAAAAAGAGCTAAGTTTCAATCATATAACAGAACAAACAGGAGCTAGAGGCGCATGCGTCAAAGTCTTCATGGCCGGTGCTTGCACACATGAATGTGCAGTGTCGTGGGAATCACAGCAAAAGCAGAATCTCACATGTCGATGCTGGAACGTCTTGCTTGTTGATTGTGTAGGTGGTTGTGGTATTTTGCTCTAGCTGGTTGTGGGCTAAGGGTTTGGGCAAAATGTGGTGGTTAGACTTGTTGCGGGCTGGAATTGATCTCGCACCCAACAAGCACCAACAAACCTTTGCTATTCACTACAACAGCTTTGGTGTTGCTAGTTTAGCACTTTGGGTTGTTGGGGATTGTTGTAGGGCGAGGGTTGGGTTGGTAGGGTTTGAACAACTCGTCAATTTTCAGATCTGAACTCTTGCTAAAGCTAGTCTCTTGATCTAATCCATGGCTGCCTATTGATTCCGCCAGAATACACCGTCGCACTTAAATCGCGATAGCGATCGGCCTAGATCTTGGTTGAAAGCGTGCGTTACCATTCTGGAAATTAGAGATTAATACCTTTCAAACGCATACCTGCTCATAGTTTAAGGTTATGTGAGCTGCACGCAATATTCCGTCGAAGTTGGCGGACTTAATATCTTCTACGCTCTCCAGATTTGCTTGCTTTCCATCAGTGGTATCAGAGCTGGTTAGGCCTGCGACATTCCCTCCTATTATTATATTTCGAATTGGCTTAAGAACCTCCAGATCTAGGGCTAGTTATGGCCCAGAAATTAGATGGCCCTCCTAGGTTCACCGGCTCGGATTTTTTGCTATGGCGGTTCCAGTTTACGCTTTGGCTAGGTATCAAAGACCTAGAAGGCGTTTTGGAGGGATCGGAGTGAAGACCTGAAGCTGATGAAGGAAAGGCATCTACTGGAGTCTCTAGCCAAGTGGGAGAAGGGGCTGGGGGAGCCTCTAGCTCATCCATAACTGAGGGAAGTGGAGGTGGACCAGCAGCACTGCGAACCGGAAGGCAACGGCTTAGTACAGAGGAGCTTCTTAAGACACAGGAAGCATGGGACCGCAAGGACAAGCAAGCGTTCCAGTACCTGTGTTGGGCCTTGGAAGGCCAACTAGAGCTCCTAAAGATGCTGATTGACCTGAAGGGCAAGCAAGGAGCAGCTGCACTAGCATGGAAGAGAGTTCAAGATCGACATTTGCAAAAAGGGTTGTTAAGCATACTCACCTGGAGGAAGCGGTTCTACACCATGGAACGCAACTATGGCGATGGGGAGACCATGGTACAGTACCTCCAGAGGGTGGATGAGTATGTGAGGGCATTGGAGGAGCTGAACTATGAAGTAGATGAGAAGGAGATCATCTACACCGCACTCCAGGGGCTGGACCAAGAAGCAAACGAGGCTCTACTACAATACCTTCACCTATAGCAGCAGAAATGGACCAAGGCCTGGATATGGGAGGTGTTGGTTTCTGATGAGGCTCGCAAGTGTGATGCTGGTAGAGGAGTTGAAGGGGGAATGGGGGCAGGTGATAGGGCTGCCTCCAAGAAATACCAGCAGCGACACGGAGGTGGGGGGAAGAAGAAGGAGCTCGACAAGTGCCTCGTCCCTGGATGCAACCGGAAGCACTCTTGGAAGGAGTGCTGGAGCCGACCAGATGGGTGGAAGCCTCAAGGGTACCCAGGAGAGGCTCCACCTGTCACTAGGCCTGAGTGGGTGGAGAGGAGGATAAAGAATGGAGCATGTAACAAGAAGGGCAGCAAAGAGAAAGCGGCAGCAGCGGCGGCAAACGAGGATAAGAAGGGAAAGGAGGACTTATCGGATGATGGCTTCTCCTTCTTATCCTTAGAGAAGGAGACGGCGCTTGCTGGTCGTACGTTGGCTGACCCCAATCAGCTCATTCTAGACTCTGGAGCAACCTGTGGAATGGTACCTCGGCGCGACCTCTTCACCACTTATCACTCCCTCCCACCTAACTCCAGAAATGTGATTGTGGGGAGCGGAGATACGCTGCAAGCAATCGGCATCGGCACCATCACCGTCATGGGGAAGGAGGGGGAGGTGCTGAATGTGAAGGGTTTTCTTCATGTTCCTGATTTGGCAGCCAACCTTCTCTCATGCTCTCAACTTGCGAGGCAAGAATACATATGCACCTTCACCATGGAAGGTGGCACGGTTCGCAAGGGTGGAGCTGTGGTGATGGAGGCCAAATTAGAGAAGGGCCTATACCTTGTTCCAGTTTGTGTGCCTCAGGTGGAGAGGGCACATGGAGTTGAAGCCGAGGAAGCCGCTTGTAGCTGCCGTTGGAGGGACGTGGAGCAGGTGACGGCAGATTTGCTGCACCTACGCATGGGGCATGCAGGAAGGCAGCAACTTGTGGAGTGTGTGAAGAAGGGGGAGCTGAAGGGTGTGGAGATCAAGAAGGGTGGTGGGCAGCCAAGCAAGTGCCCTGATTGCACGACCGGGAAGCTGCCAAGGACCTCTTTCCCTACCTCCACCACTAGAGCCTCCGCACCTCTTGAGTTGGTGCACACGGATGTGTGTGGCCCCAATCAAACACCGGATAGGGAGAAGGGCAGCAAATACTTCATCACCTTCTTGGATGACTTCAGCCGCCTAAGTTGGGTTACCTTGGTGAAAACCAAGGATGAGGTGGCCAAGGTCTTCAAACGTTGGATACGCTATGCGGAGAGGGAAGCCGGGGCGAAGGTGAAGATACGAAGGTCTGATCGGGGTGGGGAGTACATGGGGAAGGATCTGGAGTCTTTCCTTGAAGACAAGGGCATTACCCACCAGCTTTCAGTAGCCTACACGCTGCAGCAAAATGGGGCAGCGGAGCGATTAACCGGACCCTCATTGACCTTGCCTGAGCCATGGTTGCTCATGCGCAGCTGGACCATACTTGGTGGGGGGCAGCAGTGCAATATGCCAACTGGGTTAAGAATAGAATGGGCAGCAAGGGGCTAGGGGGCAAGAGCCCTTACTTCATGTGGACCAGGAAGGTGCCTAGTGTGTCCATGGCACGAGTGTGGGGGTGCATGGCGCAGTACAAAGTGCCCGACCAGCAACGGAGGAAGCTGGATCCTAAGGCACAATGGGGCATATTTCTTGGGGTGTCGGAGAGGAGCAAAGCTTGGATATTGTGAAGTGTGGCGGATCAGCGGGTGGTGGAAAGCAGGGATGTGGTTTTCCACGAGGGGCTGAGCTATAAGGGGTGGAAGGAGCATGGTGCTAGTACAGTTGGGAGCTCCTTTCAGGATCCCTACACCTCTTCCATCTTTGAGGGGGCATGGGAGGACCCTGGAGAGGAGGTAGAGGAGCAGCAAGAGGAACAAAAGGCAGCTGCACCTCACCATGAGGAGTCACCAACTGCTGGTTCTACCCCTGACCCTAACGCATCAGCCCATGACCCGGAGCAGCCACAGGGGCAGCAGCAGCAACAAGAGAAGCCGCAGCAGCCACCACAGGAGCATTCACCACCTGTTCCTGTGGGTAGGTGGCAGCAACTACTGCAGCAGCAGCTGGCCAAGTCACCACGGTCCCCCATGAAGAGAGTGACTTGGAAGGAGAAGCTGCAAAGTTTGGAGCAGGGGGAGGCATCACCTCTGCGCCGCACCACACGCATCTCCCGGGCACCTGAAAGGTTCACACCAAGTGCACAGCATGCTTGCATGCATGATCATGAGGTGCATGATTTGGAGGAGTGCATGCTTGTGGATGCTGAGGGGGGTGAACTTGGGCTTGATTTCTGTCTCATGGGTCAAGTGCATGAGCCTAAGTCGGTCAAGGAGGCCTTGTCCCGTTTTGAGTGGGTCGAGTCCATGCGTGAGGAGCTTGAGTCTCATAGGGTGAACGAGTCTTTTGAGCTGGTTGATCCAGCTTGTGTGCCACCTGGAATGGAGGTCTTGAGGTGTCAGTGGGTGTGGAAGTATAAGCACATGGCTGATGGGAGTATTGAGAGGCCTAAGTCCAGGTTGGTGGCCATGGGGAACACTCAAACACGAGGCGTTCACTATGACCAGGTATATACCCCAGTGGGTAAACCTACCACACTGAGAGGTTCCCTTGGGATGGCAGCATCCTCGGGGTCTCACATCCATCACATGGATGTGACCACTGCCTATCTTCATGGGGTCTTGAAGGAGGAGCTTTACATGAGGCAGCCACCTGGTTTTGATGATGGGTCCGGCAGAGTTTGCCGACTCAGGAAATCAATCTATGGGCTAAAGCAAGCTCCAAGGCAGTGGTACCTCAAGTTTGATGAGGCGCTGATGGACTTTGGGTTTGAGAGGTCGGAGTGTGACCCCGCTTTGTACCACTTGGTGAGGCGTGAGGGCAGGCTGTCCCTCTACCTCTATGTGGATGACATTCTGCTCATGTCTTCGAGCATGGTCTTGCTGGACGAGGTGAAGGGTCTCTTGTCCTCTCGTTTCCGCATGAAGGACTTGGGGGAGGCTAAGTACTATTTGGGGGTGCAGATTGAGCGTGATGAGAGTGGCATCTTGATTCATCAGGAGAGGTACATTCTCACCATGCTCGAGTCCTTTGGCCTTTCTGAGGCTAACCCCGTGCGTACCCCTCTCCCTTCAGGGTTCGACGTGCATGCACATGCTGAGGAGCCCTTGCTGCGAGATGAGCTGGTCCAGCTCTATCAAAGCATTGTGGGGTCTCTCATGTATGCAAGCACAACCACACAGCCCCAGATTGCTTATGCAGTGTCACAGCTGTCCAAGGTGGTGTCTTGTCCCAAGGCATTTCACTTGCAGGCTGCTAAGAGAGTGCTAAGGTACCTGAAAGGTTGTGTCAAGTCAGGTATCTTCTACCCCGCACACAGCAAGCCTCAGGTTGAGTTGGTGGGCTTTAGTGATGCTGATTATGCTGGAGTCACACCGGCTATGTCTATTGCCTTAATGGTGCAGCCATCTCTTGGCAGAGCAAGAGGCAGCCGGTGGTTGCATTGTCTACCACTGAGAGTGAGTACATCAGTCTGTGTCAGTGCATTCAGGAGGGTGTGTGGCTGAAGCGTTTGTTTGGGGAGTTTGGGCATGAGTTTGCTGGTGGTGTGCCTGTGTTTGTGGACAACCAGTCTGCCATTGCCCTTGCACAGAATGCATGCTTGCATGGCCGCACCAAGCACGTGCAGGTTCGGTGGCATTTCATCAGGGAGATGGTGGCAAGCGGCGAGGTGATCCTCCGGTGCTGCCCAACCAACCGTCAAGCAGCAGACATACTCACCAAACCCCTTCCTTTTGAGCGGCATGATGTGTGCATGTCCTTGATGGGGATGCAGCCCCATGTCAGCATGGTGCCTGAGCAGGATGTGGGAGGACTGGTGCTTCTCTGCCTTGACGACCTCATGCTGTGGATGGCGCCCCTCCCTGGGCAAGGGGGAGTGAAGTGAAGGATTTTGCCCAGTGGTGTTCAGCCACCTCCAGCACGAGCAAAGGGGAGTGTTGATTGTGTAGGTGGTTGTGGTGTTTTGCTCTAGCTGGTTGTGGGCTAAGGGTTTGGGCAAAATGTGGTGGTTAGACTTGTTGCGGGCTGGAATTGATCTCGCACCCAACAAGCACCAACAAACCTTTGCTATTCACTACAACACCTTTGGTGTTGCTAGTTTAGCACTTTGGGTTGTTGGGGATTGTTGTAGGGCGAGGGTTGGGTTGATAGGGTTTGAACAACTCGTCACTTTTCAGATCTGAACTCTTGCTAAAGCTAGTCTCTTGATCTAATCCATGGCTGCCTATTAATTCCGCCAGAATACACCGTCGCACTTAAATCGCGATAGCGATCGGCCTAGATCTTGGTTGAAAGCCTGCATTACCATTCTGGAAAGTAGAGATTAAGACCTTTCTAACGCATACCTGCTCATAGTTTAAGGTTACGTGAGCTGCACGCAATGTTCCGTCGAAGTCGGCGGACTTAATCTCTTGTACGCTCTCCAGATTTGCTCGCTTTCCATCATTGCTGAGCACGTTCAGTTGTTCCAGCACGTCAGCGAGGAAGCGCAACATGAATTGGAATCTATAGCTTGTTACCATCTGGTACATGGGCTTGTTTCCCAGCTCGTGCACCATCACAACGACACCCGGCAGGACTGCAAGAAGTCGCCCGACTGCATCTCCGCGCGAGAGCCAACGCACATCATTGATCCCTTGGAGCTCCAGGTTAGTCTGAGTGAAGACTTCCTGCAGGTCCAGGAACCGCTGGTGCTAGGGTCCAGATGAGCCGAGGTAGGTGGAGAGCCAGCAGATGAAGCTGTCGACCATGCCAAACTCCGGAAGGGACTCTGCCGCGTCCTTGGCCGCGAGCGCTTCCCTGCGATTAACACAAGCAAGGAAAC
Organism: Closterium sp. Naga37s-1; assembly: GCA_947471745.1. NCBI lineage: Eukaryota > Viridiplantae > Streptophyta > Zygnematophyceae > Desmidiales > Closteriaceae > Closterium > Closterium sp. Naga37s-1. The sequence continues at coordinate 177,081 of CANJKZ010000156.1, read as the reverse complement.
AAGATGTGAGCGATGCAGCGGCAGGAAACAAGATGCGGTATGCGCGTCCTTAGCCTCGCCACCAGCCCGTTTTTGGATCCGACCATCACGCTCGCTCCGTCGGTGCTGATGCCAGTGATTCGGCGCAGGTCAATGCCGACAGCATTGACATGGGATAAGAGCAACCCCACCAGCGAGGCGGCGTCTGCCTTGTCCACGGTTAGCAGGGCACAAAACTCAGTAACTACTGCACCGTCGCGGATGAATATGGCGTAGATGATGAGATGCTTCCCACGGCATCCGTCCGTAGACTCGTCACAGCTGAGGCCGATGTAATGGCTTCTTAGAATGTGCTCCAGTTGTGTGGTCTGCAGCCACACTGCAGTTGCCCGTGTGAGTTCCCCGAAGCCGTACCTGCAGAGACACAGGAAACATTTATTACAGTTATGTGGTTGTTAACATGAGAGGCACTTCACTGCATGCGCGGATGGAATACCAAGAACTTACGTGGTGTAATAAGTGCCGTATCCCTTTTTGGGGAAGCCGGGCACTTCGTTCTTAGCCATGTACCGAATGAGGCTCACCCACGTCTCCATCGGCAGGTGGTTCTGGGTTGTGAAGTGAAGGGAGTTTAGGAGGGCGATGACGCGGGTCGTCTCGTCATCCCTGGCGAGCGGATGCTGGTCAATCCGCGACTGCTTCCCAGCCTGAGCTAGCATCTTCATCTGGTGCTCGATGGCCAACTGGTGCTTGTTCGTTGCGGCATGCCGCTTGAAGGCTTGGGTCTGAAGATCGGTTGCACCGTGCCCACTCTTGCCACACTTGCCCCCGTCACCTGCAAAGTCCATGCACAATCTGCACTTGAACGCAGGCATGCTAGAAGTGTTTTTGAGGAGTACGAGCCATGGGTAGTCTGTCGACCACGTGGACTTGAACGAGTCCAATGCATCCTCGTAAATCAGAGCGGTTAGTGACGGTTTTTTTGACTTGGAGGGAGTGGCCGTAACATGGTTTACCGACTCGCCGGCATTAGCGAGAGCACGGTCAGGAGCTGTTGGATCGGCCCAGCGGAGCACGGCCTGCTTGTAACGAGGCGGAGGCTTCGACGACGAGGCACGAGATGGCAAGCGGACGCTCGGGCCAGCTGCTGACGCCACGACCGGCTGAGCAGTATGCGCGGGCTGGGGGCGATCGTCGCCGCGGCAGAGGTCAGACGCTTCACCAGTGTATGCTCCTGAAGTGAGGGGAGCTTGCTTCTCTTTTTCATGGGAGAGCACGGAGACTAGAAAGTCTAGTCCTGTTTTGGCCTCCCGCATCTCGGTGGCGGCGTAAAGGGCATCGTCGTCTTCATCACCGGTGCTGTTCTCACCGGTGATCGCCATGGTGCATTCACTCCAACTTCCTGAATCGCAGAGTAGTATCTAGAGAGAGAGAGAGAGAGAGAGAGAGAGAGAGAGAGAGAGAGAGAGAGAGAGAGAGAGAGAGAGAGAGAGAGAGAGAGAGGGAGAGAGAGAGCTTGCCGAGATGGTTTCAGAGAGACTGCAGAGAGGGATGTTTCCGAGAGGGATGGAGTCTGGAGAGCTAGAATGAGAGAATCACGAGACCCCTTGCGTGGGGTGGCTGAGCGGACTGCCCCAGCACGCCCTGGCTTGGTGAAAAGGACAAGGACTAGCCCACTGGGCCACTAGGCGTGTTTGTGCGCATTCAAGGCCAGAAATGACAACTGTTGGTTATCCTCAGTGACAACGGTACATTGCATCAGCTTAGACAGCCAATCTCTTTGCGCCGTTTTGCCAACTGTGCCCAAAATTACCCCGATCAGCTGTATCTGGGCGAGCCACAGAGTAGCGTCGGTGCAGGGTGGGTACATGAATGATGAGGTGCGCAAAACAACAAGAATCACGGAGTTTTCGGTTGTCTAACAGAAAACACTGGAGAATCAGTCTTCGAAAATAAAAAACACTGATTCATCAGAGGTGAAAATAAAAAAAGGCTGATAGATCAGGGTCACAATAAAAAAAAGGGGTAAAACTTCCGGAAATCAGGGTAAAATTCCTGAAATCTGAGGCCTTGTGTGGCCCGCTCTTCATATGGTGTTGTAGCAGGTGCTGATTGAGTGTGTTTTGGCTGAGCAGCATTACAGTGACTCATTGCGGCAGCACAGGAGAATTGAACATTAGCACATGCACAAGCAAATAATGTATGTCACCTAAGAGGTGTGACAAGAATAGGTGTACTGTACTGTACGTATTCTGCCGATCAGAAGCCATCCTGATCCACGTCAAGGGCGAACGCGCCTATCTTGACTTCAAAAGCAGCTGATGTTGCAACGTCCACCATCTCAAACTCGCCTTCCTGTAAGCATGCAAGCAAGCAAGCAAGCAACGCCACACACAAGTTAGCCACATACAGCAACCCAACTCACACCAAGTGAACAACGTCCATTCATTTCACCATGAGAAAGATATGGATGCATGGGTGTGTGAAAACACGTGTAAAGAGACAGTAAAGCCAATGATGGAACCCAGGTGTGCAGAGAGGAGCATTGGCAGGGCATGCGGAGGCAGCAAGGAGAGGCGGCGGGCGCGGGCAGCAGCGGGGGTGAGGGGGGGGTGGTGGTGGTGGTGGTGGTGGTGGTGGTGGTGGCGGCGGCGGCGGCGGCTGTGGTGGTGTTGGTGGGGGGGGGGGGTGGGTGGGTGGTGGGGGAGGGGAGGGTGGTTACCATAGCTCCGTTGCGAGTGTCTAGAGGGCAGACAGACGTGTACTCAAATGATGCCCCTGGTGGCAGCACTGGCTGCTGTCCCACCACTCCAGGGCCCCTGCATGATGCGAGGACGGGTGCAGGAAGGCAGGTGGGACGAGGCCAGGGGAGAAGTGGGAGGGTTCATGGGGGAGGGGAGAGGAGGTTGACGGAGGACAGAGTCTAATCACACATGACCTACTACCAGTTCACATCGCAGACAGCACTGGCAGCACTGGCAGCACTGGCAGCACTGGCAGTACTGGCAGCACTGGCAGCACTGGCAGCACTGGCAGCACTGGTAGCACTGGCAGCTGCCCCGCCACTCAGAACTCTAAAATACGATCTGTTGAATCGCATTCCCATGTCAAGAGGTGAATCCAAAAGGGGAAGATGCAGATTTACACATCAACATACAATTCACCTGAACGTGTTGCCAAAAGGCATTTGCCACAAGGCATTTGCCACAAGGGTGCCACCTGACGTGTTAGCCGGCACCTGATGTGCCATTTTGCCACTCTTATGAACACATCATGCCACCCTCCATGCATGCGCTAGCGCCCACATCAATACCGCATGCGCCCACATCGATACCGTATGCGCCCACATCAATACCGCATGCGCCCACATCAATACCGCATGCGCCCACATCAATACCGCATGCGCCCACATCAATACCGCATGCGCCCACATCAATACCGCATGCGCCCACATCAATACCGCATGCGCCCATCAGACGTCCTACATGCCTGCTCCCGCCCAGCCTCCTCCCCATCCCCCCCTCACCCTCCTGATGATCCCCCACCCGCCTGACGTGCTCCACGCACCCCTTGCCGTTGGTGATGAGCCAGTGGCGGCTGACGAGAGCCGTTGGTGCATCCCATTCCAATACAGAGAGAAGAGCACCCATTCCAATACAGAGAGAAGAGCACCCATTCCTTCCCCATACACACATGCCCACCTGACGTGCTCCACGCGCCCCTTGCCGTTGATGATGAGCCAGTGGCGGCTGACGAGGCGCACGACGCGAGAGCCCTCGTTGGTGATGCGCACGCGGTATGCAAAGAAGAAGTGCGAGCGTTCGGGGTCGCTGCGGTGCCGCACATACACACTGCGCACCACCACTCGCACTCCCTGGGGTGCGAAAGAAGGAGGGGGAAGTGGGGGAGAAAGCATGAAAAGGAGGGGGAGGGAGGGGGGAAGGTGTGGCGGAGAGGGATAAAGGAGGAACCAGATAGGGTCACAGCGATGCTGAACTTTCTGGGAGTTGATGTTACACATGAGATGGCTCGGAAAAGGGCTCACATACCCTTGGAGAACGGGGGAATGATGGGGAACGGGTGGCGGGAAGTGAAGGGGGAATGGGCGCAGGTATAGAGAGTGCCGCAGTGAAAAGGGCTACGCGGATGGGGGCTGAGAGTGGTAACGCCGTGCAGGCAGATAGCACAGTCTATACTCTAGGCTGAATAAATGATCACTCGTGCAGCTGAAAACTGCTCCTCTATACTTGGCCTGGACACATGGAATGGAAATGCAGAGGGTAGCTGGTTCCGCCCACACCCCAGTGAGGGTGTCAACCTGCAAGGGCGAGGGTGAGCGTGTCGTGCAGGCTGGGTGTAGCGGGAATTTCTGATGAGAAGAGGAGGCGCGTTTAGCGTGCGCGCGTGCGTGTGGGTTGTTATGTTTTTCGTTATCCCACTTCTCTAGGCGCAAAGAAAATCGCACCTCAGTGAGAGTGTCGCTGGTGCAGGAAGAAGCGGGGAGGGCGGGCGCGGGAGGCGGGGGCGGGGCGATTCGCGCAAGCTCCTCCTTGAGCGTCGCCGCCTCCTGATGGCGCGCGGGGAGCCACACGGGGGTGAGGGGCGCGCGCACAGGCGCACGGTAAGAAGAAACAATAGGGGGAATGAGCTGAACAAGCGGGACTTCTCGGAGAGTCGGTAGGCGGAAGGGGAGCTGAGAGAACGGAGGGGAAGGGCGGTGAGGAGCGAAGGGGTGGATGAAAGCGAAGGGGTAGACGGGAATGGAAATGCGGCATTGGCGCAATGGACGGTTGAATATTGAAGGCATGGCTTGGCTCTTCACGTCTGTTCTGGTTCTGTTTACCTAGCAACCCATCTACCCTCCACTCGCCACTGCGGCTTCGTACAGTCGCTCCTTACTCTAGGACATGTAATTTTTTTGGGAGGTTTTTTTTTTATGTGTGTGTTTCTGACGCGATTCATCCGCATTTTGCCCGTGTAGATCGAATCCCGTGTTACGTCATATCTCAGATCATATCGGGTCTCACCTCGTACCGCTCCCCGGCGATCGCGGCTTCCAGCTGCTGCTGCAGTCGTCGCACCGGATCCCGCGCTTTCACTTCCCGAATCGCGTCCCTCAAACGAGCCGCTTCGCGGTAATTCTGCCGGTAGTAAGGGATGAAGCGCCGGGAAACCGGGAGACGGGGAGGCGTGGAGTCGGAGAAACGGGGAGACCGGGAGAAACGAAGGGGAAACCGAGGGGGACAAAGGAAAGATAACGTGAGAGGGAGCAGCATCAGCATCATAAAATCTCACCTCCTCCGCAGTCGCGTCTTTAAGCTGCTGTTCCAAGACCGCGAGGATCTCCTCTATCTGCTGCTGCTCCTCTCGTTGTTGCGCATCAGTCGCCGCAGAGCCCGCTTCTCGACCGCTGATCTCACTCCTGCTCGACACGCCACCACTACCAACGTTGCTGCTACTGCTGCTGCTGCTGCCAAGCCCTCCTGCTCCCGTGCTCCCGCTGCTGCTATCGCCGCTGCTGCTACCGCTGCTGCTGCTAACTCCTGCATTTTCCATTTCCCCTCCTCCGGACCCGCCTTCTGCTGCAGCCGCTGCTGTAACAGTAACGCGGGCGAGCTGGTTACCACCACGTCGCCATCGCGGGAGGCGATGTCTAGAGTGAGAGGCGGCAGCGGGAGTGATTGCATTGGAGCCTCTTGAAAACAGCCGTGAGCCGTTGATCTCTGACTGAGCGATGCTAAGAGTCGCAGCGCAAGGCGCAGCGGAAGAAGCACCCAGTGCCTGTATACGTGGGTTACAGGAGGCACCGGCACCTAAGAATGGAGGAGTGTGAAGAGAGGTAGTCGCGGAATATGAGGGGAAGAAGGACGGTGAGGACACATGTCGAGCTACTGTTGACAGGGACGACGCGACGGGACTTCTGAGGATTGCTGGCCGACACGACGCCTCCATTGGTAGCCTCGTGGTATTTTAAGCGGGATCGCGCTTGGTGAATGGACTCTGGGTGGTTGTGTTTTAGGGAAACGTGGAAGAACGGGAGTCTTACGGGGAGATGTTCAAGATTGCAAGGTCGGGTCTTGCGGGCCAGTGGTCAACTGAGGGTGGTGGAGATTAGTTCAATAACTGTGCCATTTTATGACTGCGAGCATTACAGGAATAAAGATTCTGAGCGCGGGATATGCTCCACGCACCCTCCATCACCATGGCATGGGGCAAACATTTGTGACCGAATCTATGTTCGCCATTTAGACAAAAACTCAAGATTTTCCCGTGATTTAGTCAGTGTTCATGATGTTTAACTAATTTCCGTACGTCAAGACTGTTGGAACGCCAATGCAATATGCTTTCAGGACTCGGTGAAATAGTAACCAGCGTTTGATCCGAATTCAGACATTTCCTGCGTTCGAGTCTACACCTTCCACAAAGGGTTATTTCCGAATTCTTCTTCTGCATAATGGGGGTGAACTGGGGTCATCGCCACGTCACCATAAGGATATTCACACCACTTCTCTTGGCCCCGCAGTTCACACGAGCAGCCCTGAAAGAGTCCCCGTGGAGTCCTGAAGGTCGTCCACGTGGTAAGTGGATTCACCACCACCATCCGATCGAGGAAGCACCCCAGCAACTTGGAGATAACTTCTACGGGTCATGGATCTTGACGACGCAAACACCAGCTGGGTGTGGGGAGTTTTGCGAAGAAAAGCAGCATGACCGCGCCTGCGGGGCATGGATCCTCGTTATGGAATTTCTGTTATGCCGTTTTGGTTTTATGTGTTCTTTTTTGCTAGCGGCGATCGTAACAATGATACAGCAAATACTAAAAGCGTGTTCGAAGTACTGCATTCCTCGACGTGGAGGGATGTCGGTGAATGTCAACCCTCGGATCTACGGTTTCAACCGTCACGATTCACCGACATACTTCGACGTCGAGCTGGTGCAGTACTTCGAACACGCTTATAAAGAAGTGGAAGGGCACAACAACGGGAGACTCGATAGGAGCAGCACCGGAAACTCAGACAAATTGCCCCGAATCCCAGTTGGTGTCACCAGAAACTCAGCAACTGTTGGCGCTTTGTCGTCACCAAGAATCGCAAGTAGTTTCGAGGAAGGCCTTGCGACGGTGCTACAGTAAAAGTCAGCGTCGACGGCTTGAAGCTGTACTGTACATCTCACTTCGCCTCACAATCTTGGGAGCATTTCTGCCAACACGAGGCGGCCTGGTGGTCTTGGTTGCGTGGGGCAAAACGAACTGGCATTACACGTGTTAAAGCGACGGGCAACTTTTGGCAGTGTTGGGTTCAGAAGTTTTTTTTTTTTTAACCAGGCTTGCCAGCGCGAAAGTGCTGGCTGGCGAAAACCAGGATTTCGTGCGGACACTTTCCATCCGCAGTAACAGTTCGTCAGGGTTCTGGGTTTTGGGTGGCAAATGTGCACCGTCGCTTTAACAGCAACCGAGAGTGATGCCGCGTGGAGCCGGGCTTTCAGCGCTCCTGCAAATCATATTCCTCCTACGCAGTCGTCCTGGCTACCACCAATCAGCAATTGCGAGAAAGGTGAGCTCGAGAGGAAAATGAACGAATCGCAGGGACTCCCGTAGCGATCCACGTCCCCACACCGTGTCTCCATCTCTGCATTCTCCCTTGCTCAAAACCCGTTCCAACTTCCGATAGCGTCCACCCATCCGATATCCGACGTCCAAGGCCTTAGGAATCAGCACAGCCACCACAACGAGCTTACGGAAAGCTGGATAATTGCCAAGGTCGTACTTGTGTTTTGCATGATGGTGATCAGGCCGATGCCCGGTTTCTCTCGCACACCCCCTGACTAGCGCCTTCGTTTACGGGAACCTTAGTTCTTTCAAGTGAATTTGATCCACCCTCACAAATGAAGGCTGTCTTTGCTGGAGCCCAGAATTTTAGACATGTCATTCCGTAAGTCCGAACCGAACCACAGCCACCATGACACAGTAGCTGGATTGTACTGTACGTACATTCATTTGTTGATAGCCTTGTGTTTCTGGTCGAGTGAAGGCATTCCATCTGCCTCCATCCCATCCATCCAAACCCATCATCCTCGGATCAAATCATCGCATCCATCCTCTCGCCTTGGCCGTTGCATCACATCACATCAACATCACCCACCCATCGCACGCAAATCCAACAACCCTCACCGCGTCGCCTTCACCTTCCTCCACACCACACCCTGCCATTGAACGGAAACCTAACCACCGATTGTCTCCACCCCACCAAGTTCCTCGACCTGCCTTCCCCAACTTCCCTCCGCCGCGTTCACCCCACCCCAAACCACCAACGTTTCCGAACCGAGACACCGAACCAGAACTGCCCTTCACATCAACCTCCGCCGAACCTACCACATCCTTCTGCAACCTTCGTTCCTTCGTGCTGTGTGTACTGTGCACTCGGCAGCACTAGTTGCTTCGGTCGGTTGCGCGTTCAGTTGGGTGAAGGGTCCTCCGTTGTTGCTGGGCTTGCGTGTGGGTGGGTGCACCACCCCCATCACCATCACCTTGCTCACCTTTCATCAGCCTCTGCTTTATATTCCCTCGGTTGGTTGCTCTTTCCAGCAAAATCATATTACTCTAGTAGGCATTTTCCTCCCAGATCTCGCACATTTCCGGTGTTGGCGTTTGGCTCTTTTCTTAGATCTGCACTAGCTGTTTACCTTCTGTGATTAAGCTTAGTTTTCGCGTTGTGAAGTCATTATCCCATGGCCCAGGACGGGTGGAACAGGGAGCAGGGGTCTGCCGGCTGCCAGCAGTCCGACCGTGGCATCCTATGTGCGAACAACTGCGGTTTCTTTGGCAGTGCCACCACCCTGAACATGTGCTCCAAGTGTTACACCGCACATATAGCTAAAACCATGCAAACAGCAGCAACAGCCGCAGCACCGCCTTCTTCCACTCCTCAAATCTCGGCATCAGCCACGGCTGTCCCTGAACCACCCCTCAGATCTTCTGCTCCCCAAACAACATCTGTTCATCAAGCGTCGTCTTCTGCTATGGACGCGTCTTCGGTTCGCACCACCGTGAGTCTCGGAGAGTCAAGCTCGTCACCTTCTCTGGGCACACCGTCTTCCACTACCTACACATCGCTTGCTGTTCCTGGAGCAGCACGATCTGGGTGTTCTGGAGCGGCGTCATCTGCTGCCGCTGCCGCTGCAGGAGGATCCGCCGCCTCTTCAGCTGTGTCTTCGCACTGCTCGCCTCCTCGTCCAGTGAACCGTTGCGGCAAGTGCAACCGTCGCGTGGGTCTCACCGGTTTTAAGTGTCGCTGCGACGGTGTTTTCTGCTCGGCGCATCGTTACTCCGATCGACATGAGTGCAACTTCGATTACAAAACGGCAGGCCGTGCTTTGATTGCTAAAGCAAATCCCGTCGTGAAGGCTGACAAGGTGGATCGGATCTGAACGGCCTTGGGATATTTCCAAGGAACGATGCCTCTTTGTGTGACCCCCCGGCTGGTATCGGTGCATCCTTTTGAGTGTTCATGGCAATATCGGGAGTCTTGAGTGCTTCAAGGTTTCCGCACCTACTTCAAACGCTCAGGCTGCGCTACGGCTGTAATCAGGGGACTGGAGGAACTGGATCTTAGCGGTTTGGTTTCCGGAAGAGCATCGATTCTGCAACCTCAGTTTAGGTTAGCAGTTCTGTTTGTGTGGAGTTTGAATCATTTTCTCATTGCCTCAGATACTTTGTGGCTTTTTTCATTGCCTAGGTACTCTAGAAGCCATATCAGGATGGTTAATCGTGAAAATACAAGAAGCAAAAATCATGTTGCCTACTTGGATGGTTCATGGTGAATCTTTATAATCTCCTAGCAACCTCTTTTGTTCTAACAGTCGTACCATTGCAATAGCAGTTGAGAAGGCTCTGTCAAACCATTATCCAGTATTACATCGGCAATTTTAGGGCGAGTCCAGCGAGTACGTTTACAGGTACTATACAGTTCATTTGTCGTGGTTTGAAAAGATATCAAGCGGTGCACAGCGGTTTTGAAATTGCACCGTTTTGAAACGTGACGCAATACAGATTACCGCACTGGATGAACTGTAATGTACGGAAAACGTACGCGCTGGACACGCCCTTAGGGCATCACCTGTCCAATGTATGGCATCATGCGGACAGACTGACAGCTCACGTCCAGTCTCCTGGATCGTCCCACAAGCCATGGTTGCCATTTAGCAAGTCGAATGGTTACTCGCGTTCGCGTTGTCTGCCGACTCCCCAGTTTCCAAGCTCGTACAACGTCAAACACCACAAACTAAAGTGCCCTCCTCATTTCACTTCCAAGCCAGATTCACGTCTGCGTTAGCAACCAAGCATTCTTGCTGGCGAGTGTATGGTCCGAAGCAAGGAGCCATGTCTGACATACTTGATGACATGGTGATCGTTGGCAAGGTAACGGAGGAAGAGTCTACTTCTGGATCTATGTCTCCGCCATTACACCAACAGCAGCAGGCGCAGGCGCCGCTCGTCGGAGAACCAGCGGAGGTCTCGGAAGGAACTCTAGACGAGGAATTCGAAACCGTGTCGATAAACGACGAGAGTGGTCACCGTCGCGACGACGACGGCGATGGCGACGATGAGATCCGCGACGAACCGGCGACGAAAGCGACCATCGACGACAGGTCGCCAGCTGCGGCAGCGGCAGCGGCGGAGGCCATCGCAGCCGCTACCGCGTCGTCGGCTGCTGCTGCTGCGGCTGCAGCAGTGGCTGAAGGGGAAAGGACAAGCCTCATAGCGCCAGAGTATCCCATGGTATACTGATCTCGTAGAATGCGAGCATAGCTAAAAAAATCTTGAGCCCGAATCGGCTTGTTTTGACAGTGATTCCCGTCGGCATTAGTCGCCGTTGTTTTCTTGCCTGACTTCTAGTCTGCTGTTCCCTTCCGTTCCTTCCTTCTGTCAAGCATTAGCGATTAACTCCTCAGACATTATCAATACCTTTCAGCACATCCCCCCCATCCTGCCGTCCTCCTCGTGCTTCTCCTCTCCGTATTTTTCTGTCCTCCCTTCCCTCCTCCCGCCTTTTTCTCCTGACACTATTCTTCTTCTATCCCATGTCTCTCCTTTCCGCGTCCCCTTGCTTTCTCCCTCCCTCCCTGCTGCAGTCCTTGACCCGCATTTACATCACTAGCAGATACGACGTATTTTGAGGCTCCTCAAGTTCCGGCATTGGCATCACTATCAGCCAGGGCGTATCCGTTCCCTCTCCCTTCTCTCCTTTCTTCCAATTGCAGGGCAGACCACGGCTGTCACTGATGAAACGAGAAGAATAGAGCCGCGTCTGTGTCTTAATTGAATAATGGATTGTCATCACGAGCATCACATGAACGGCCCTTTCCTCATTCCACACATCATCCGATTCTTTCCCCTTTCGTTCTCCCTTCTGTTTCCCCTTTCCCTCTCCGTCCCCACCACAGACAGGTACTTGACATCAAAATAACCTGCAGGCAGAAAAGCATCTGCTAACTCTCCCTTCTCCCCTCTTGCCTCTCCCCTCTCCTCCTCCCCTCTCCACTCTCGTCTCTTCCCTCTTCTCTCCTCTCCCCTCTTCCCCCTTCTCCGTCCCCACCACAAACCGCAACTGGCATTATATCAGCAACAGGTCAAAACCATCTGCTACCTCTCCCCTTTCGCCTCACCACTTTCCTCCCCCCCCCACCACTCATACCCCTCCACAGACCATGAGCGGCATTGACATCACGAGGAGCTTAGAAGACGTATCAGGGGACGGCAACGACGGCGAGTCAGACGACCACGTGGTGCGCCTCAAGTTCAAAGATGACAACCACACACGCGACTGGGAAGGCGGGCTGTGCCAGTGCTGGTACCACGACACACTGCCTCTCTGCGCCATCACCGCCGTTCTCCCCTGCATCACCTTCGCAAGGATTGTGAATCGCGCCCGGCTAGGCGACGGGGTTAGAGCCGGTGTGCAGTTTCTCGTGCTGTTTCTTCTCGTGGGGTTTGTGACGTTTTTCTTTCAGATTGTCGGGGGAGGGTGGCGGGATGCGGAGGGGAAGCTTCAGATTTCCGGCTGGGCGTTGTTCTTGCAGAGTGTGGCAATGTGGGGTGCGATCATCGGGTTTTCTTTCTGGCTCGGGAAATGGCGCGCGGACGTTCGGCGGAGGCTCGGAATCCGAGGTTCGGGAGCGGAAGATTTCTGCGTGATGTTCTGCTGTACCAGCTGCTCTCTATGTCAGCAATCCCGCACTATAGATTCTGTTATGGCTTCTGGCTTGAGCGGAAGTGGAGGAGGGGTGAGAGGCGAGGCTGTTGGGGGTGGGGATGAGGAAGCAGGGGCAGCAGGTGGGGGAGGGGGTGCATGGGAAGGAGGCATGCAAGGGAACGACTGGGGAGGGTCGTGGGGAGGGCACGGTGTGTGGGAGAGGGTTAGGAACTGGAGCGGGGGTGATAATGGATGGAGAGGGGCAGGGTGGGGTAGCATGGGGGCGGGGAGTGAGAGGGTGGGTAGTGGTGCAGGGAGCAGTGGGAGAGGGGCAGGGGAGGTGGAGATGGGGGAGGGGGAGGAGGAGATGAAGACGGGAGGATTGGTGCTGTTCTCGATGCCTGCCAGATGGCAACCCACCACGTCAGCTTGGCACCCCACCACCACTGATGTGGAGATTTGATAACGAATCATGATCCAGAGAATTTATGGCCCTGTTTGTGGGCCTTATTTGTTGTCCTGTTGTTTCAGGCGGTTCAGAAGGGTAAGTGAGACAAGAATCAGGGGGTGGAGAGTGGGTGACCGAGTGGAGGTGTATGGGGTGGGTAAAAGTGGAGAAATGCAGTGTTGTGTGTTCAGGTTAGGGATGAAGGTTGAAGTGACATGGGGGTGTAGATAATATTTGCTAGTGTTACAGGTATCCAAACAGTGCTTGTGCTAGTTGTAGAGGGATGGTACTGTTCCTCGCTTTGCACTGTAGAATGCAGGCTGGTATGTGTGTCTGGGCTGATGTTGGGAATTTTGGGAGTTGCGGTATATAGGAGGAGCTATTATAATATGTGCTGTTAGTCAGTTGGGCTGTCTATACCATTGACTGAAGCTAGTATATCGTGCACATCATCCACACCCACAGGATTACACTCGTATCATGATTTCCAATAACGGAAAACATCTTGGGTGGGACACTGTTACGGGTGCAATGAATCGAAGTAGCGAGAATTGCACTAAGGTGTCAAACGAGTACAAAATGTGAGCGAAGGCATGAGCGAACATTTATATGCGAAACATGCAAACGGTAACGTGGTGCGTGCGAGCTAGCTAGTGCTACGCTGGAAGCGAGGCTCGGGCTAGTCCTGAAGTGTAGGCCGACACGGCCAGGCCAGCAGTGGGAGGTTTGGTGAAACAGTGCGCGCGAAGTCGGCGAAACCCCGTTAGCAGTAACGGGCGAACAACGGCTGCTGCTGTACGCGATTTTGCAGGGTGCGCTAAGGAATATCGAGAAAATTCCTTACACTACCCCCCCCCCTCAAGAAGCCCCCTCCGCTACGCGAGTGCGTGTATATCGCGGAAGCCCCGGCTCCTCAGGTACACTTGCAGGGCAGGGTGGTTTTCGATGTTGGCCAGGGGCACCCAGCTGTCCTCAGTTGGCGTGCGATCCTTCCAGCGAACGAGGAATTCAATCCTCCTGATTCCCGTGGGGTGTCGAATCCGATGGCTCATTATTTTTTCGGGCTCGATGATCGGCTCCGATGCAGGGCGAGTCATGGATGGCGGCGGTGGCGAGGCAGTTGGCTTGTGGTTGGGATGTATGGGCGAAGCAAGCTGACGTGGAACGAAGGGCTGATGTACCAGTCTGCCGGCAACAGTAGATGAGCTGTTACTGGGGTAATCATGTGGCTGATTTGGAATGGTCCACAGTAGCGGGGTCGTAATTTCGGTACTGTTTTGTGTGTCGAGCAGTACGTAATCTCCTGACTGGTACGTGACTGGGCGGCGGTGGCGGTCAGCATTTCGCTTAGCGATGACGTTGGCTTATTTAATTGCTTCTGCGGCTCTGGTGTGGGCAGCTTGCAGAATTTCGGCGAATCGCTGTGCACGTGGCGTTGGGTTGTCCGGACTCGGCGTCATGGGCACTGTAGGGTTTTGCCCGTAGTTCAGATAGAAGGGGGACTGCTGCGTCGTCGCTGACGTGGCGTTGTTGTGCGCGAACTCGATCAGCGGCAGCTGCTGCTCCCAAATGGTTGGGTCGTCGCACGTGGCACGAATCAACTGCTCCATCGTCTGATTCGTCCGCTCCGTTTGACCGTCGGTCTCAGGGTGGTACGACGAGCTGAACTATAGCCTTGTCCCGAATTGCTCCCAGAGGTTCTTCCAGAAGTTGCTGGTGAACTTCGTGTCGCGGTTGCTAATTATTGCAGCTGGTATCCCGTGCAGTCGAACGACGGCTGTGATGAACATGCGAGCGGTTTCTTCGGCCGAGATCGATTTCTTGCACGCAGCGAAGTGTGCCATCTTTGTCAACCTGTCAAAGACGACCATAACCGCGTCGTTACCCCCAGGGTTCGAAGGTAACCCTGTGACGAAATCCATAGTAACCTGCTGCCAGGCGCGCTCAGGCGGTGGAATCGGCTGCAATTGACCCGCCTTTCTTTTTCGTGAGCTCTTCATCACCTGACACGTAGGACACGAGCCCATGTGGTGCTGTACGTCGGTCAACAGCTCCGGCCAGTAGTAATACCGCTGCAGTTGCTGTCGCGTTTTTTCTACCCCGAAATGTCCCGAGGTAATCCCATCGTGTGCCTCCTGCAGTAACAGTTCCCTCAGTAGTGAATACGCGGGTACCCAGATGCGGTTGGTGCCTGTTTTTACGTAATAGACTCCTCTGGCCTCTGCCAGTTGCTGTGAATTTCCGGTCGTGAAAAATGGGTCGGTACTGTATCCGTGGGTGAATAGGCCTGTTAACAGTGGGTTGGTTTGGGCGAGTAGGATGGCGTGGAGTTGGGCGGTGGGGCGTGTGAGTGCGTCGGCGATGTTGGATGCGCCTTTTTTGTACGTGGCCGTGTAGTGGAAATTGGACTCCAGATAGTCCAACCAGCGGATCTGTCGTGGGTTGAGATTCGGTTGGGCACGGAGGTACTGTAGGGATCGGTGGTCTGTCCGTACTGTCACGTCTGCTCCCGTGAGGTAACATCGCCACACCTTGAACGCATGCACGATCGCCAGCATCTCACGGTCGTGTATCGGGTAGTTGCATTCGGGCAAGTGAAGCTTGCGGGACTCGTACGCGATTGGCTGAAGGCCGTTCCCGAAGTCCTGCAACAGTACTGCTCCCACAACGATGTCGCTAGCGTCAGTGACGAGCTCGAACGGGCGGTGCGGATCTGCGTTATGAAGTACGGGCGGTGAGCACAAAATAGTTTTGAGGGCCGAGAAGGCAGCTTGCTCTTTCTCCCCCCACGTGTACTCAGCCCCCTTCCTCAGCAGGTCAGTCAACGGGGTAGTCAGCTTCGCCATGTCGGGGACGAACCGGCGCACGTAGTTGACGAACCCCAGAAAACTCTGCAACTCGGTCAAGTTGGTCGGTGCGTGCCACGCTTGATTCGTCGCGATCTTTTTCGGGTCTATTTCCACTCCTGCAGCTGAAATAATGTGTCCCAGAAACTCCAGTCGGTCCTGTAAAAACTCACACTTAGACGCTTTTGTCAGTAGGCGGTTCTCACTCAGTATCTTAAAAACTGTTTCGATGTCCTGTAAGTGCTGTGCTCTGTCAGGGCAGCAAATCAGGATGTCGTCCAGGTATACGATGACGCACTTATCTAAGAGCGGGCGGAAGGCTTCGTTCATGGTCATTTGGAAAGTGGCGGGGGCGTTGGTCAGTCCGAAGGGCATGACAGTGTATTCAAAGGATCCGTAGCGTGTTCGGAAGGCTGTCTTAGGGCAGTCGGGTGGGTTGACGCGAATCTGGTGGTAACCTCCTCGAAGGTCGATTTTCGAGAATACCCGGGCTGTGCGCAGTTAGTCGATCAGTTCGTCGGCTCGCGGGATGGGGTAACGGGATTTGATGGTAACCCTGTTCAGTGCTCTGTAATCTATGCACATGCGAAATCCCCTGTCTTTTTTCGGCGTGAACAGTATCGGTGCTGCGAAGGGCGACGAACTAGGGCGAATGAATTCCTTCTCTAGCAGGTAATCCAGCTGCTTCCTCAGTTCGTCCAGTTCGGGTTGGGTCAGTCGGAACTGTCGCTGTACTGTCGGCTGTGCCCCCGGGTCTAGTTCTATCCTGTGGTCGTGCGGTCGCTGAGGTGGCAGTCCCGTCGGTAAGTCGTACGGGAAGATGTCGCTGTACTGCTTCAACAGTGCTGCCAGATCACTCGGTACGTTGGCTAGCAGTTTCTGTAAATCCCCTCCTTTGTCTGCTGCCTCGGCTTCCCGAATGTCAACCGCGTATACGTCAGCTCCTGCCGCTACGGCGCGTTTCATCGTGATCGCGTTAACACGCACCGACGATGACTCAGGCGAGCCCCAGCGAGGTAAGGCGATGTTGTTACCGTTCACTCGCACAGTGCAGTCACCCGTCGTCCACTCGATTCGCGGGTTGTGTCGTCGCAACCAATCACGCCCGAGTAAAATATCGGTTCCGTCGAGGGTCGTTGCGAGCATTTCCTGGCTAAACGTGAAGCTACCCCCACATCGAATCCGAACTCGGTCCACACGTTCCCGTATCGCCAGTGGCGTGCCGTCGACTAGTCTTGCGTCGATTTCAGGTAAGCATCTGTCCAGTGGCAGTCGCAGTTTTCGTGCTGTAGCAGTGTTGATGAGGCTGTGGCTGGCTCCCCCGTCTACAAATATTTTAACTAAGTCAGTCCCAATTTTCCCACTAAGCAGTATAGGGCTGTCTACCGTAGTACCCTCCTTATTCGGCCGGGTGTGGTCGATTGCGTGAACCGGCACAATCACTCGGTGAGGGTCGGTTGGGTCGGGCGAGCGGCGTGACCCGTCAGTAGAGGGCTCGTCTGCTACTGACTCCCAGCGTTTCCCTGCTGCTTGGTCTGTTTCTGCTGCTCAGCTTCCCCCTTTCCCTTAGCGTTTTCCGGGCATTCGTTCTTGCGGTGTCCCGGCCGATTGCACGCAAAGCAGCGCCCTTTGAACGGTGCGGCAGCGGCATTTGTGGCGACGGCACGTATCGTAGCGCCCTCGTTCGTCCCACGAGGCCGATGTCCCCAATTGCTGCTTCCGTAGGACCCCGGTCTCTGTCGGCGGAAGAAATCTAGTTTCTCCGCCATGGCGAGAATCTCCTGAAAATCGGTGACGCCGCGAAGCTGGATTTCCTGAGCGATGTCCTGCTTCAGGCCGCCGATGTAGCGGTCGATGCGCTCGCTCTCATGCATATATCCCACCTGCTCACATAGCGCCAGAAACCCGCTCGTGTAGTCTTGGACGGAACCGAGTTGGCGCCAAGTGCGGAGCCTCTGTCGCGCCGCGATCGAAGCCGCAATTGGCTCGAAACGAGCGCGCAGATCTGCGCACCACGCGTCCCACGTGCGATACTGGGGCACCTCCACGAAATACGACGGCGCCCAGGGTCCGGTTTGTCCTTCTTGTGTCGGTAGAGTCGCGTAGTCCACCGGCTTCGTGACGATGACGCGCCACCAGTCCATGGCGGGTCCTCGCAGCAACGACACGGCGTAACGAATCTTCGCCGTATCCTCCGAGACGTAGTTCGCGTCGAAGAAAACGTTCAACGTGAAGAGCCACGCCTGAACGGTAGGACCACCCCGCTGACTTGGGTCAAAGCATGGTGGACGCTGCGGCTTTAGCGGCATCGGCGACGGAAGAACTGATTCGCCGGCCGGCACTGAAATCGTGACTCGAGGCTGATTCCTAGCCGCATTCGTCGCATCGGGGTGTGTCGTGCCGTGGTCATCGTCTCCGTCATGGCGGACGATGTCAAAACATATTGTTTGTTCATGTTACTTTAGGTTGTGTAGGGGTCACACCTTAGAGGGTACAACCCAACTCTCTCGACATCCTTGTACCCCCTCCCTCTCACCTAATCCACACTTCTTCC
The DNA here is from genome assembly GCA_947471745.1 of Closterium sp. Naga37s-1. NCBI lineage: Eukaryota > Viridiplantae > Streptophyta > Zygnematophyceae > Desmidiales > Closteriaceae > Closterium > Closterium sp. Naga37s-1. The sequence continues at coordinate 159,063 of CANJKZ010000156.1, read as the reverse complement.
TAGCTAATCTCGACATGGTATTAAGAGCGCAATGCTCCTTAGGACCGATTTTTTTAAAAGGGCCCACCACTACTATTTCGATCTGCTGCCCGAGTCGCGCCCCTAGGAGAATCGCGAAATGCGAAAACGTGCCCTAGGCGAGACGGTTCCTTTTTCTGCCCTAGACGCAATTTTTCTTCCTAGTCACGTACGACCCCCCCTGACCGCGCCCTAACTGCCCCGTGCGCCTCTCGCGCGGCCCGTCAGCCCCTACGCCCGGTCCCCCTCGTTCCTGCTGCTGCGTGCGCCACTCACGCTGCTCGCCAGCCCCTAGCACGCACCTGCTGCGCGCTCCTTTTGAGCTGCTCCGCGCGCACCTGTTGCGCGCCCTTAGGTTGCTAGCTCACAGCCCGCACGCACCTACTGCTGCTGTGCGCCGGCTGCTACTGCTACGTGCCGCTGCTGCTCTGCCACTGTGTCCGAGCCGCGCCGCCCAGCCCGAGCTGTCACTGCTAGTGCTAATTCATCTAGTGCTGCTACAGCTAGTACTACTGCTACTGACTGAAGCTACTGCTGCTACAGCTAGTGCTACTGCTGCAGCTCCTACTACTGCACTTGCTACAGCTGCTATTGACTGAAGCTACTGCTGCTACAGCTAGTGCTACTGCTGCAGCTCCTACTACTGCACTTGCTACAGGTACTATTGACTAAAGCTACTGCTGCTACAGCTAGTGCTACTGCTGCAGCTCCTACTACTGCACTTGCTACAGCTACTATTGACTGAAGCTACTGCTGCTACAGCTAGTGCTACTGCTGCAGCTCCTACTACTGCACTTGCTACAGCTAGTATTGACTGAAGCTACTGCTGCTACAGCTAGTGCTACTGCTGCAGCTCCTACTACTGCACTTGCTACAACTGCTACTGACTGAAGGTACTGCTGCTACAGCTAGTGCTACTGCTGCTCTGCCACTGTGTCCGAGCCGCGCCGCCCAGCCCGAGCTGTCACTGCTGCTGCTACTGCAACTACTACTGCTACAGCTAGTGCTACTCGGTCTACTGCTGCTGCTGCTGCTGCTCGGTCTGCTGCTGCTGCCCGAGCCGCCCTGTTACTGCTGCTGCTGGAGGGAGTACTGCTGGGAGTGGTGGAGGTGTCAGAATCCCAACCACTAGACCATTGGGATAAAAGGGCTTGTTTAGTAGCGGGTCAGTGCGCCCATAACCCCCCAGGACAACGAGCCTGTAACCCTTCCCTAGGATCAATCGGGCATCCACAGTGCAGATCTACTGACACCCCCCCACACTGGGAGGCCCAGGACTAAGCACAGCGGCAACGGCCTACATGTGCATACACCGGGAATCGAACCCGAGACCGCTATGATACCATGTCAGAATCCCAACCACTAGACCATTGGGATAAAAGGGCTTGTTTCAGTAGCGGGTCAGTGCGCCCATAACCCCCCAGGACAACGAGCCTGTAACCCTTCCCTAGGATCAATCGGGCATCCACAGTGCAGATCTACTGACAGGAGGTGCGGCCTCCCACCCCCACCAAACCGCCCTGCTGCTGTTACTACTACTGCTGCTGCTATTTGACTGAAGCTACTGCTGCTACAGCTCGTGCTACTGCTGCAACTCCTACTACTGCACTTGCCGCGCCGCCCAGCCCGAGCTGTCACTGCTGCTGCTACTGCAACTACTACTGCTACTGCTGCTGCTGGAGGGAGTACTGCTGGGAGTGGTGGAGGTGCGGCCTCCCACCCCCACCGAACCGCCCTGCTGCTGTTACTACTGCTGCTGCTGCTACTTATGCTACTGGGAGTGGAGGAGGTACTGCTGGGACTGCAGGAGGTGCTGTTGGCGCTGTAGGAGCTGGAGGTGCTGGACCTACTCCTGACAGTCACTGTCTGTCATGGCCACTTCCGCGGCAGTTGCTGCGGCCAGGGGTGGACAGCAGCGGGCACTGCTTCTCCCGGACGACCCCACCCCTCGGCAGCTTCGTGAGTGGGTTATTCAGCGAGGTCGTCCTGGTGGTGGAGGTTATCGTTCTGTTAGGACCGCTGCTCTTGGTGTTAGTGAGTCTGCTGCCACTCCAGGTGCTAGTGAGTCTGCTGCAGCTCTAGGTGCCCGTGAGTCTACCGACGCTCTAGGTGCTAGTGCGTCTACCACCACAGGTCCTGCCTCAGCTGAGGTCTTGCACACTTTCACGCTTGACTCAGGTGCGTCCCGTTGCTTCTTCCGTGATTGCACCACAGTCACACCACTCACAGCACCTGTCCCAGTCTCACTGGCTGACCCCTCTGGGGGCCCAGTGGTTGCGAGAGCCTCCACGGTCCTCCCTTGTCCAGCAGTCCCCTCCGGCTCTTTGTCAGGTCTCCACCTCCCCACGTTCTCGACGAACTTGGTGAGCAACGCTGCCATTCAGGATGTCTGGGTTGATACCTTTATTCCTGGAGGGCAACGTGTGGCGATCTGTACGTGCTCCCGGGCTGGCCGTCACCTGGCTATGTTCACTCGACAGCCTGGGTCTAGTCTATACACACTGACCACTGCGTCTGCACAGGTGGCTGAGTCAGGCCAGGTAGCTACGTCGAGTCGAACGTCTGCGTCAGGGCAGTTAGCTGCGTCTTGCTCGTGCAGAGTACTCACGCACGAGACTCAGCGCTGGCACCACCGTCTTGGTCACCCCTCCCTGCAGCGTCTGCGCGGCATGCACTCCCGGCTCCTGGTCACTGGCCTCCCTAAGACCCTGCCCCCCCTCCCGCGCTCACTTGCGCCGCCGTGCCTTCCTTGCGTCGAGGGGCGGCAGCGCGCCGCTCCTCACTCCTCCGAGTTTCCTCCAACCACTGCTCCTCTGCAGACTCTCCACTTGGACGTGTGGGGACCGGCCCCCGTCGGTGGGACGGACCAGGAGCGCTACTTCCTGCTGGTTGTTGACGACTACACACGCTACACCACATTCTTCCCCTTGTGTCGCAAGGCGGACGTCAGCGGTGTTTTGATCCCCTGGATCCGTGCTACTCGTCTCCAGCTACACGAGCGCTTTCAGCAGGACTTCCCAGTCCTGCGTCTGCACTCTGACAGGGGTGGTGAGTTCTCTTCTGGCATCCTTGAGACGTTCTGCCAGGATGAGGGCATCGCCCAGTCGTTCACGCTTCCGGCCTCTCCGCAGCAAAATGGGATCGCTGAGCGTCGCATTGGCCTGATCATGGAGGTTGCTCGTACCTCCATGATCCATGCGGCTGCTCCCTATTTCCTGTGGCCGTTTGCGGTCCGATACGCCGCGCATCAGCTCAACCTATGGCCCCGTGTCTCTGCTCCAGAGACCTCGCCCACACTTCGTTGGACGTGACAGCCTGGTGATGCATCGTCGTTTCGGGTCTGGGGCGCGCTCTCCCTTGTTCGCGATACCAAAGCGAGCAAGCTCTCCCCTCGCACTCTCCGCTGTGTCTTCCTGGGCTTCCCCACCGACGCTCCACCCTGGCAGTTTTACCACCCTGCCTCGCGTCGTGTTCTGTCCTCTCAGGACGTCACCTTCGACGAGTCGGTCTGTTACTACCGACTTCACCCGCACGCGTCCCACCCGGTCCCCCTCGCACCTCTCTTCCTGGTACCAGTCCCCCCCCCGATAGACCCCCTTCCCCTACAGGGTCCTGCTCCCTCAGGTGTGTCTCAGGTAGACCCACCCCCCGTGGATGAGCCAGTTGAGATCTCTTCTGACTCCTCTGACTCACCTGAGGGGGGTGACGCCGTCGCCGATGACACGGCGACCACTCGCCGCACTCGTCGCTTGGAGACCCCCCCGGGTTTCCCGCCATGGCCGTCTTCGCCGCCTCCGCAGCCTGCTGCTGTGGACTCTGGAGCTGGGACTACTGGAGCTGGGGCTGGGGGTGGTGAGTCTGGGGGTGCCCGCTCTCCTCGTCTGGCTACTCCCCCCGGGTTCCCACCTCTGCCGTCTTCGCCGCCTCTGCAGCCTGCTGTTGTGGACACTGGAGCAGAGACTGAGGGTACTGAGCGTGGGGGTGCTGGGACTGAGGGTACTAGCCTGGGGGTGCTGGGACTGAGGGTACTGAGCCTGGGGGTGCTGGGACTGAGGGTACTGAGCCTGAGGGTACTGAGACCGAGAGTTCTGATTCTGGGGGTGCTGCGAGTCCTTCTGGTGTTGGTGTCGTCGGAGCTCCTACCGGAGGACCTGGAGCTGCTGGTGCTGGAGGTGCTAGAGGTGCTGGAGTTGCTAGGGGTACTGGAGCTGCTGGTGCTGCTGGTGCTGGAGGTGCTAGAGGTACTGTAGCTGCTGGTACTGGAGGTCCTGGAGGTGCTGCTGGTGCTGGAGGCCGTGAAGCTGCTGGTGCTGGAGGTACTGGAGGTGCTGCTGGTGCTGGAGGTCGGAGAGCTGCTGGTACTGGGGGTACTGGAGGAGCTGCTACTGCTGGAGCTGGAGGTACTGGAGGCGCTAGAGGTTCTGGAGGTGCTACTGGTGCTAGAGGACGTGTAGCTGCTGGGGCTGGAGGTGCTGGAGGTACTGGACGTCCTGGTGGAGCTACTGGTGCTCTTCGCCACCTCCTCAGTCTTCAGCCAGATGCTACTGGCTTCCCTGTGGCAGGTACTACTCTTCCGTTGCTGTGTCCACCGGCGGACCAGTCACTACCGCCACTGCTACCGCACTCCCCACTGCCTGCTCCTGCTCCTTACACTGCGGTGTCAGAGTCACTGACTGAGCGTCGAGAGCCTAAGACTCGTGCTTCCACCCCTGAGCGTCGAGAGCTTGAGTCTAGCTTTGACCTTGAGCCTGAGCCTAGAGCTGCTGTCCGTGCTCGTGTTCCTCGTGTTCGTCGTCCGCGTGCTCCGGCTGTCCCCGGCACTCACGATATGACACTCCGTCCTTCCTCTGTTCCTCAGCGTGTTGTCCTACCTTTACCTCCTGCGTCCTCTCTGCCTGATGTTGCCGACCCTCCGTCTAACCTTGCTCGTGCGTCCAGTCCGACTATTACTCGCCTTCTTACTACAGTTGTGACGGACCCTACGTTCTCTTCTCCAGCTGCGTCTGCCCTAGTGGCTGAGCTCGTTGACTTTGCTGCTGTGTACCGCCTCGACTACCTTGCGAGTCTTGTCTCTGACCCTGTCCCTGCCTGTCCTCCGTCCGTCGGGGGTGAGACTGCCCTTGGCTGTACTGCCCTTGGCTGTGACGTTCTTGAGGACAGGCAGGATGACCTCGAGTGCCTTGCGGCCGCTTCACCCCATCACGCGACCATGCTGCTTGCCCCTGAGGGAGACCCGGATGCACTTGACATCCCCACCCCGCGCTCCTACAGGGAGGCGATTTCGGGTGAGTACTCCTCTCAGTGGCAGACAGCTATGGACGCAGAGATGGCTTCCTGGAAGTCCACAGGCACCTACGTCGATGAGGTTCCCCCACCTGGGGCGAACATCGTCAATGGCATGTGGATTTTCAGGGTGAAGCGGCCGCCGGGTTCTCCGCCTTCCTTCAAGGCACGTTACGTTGATCGAGGCTTCAGTCAGCGTGAGGGGGTTGACTTCTTTCAGACCTTCTCCCCCACACCCGAAGATGACCACTCTTCGGGTGTTGCTACACGTTGCAGTTCAGCGTGACTACGAGCTGCACTCCCTCGACTTCACGACAGCTTTTTTGCAGGGTAGCCTTCACGAGGCCATCTGGTTGCGTCGTCCACAGGGCTTCACTGGGTCGTTTCCTTCTGGTACCCAGTGGAGCCTACGGCGACCAGTGCACGGCCTGCGTTAGGCGCCCCGCGAGTGGCACGACACACTGAGGACGACACTTGCGGCTCTTGGGTTTGCTCCTTCGACTGCTGACCCGTCGCTGTTTCTACGCACCGACACTACTCTGCCACCGTTCTACATCCTCGTGTACGTCGTCGACTTGGTTTTTGCTACTGCTGACACTGAGGCACTGGCCCTAGTGAAGGCGGAGCTGCAAGAGAGACACACTTGCACTGACCTGGGTGAGCTGCGGAGCTATCTTGGCTTGCAGATCACCCGGGACAGAGCACGACGCACCATCACCTTGACTCAGTCACACATGGTGCACCAGGTCCTTCAGCGCTTCGGCTTCCAGTTCTCCTCGCCTCAGCCCACTCTTCCGTCTACCGGCCACTCGCTCTCAGCTCCACCTTCGGACGAGTCCGTAGAGCCGAGTGGTCCGTACCCAGAGCTTGTGGGTTGCCTCATGTACCTGATGACGTGCACACGACCTGACCTCGCGTACCCTCTCAGCCTTCTGGCTCGCTACGTGGCTCCTGGTAGACACCGAAAGGTGCACTGGGATGCTGCGAAGAGGGTACTGCGTTACTTGTGCAGTACATCGGGCATGGGGCTCGTGCTTGGAGGACGGAGTTCAGTGGTACTCACCAGACACTCTGACGCTTCTTGGGCCGACGACCAGGCGACTCAGCGTTCGTCACAGGGTTACACCTTCAGTCTTGGCTCTGGTTCTGTCTCGTGGAGGTCCACTCGTTCTTCGTCTGTGCTTGGCTCCAGCTGCGAGGCCGAGATCTACGCTGGGGCCATGGTTGCACAGGAGCTACGCTGGCTGACCTACCTGCTGACCGACTTGGGGGAGCGGCCTCGTTCCCCTCCAGTTCTGTATGTCGACAACAAGGCAATGCTTGCCTTGTGTCGTGAGCAGAGACTGGAGCACAGAACGAAGCACATTGCTCTTCGCTACTTCCTTGCGCGTGAGCTGCAGCAGCGTGGTCAGCTGCGCCTTGCTTACGTGGCCTCTCGGGCCAACACTGCAGATGTCTTCACCAAGGCCCTTGGGTCTGGTGATCATCAGCGTTTCTGCACTGCTCTTGGGCTTGTGCCCACTCTGCCTCACCTGCTGGTTGCTTGACTTGCTCTTGTACACTGCTATATATATTTATACCTGCATGTTTAATCCTGCTAGGTTGTGATCAGTGTACTGCCTTGCTATTTATAAATCTGCATGTGAACTGGCCTTGTGGCCGCCTGCTTGTGCTCAGATTGTGTGGTGTCCTTGAGATCCACCCTGGGCTTTGCCTTGCTTGTTCTCTTGCTTGAGTGGTCTTGTGACCACTGTTCGGTTTGGCTATCCCCTACTTCACCTATGGGGGTGTGTCAAAACATATTGTTTGTTCATGTTACTTTAGGTTGTGTAGGGGTCACACCTTAGAGGGTACAACCCAACTCTCTCGACATCCTTGTACCCCCTCCCTCTCACCTAATCCACACTTCTTCCTAGCTAATCTCGACAGACGACGCCATCACTTGCGGCGCTCGCGGGTTGCCCCACACTTCCGTGCTGTGATGCCTGTGGTGCGGGCTGAATCGGAGTGCCAGGTGCTTGGGATTGTGCTCGTGTGAGGTCGTTTTGCAGGGACGAGCGTTCTGCCGTCAGCGTCGCAATTTCCTCGGCGCTCTCGCGGATTTGTCGCAGCAGATCGTTCAAGTGCTCCTGCGTGAGAGTCGTGACGTTGATATGTTCAGCCATTTCGAAGGGCGTCGGCTCGTCTTAGTCTAGGCGCAGTCGTGGCTGCACGCGTTGACGAGAGAACGAGAGGACAGCGGCTCCTAGGTGCTAAGGTACGTGAGTCCCTTCGAGTGAAAAAATAAAAAGTTGATTTCCTGGGGTGCGGAGATGCGCGGTCCGAAAAGGAAAGAGGCTCTGAATACCAAGTGTTACGGGTGCAATGAATCGAAGTAGCGAGAATTGCACTAAGGTGTCAAACGAGTAGAAAATGTGAGCGAAGGCATGAGCGATCATTTATACGCGAAACATGCAAACGGTAACGTGGTGCGTGCGAGCTAGCTAGTGCTACGCTGGAAGCGAGGCTCGGGCTAGTCCCGAAGCGTAGGCCGACACGGCCAGGCCAGCAGTGCGAGGTTTGGGGAAACAGTGCGCGCGAAGTCGGCGAAGCCCCGTTAGCAGTAACGGGCGAACAACGGCTGCTGCTGTACGCGATGTTGCAGGGTGCGCTAAAGAATATCGAGAAAATTCCTTACAGACACAGATTAGTGATTGCTGTAGGTGTTATCTAGCAAGCCATTTGTATTGCACATGTAGCTACATGAAAATCAGCACACAGAGGGTTGCTGTAGTGTTCTCACCAACGCACTCACACTACACACAACGCACACTCACTATAGTGGGCCTAGTAGCATGCTAAATACAAGGCACAGGTCGCACCCATGATTTTGCAGCCCATATTTCCCGGCTAAGCGGACAACCAGAATAGCTGGGTTCCCGAAGCACACAGATAGCAACCCCAGTGACGTAGCAAGGAGAAAAACTGCCTCGTCCGCAACACGTACTCTACACTGGCAGCACCATTCCACTGGCACGTCACCAGCGAGGTAACGACCATTGATCAGTAATCAATACCCGACTCCATCCCAGTCCATCCAACTCCACCGCAACCCACGCCACTGCAGCTGCTCCGCATCTCTCCAGCTCCAGATCCTTTATAGCGCCTTGCCAGGTGCAACCATTCTATCTTGCATGCCACCACACCACACACCTTTCACACACTTTAGACTACAATTACAAGCGTAACACGCGTGCTCTTGTCTCGTCCCCACCCGGAAAGCCCAAAGCAACAGCTGGGAAGCTTCGCCGAGAGGGCCAGAGGAACTGCGGCCAGTACGGGTTCAGCCCAGAAAGTCGACGTATCCGGAGAAAAAAGCGACGGCTAGGATGACGACTGGGGGGCCGAGAACAAGCGCGCCGATTGTGGCGAAGAGCGGCGAGTCGTTCCGCTCCCCCACCTTGCTGAGCAGCGTTGCGCGCGCCAGGTTGCGCTTCTGCGCGGGCGTCCAAGCCGCGAGCGGGTACGAGGCGGAGAGCACGCGCCGCCGCCCGCCGATGGGGAGCGGGATGGTGGTGCCGTCGGGAAGGGAGGTCGGGGAGGACATCTGCAGCTGCAGCTTCTGCGCCACCGTGAGACGCGGAGCGGAGGCGTCTGATGCGGGGACCCGGGGAGGAATGGGGGTGGGATGGGGGGAGGAGGGGGGGTGAAGGTGGCGGGGGAGGGGATACGGGGAAAGAGAAAATCAGCAGCGGCAGAAGCGGGTATGCCGATGGAGGCAGGAAAGGATAGGGACGACAGACGCATATCGTGTGTGCGATTTCCGGAAGACTCATTCCTGTTGAATGACGCCTCGTTTGCATCACATGGAGTGCACAGCCAATCACTTACAGCTGTAAGTGACCACGTACGTCTTAAGTCCGTAGTGGTCAAGCATTCGGTGCGTTTTGGCCTGCTTCACTGGTTTTGAGAAATCAGCGCTGTAGCAGCAGAGTTGATATCTGAGTCGGCAAAAGAAAGAAAGAAAAAACGGCTATCGCGGCGTACCTTCGCCCTCGGAATCTGAATATGCAGACGCTGCCGCGCCAGGTTGTGTCTCTTCTCTTGCCACTTTGGCTTCCACCGACTCAGCCCGAACAAGCACTGCGCCTCGACGCCCCCGCGCGGAAGCGGCGGAAGGTTGCGCGAATTCTCCGAGAGAAGGCGCGGAGAACGCTGCGCTCTGGCGGGAGAGTGGACGACCGGATGATCCGGAGCGGAGCGGAAGAAGAGGGGTCGCGCCGGCGGAAGAAGCATCAGAAGCCGCGGAAGCGGAGGGAGGGGTGGCGAGCCGCGCAGTCGGCGCTAGGGCTGTGGCGGCGATGGATGCCATGACGACGCAGCGGGATTCTTACAGGTTTTCGCGAGGCGCGGTGAGGGACGAAGGACCCGACGTGAGCTGACGATGTTCGTTTTCAGCTGCAGCAAGATTTTGCAGGATGATCGACCTCCTCCTCCTTGGCTGTTGGCCGGGATGGACCAGCAGCTGCGGCACGAAAGAATGCAGTATTTCGAGAACACGATGTGAGGAGGAGGAAATGAAAGATTCGCCGAGCAGTCTTGGCTTTTGAGGAAGCGATATGGGGAGTCGGGAGGAGAGGAGTGAGCTGACGCGCGGACAACAGCGAGTGAAGCGAGCTGGCAGGCAGCTGTTTTTATTTTTTTCCGAGTCTGCTTTTGTCGGTCGAGGGCAGGAGAAAAAACGCATTGAGGTGTGCGATTCGGCGGAAGGCATTTGCGCACACCGCACTGCGCTGCGCCAGTGATCTTTGTTCAACAAGCAGGGGGGATGCGGAAGTTGGCGGACGGGAGACTGAACCACGAAGCAAGAAAGCAAGACGAGGGAGCCCACGCGCAGAGTCGGAAAGCGCAAACGTGCTCGGTCGGGGACCTTTCGGAGTTGTTGTGAAAGGGGAGGTCTCCGCGTGGCAGGGTCGCGGGGAATTTAGCGGTCGCAGTGCCGTTTGGTTTGGGGAGTGTGCTGTGCTGACCTGGCAGGTAGGGCAGCTGTGAAATTCAATGATGGCTTGATTCACTCACGGGCAGCGTTGAAGTTTGTCGGTTCACAGTATCCATTGGACAGGACGAGGGCTTGGGAGTCGAAGGTCAACAAGGTTTCACCAGGTGTGAATGACGTGGCGATGAATCTCGGGGCTGATTCTGGAATGAATTCGCCGGGATCCCATGTACTTGACACTAGCAGATGCGTTTGGTGCTTCTGTGCATTACGCTTCGGTGGTTCTTATGATTGTGCATATATATATATAATCGAGAATAATATCGATCAGCAAGACATTTTAGAAGAGATGAAGCAAATTACCTGACAGTATATACCATACAATCCAGAAATATACAAAGAAAAACAATGGAATCGAACTTTAATCAATACAAGTCATGGATACAATATTCCACCAATCCAGTTCAGCTCCTGACCTGACCTCACCAGCTCCACCAGTCCCTTCTCCCTGAACCTGAAGGTCTTCCCTCTCTAAAAGCGGTCCCTTCAGACCTCCACCTTGCCGGGCCAGTCCCAATCTCATTCCCTAACCCTGTCTGCCCATCACCCATCGTTCTTCCACTGTCCTTCCTAGCAGAGCCAGACATGCCATTCCCAGAAGCTTCCTCACTGCTCCCAGCAGTTCTTCCACCACCAGCGCCTGCCCCTTTGGCTGCCCCCACCATACCTGCTGATGGAACATTACCTCGCCCCATCAGCACCTTAAACTCCGGGCTTCTAGCCCATCGGTCCACCTCTCTAGCGCGCAGGACGGGCAACGGGTGCGCCAGCTGTCGCGTCTGCGCATTCCGTAGGTACCACGATAGTGGCCCGCTATTTGCAGCCTCGTCATAAGACCTCGCTTGCGCCAAAAAAGCGTCAACACTCAATTCTTCTGCCCACCAGCTACCCCTGCTACCCCCGCCCTCATTCCCCCCTGCGCCAGCAGCCCCCGCGGACGACCCCGCCCTGGCTCCCCCCATCCCCGACCAGCCCCAGTCATTTCCCCCGGGGCCTCCCCCCGCGCGCCCCACACCCCATCCGCTTCCGCCTCCGCTAGTGCTTCCGCCCGCGAGCTTCATCAGTACGGATACGACCACGCGGGGATCGCGCACGACGACCAGCGCCGCGCGGTCGCACGTCAGCTCCGCCGCGCGCAGCCACCGCAGCAGCTGGTCTTCCAGCCCGCGCGCGAGCATCGTGCCGAGGAATCCCGGCAGCGAGCTCGCGGCGCCGAGCGCGAGGAGATTCGCGAAGGTGAGCCAGAGCCCGTGCTCGCACTTTAAGTGCCCTAACTCGTGCGCGAGCACGGCCTGGACTTCGATCGGCGAGAGGAGGTCTAGTAGCGCTGTATGAACCACCACAAACGGCTTCTGGCCGTTGATCGCGAGCGTGTACGCGTTAGGAACGGGGCTCTGCCGCACATATAGGTCCGGCGGCGACGGCATGTCGAGCGCGGCGGCCGCTTCTTCCATTAGCGCGTGGAGGGACGGCAGCTGCTGCGGGGAAACGAGCACTCCCGACCCGAGATTTTCCAGCACGAGAATCTGCTCCTGTACCGGGCCTAAGAGCACGCGGCCGAGGTCGTTTAACCCGGGAATTGCGCGCAGGAGCGCGGTGTTCTGGCGGTCCAGCGGGTGGCGGATGTCATCGGCGCGCAACCCGCGGAGCCGGTGGCGCGCGGAGGCGGAATTGGCGGCAGCTGCGGATGCGGAGGAGGCGGCGGAGGCGGAGAGTGAGGAGGATTGACGGGCAGGAGAAGTGTCAGAGTCCGAGTCGGATGAGCTCGACGTGTGATTGGCTTGCGGGACGCCGCTCCCTTGTCCACGCGACGGCGCTGCAGTCCCCCCACTAGATCCCCCAATCGCAGCGACAATTGACTCCCTACTGCCGGCGCGTCGCCCTCCTTCCCGGAATCCTCGCTGCGCGGATCTATTCCATTCTCCATGGATGCTCCCTGCTGTACGCGCAGGCTCGCCGCTGAGAAAGTCGTGCACCCGTCGTCTAAGAGGCAGAGTGCATTGCGGCGCGCCCAGTGCGCGCGACGTGCGCGATGGGAATGTGAGTGCGGAAGGATAGGGTAGCGGCGGAAGTGCGTGAAGGTGCGCCGGTACAGCCATGGCGATAGAGCGCAGGAGGCGGAGAGTTGGGCGGCACACAAGCGATACGGCAGTATGGCCCAGTTTTTACAACTCCTGACGAGTCAGAGGAGAAGAAACTAAGAGGCAGGAGCAATGCGCCCAGTAATTTGAGTTTTTCCAGGTCAGAAACCAGACGCACTCGTTGGGGTTCGCAGTTGCCAGTGTCTAAAGCACAAACTATTGTTAGTCGATATACCAGTGTAGCACAGTATTGTACAACTACACAGTCGAAGTGTCCTCTCCTCTGTAAGCGCTGTACAGTAATGGTTTCGTTTGGATGTCGTTGCTGATTGTTGTTCGGCTTTTCAGACGAGAGTGGACGAGGAAAATCTGCAACCTCCCAATTTGCCTGCCCAATTCAACAATCAACCAGTAGGAATGCAGAAAGTTATCCACAGATTGGGGTCTGCCCCTTGTGGTTGGGCAGCTCTGCGCGGGGGCGCAAGAAGACTGTCGCTGTTCAGAGCAGGTTCCGACGAGTCGACACATCATTGCACCTCGTGATGAGGTGTCACAGGATTTTAGTGGACAGGAGAGGAGCACATGAATCGCGGTGGACGCAGCCGGTTCGACCACGCGGTGAACACAGCTGCAACGCGATCATGAGGGATCAATTCGTCAATTTGATATAATGTCGAAGAGCGATCTAGTGTGCAGAAAAACACCAGAATATATAAGCTCCCACACACCACAACTACGTAAGCATATTTTACAAAACTGTCAAACCAGCAATCAGCCAGAAACGTTCTAGACATATCACAAATCACCGGTTATCACAGCTATCTACCCATCGTGCCTTTCCCCAAACCAGCACCTCCACCAAACCCACCATGTCCACCAGTAGCAAGGCCGGGAACACCAAGCGGAGGGACTAGAATGAACTGTCCGGGCTGGTACGTGCAGCCAAGATAGAGCATCTTTGTGTTATCCATGGTCTCTTTATCCTCGGCATCGCAGTACGATTTCATAGCTGTCTCCTGCTCTTCCTTAGATAGATGATGCTCCACCTCCCGAAGCAGAGGCTCGTGCTCATGCCACCTGACAATCCACCTGAAAAAAAAAAAAAAAACAGAAAGGTTTAGAGAAGGCGTGAGTAGGCACGGAAGGTGATGCGAGGAGTGGAAAGGAGAGTCCAACAAAGAGAGGTGGACGTGGAGGGGGCACAAAGCAAGAGGCAAGGACGACGTAATGTGAAAGGTGTGTGGAAGAGAGAGCATCCCACCTGTCCTTGTGATCTGCCAGGATCTTCCGCATAATTGCATCTGCTATCTCCCCCTCCTTTCCCTCCTCAATCCCGCCTCTCTGCCCTTGCTTCCCCGACCCTCCCTCCTTCTCGCTCTTCTGCTGTTGCACACCCTCCTGCTGCTGCTCTGCGTGTTTCTCCGCGTGCGAACCGGTGTGGTGTGGAGCATGAGAAGCGTGAGCATGAGAAGCATGTTCATCATCAAGGGAGTAGAGCCCGTCCAGGTCACGGTCTGTGAAGTGCCGCACCACCTGCTGCTCATCCACCACTCGTGCTGCCAACCCCTCCTTCACCACCTGCCACGTGCCCATGTGACGACATGACATGATGTGATGACAAAACGATCTCCGAATGATATGATACTACGAAGAAGTGACGATTGGATGATGATAATACAATAGGAATGATGAGGTATGGACGTGGCATGGTGGCAAGGTGGCGTGGCGCACCTGGCGGTTGTAGATCTTCTCCTCCATGGTCCCTGCTGCCAGCAGCCTGTACACAAACACCTTCTTGTTCTGCCCGTACCTGCTCACATGCCGATGGGTGCCATGCAGCAATGGGGAGGATAGGCAAGGATGAGAATGCGGACGAGGGAGGATGGAGAAGGAAAATCTGTGGAAAGGGGAAGGGGCCTCTTGGAAAGGGAGGGACACATGCTGACCAGCCAATAATAGAACTGAATGAAACAGAGTGTCGCCTCTCCATCCCCCACATTTTCTTGGAAATGCAGACAATCCCCTGAAAAAACCACGACCCCTTGTCTTCCCCGCTTCCTCCATCCTCCCTCCCTCCTTCCCCCCTTTTGCCCCCTCTCCGGCTTCCAGCGCACGCACCGCCACACACGGAACATGGCCTGCAGGTCGTTTCCCCCCTCTCCCCCGTCCTCCCTCCCCTCTTCCCCCTTTGCCCCCCTCCCCAATTCCCTCACACCCCCCCTCCTTCACCCCCACCTCCCCCACGCACCTCCAAACTCGGAACATGGCTTGCAAATCATGCGCAGGGTTCCAGGACCCGTCCAGCAGCACCACGCGGTTAGCCGCCACCAGGTTGATCCCCACCGACCCAGCGCGCGTCGAGATCAGCACACACCGCGCCTGCCGGTTACTGCACGGCTCATTAAACCTGTTTACTATCGTCTGCCTCCTCGCTGCACTCACCGACCCGTCGATCCTGGAAGGAAGGGAGGGTGAGGACGAGAGACGGGAGACCAGTCAGGTGCACAGCAGAAGGCAGGAGTGGGGTGTCTGGGGGCATCTGCCTAAGCCTGCCAGTTGCTGCGCGGCTCGTTGAACCGGTTCATTATCGTCTGCCTGTGCGCCGCACTCACAGACCCGTCGATTCTGGGAAGAGGTGAAAAGGGGGAGGGTGGGTGGGAGAGGGTAGGAGGGGTTGAGAAGAGGAAAGGAGACGGGAAAGTCTGGGATCGGTTTGGAACTGATCAGGCCAGGCGTGCAGCAGGAACAGGAACGGAGCATACCTGTACCAGTGCACGCCTGCCGTCCACTTGGCACCCACACCAGCTCCAGCAGCAGCAGCAGCAGCAGCAGCAGCAGCAGCTCCAGCAGCAGCAGCAGCAGCAGCAGCAGCAGCAGCAGCAGCAGCAGCAGCAGCAGCAGCAGCAGCAGCAGCAGCAGCAGCAGCAGCAAGGGAATCGAGCATGTCGGCCAGCAGCAATTCCAGGAGGTCGAGAGTGAGCAGCAGCGACTGGCTGAAGAAGAGCACCTTGTCTCCCGCTGCTGCTCAGAAACATGCTTGGAGGTCAGAACATACCTGTACCAGTGCACGCCTGCCGTCCATTTGGCTCCAACACCGCCAGCAGCACCACTGGGGTCGAGCATGTCGGCCAGTAGAAGTTCCAGGAGGTCGAGTGTGAGCAGCGACTGGCTGAAGAAGAGCACCTTGTCACCCGCTGCTGCTGCCTGCTTGAGAATATCCAGAGCGATTGTGAGCTTGCCACTCACCCCCAACCCGCCCTGCCGTATCGCCTCCTCTTCCTCCTGCCACCACGACTGGGGGAGAGAGAGGGGTGGAGGGGAGAGAGGAGCGGGAGGGTGAGAAGGCGACGAAGCGAAGGGTCGAGAGAACGAGAAGGGGGAGAGGGAGGAAGAACAGGGAACAGGGAGAGGGGCGAGCACGCTTGCTGGAATCTCAAACCATGCACATCCGTCTCACAAACTCATGCACACACATGCCAGCTGATACTCTGTCAGTCCTTGCCACATGCATTGTCAAGAGCCGACATAGTGGCAGCAGCAGCTGGTGGGGCGAGTTGAGACACCTACAAACACACCCATTCCGCCTTCTCCTCGAGCTACATACATTGTCAAGAGCCGACACAGTGGCAGCAGCAGCAGCAGGTGGGGCGAGGGGCGAGGCAGCATCGGCAGGAGCGTCAGTATCAGGCTCGGTTTCATCAGCCTCCTGGCGACGCATGGTGAGGATGAAGGGGTGCGTCCACACCTGGGGGTACAAAGTGGTGGGGGAGGGGGGGGGGGGGGGGGGGGGGGAGGTTGGGCGAGAGGTAAAGGGGCGAGGGACGGAGGGGAGTGAGGAACAAACAAAAGTATGGCTACAGGGCAGAAGCAGCCTTGGTAGCAGCTTTGGCGAGTAGACACGGTGAACACGTGGCCCTTGAACGGCCATGAGAAGTGTGGGTGCAGGCGAGCGGCGAGGGGCGACGGGTGGGGGTGGGGGCGAGGGGCGGGGCGAGAGTGGGGAACAAGCGAAGAGGCTTATGGTTGTAGGGCGGGAGATGGATCAGAGCATCAGACAGCATATTCCTAGTCGATTGGTAGCTTAGCATCAAATTGCCTTGGCGAGTCTTAGAATCACCTTGGCGAGTCTTAGAATCACCTTGGCGAGTCTTAGAATCACCTTGGCGAGTGCCGCATAGGACGCAAAGAGTGTCCTCCTCTTGTCTTCCACTCCCCCCGACGCCGCCCCACCCCCACCAGCACCACCAGCAGTAGCACCAGCAGGAGCAGTAGCAGGAGCAGCAGCAGCAGCACTGCCAGAAGCAGCGGCAGCAGAGTCGGCTGCTTTTCTTCCGGGAGGCGAGAGCCGGCCACTAGAGCAGGCAGCAAGCTTGGGGGAGGTGCGGGGCGCAGCAGAGGGAGGGGAGGATCCGGGGGCAGCGACAGAGGCCGACGGGTGGGGGGGGAGAGGAGAGATGGGAGACGAGGTGCCGGGTGGTGGTGGAGAGGAGGAAGAACCCTTGCGGGCTGACTGTGGGGAAGCAGCAGCGGCAGCAGCGGCAGCAGCAGCAGCAGCACCAGCAGTCGCAGCACCACCACCAGCAGCAGCAGCGGCGGCGGCAGCAGCAGCGACAGCAGAGCTGCGATACGCCAGGAACCGCAGGTACAGCGAGCGCTGCAGCGGGCTGAGTCTCACGGCCACTACGTAGACGTATCGGTCGGGCAGCTCATGCGCGACAACATCTGCTGAGCGGCGCTGCACAAATCCCTTGAGGAGGTTCGCGAGCACGTAGGAGCGCTCGCGCATGAGCCGCACGTCTGACTTGTCCGAGTCGGAGCGCTGGCCGTTGATGATCGGGTTCTCGAACCTGGAAGTAGTGGGGATGGGGGGGCGTGGGAAGGGTGGGAGGGGGTTGAACGTGGGAGGGAGGGGAGGGAAGGGTGGGAGGCAGGCGAAGCAAGTGAGTGGCGAGGGGAAAGCGAGGGGATGGGAGTCAGAGCGCTGGCCGTTGACGATGGGGTTCTCGAAACCTGAGGGTGTTGGAGCCGTTGGGTGCGGAAAGGGAGGGAGGGGGTTATTTGAGAAAGAAGGAAGAGTGCGGATTGACCATGGGTTTTTCGAACTAAGTGGGCGTGGTTGGGTTTCGGGAGAGGGGAGGCCTGGGAGGCTGTTGGACGGGGCCAGGGAAGGAAGGGGACCGCAGAAGAAGTGAGTGTGGGGGGAACCGAAGCAAATGAAAGGGACGCAGTTGGAGTCCCTCCCTTTCCCTCCCATCCTCCTTCCCATCACACCTCATCCCATCCCATCCCATCCCATCCCATCCCATCCCACCCCCCCGCATTCCAATCCATCCCACACGCACCTGTTTTTGAACTCATGTGGCGTGCCCAGGGTGCCCTCGCGTACAAAGTCCACCATCTGAGGGCGCGCAGGGGGGTGGGGGGAAGAGAGGGAGGGAGGGAAGCGAGGGAGTGAGGGAGGGAGAAGGGTAGTAGAGGTGTAAGCAGCAGGACCAGTGAAGGTTGTTCTACAGCAACAAAATTGACTTCATATAAAGTCTGGGGCAACAAGTTGGCGAGTGAAATGCGGCGCTTCAACTTGTTGGCAACAAGCTTCAGTAGTGCTTACCCAATTCACGCCCTCCCCCTTTCCCTGTCTGCACTCCCCAATCTTCCCCGGCTTCCCCCGCTTTCCCTTCCCCCCCCCCCCCCCCTCCACTCACACAATAGTACTCAGTGAGGTTGTTCTGCAGGGGCGAGCCAGTGAGAGCAATGCGGCGCTTGGTGCGCACGCACTTGAGAGCAACCGTCGTGTCCGCCTTGTCGTTCTTGATCGTGTGCGCCTCGTCACACACCAGCAGGTCTGGCCCTGGGTCCTGCGGGACGGGGAGAGGAAGAGAGTAGGGGGGAAGGGGGGAAGAGGGGGGGTCGAGGGGAGGAGGGTACTGGATTAGAGTGTTGTGTGGCGTCTCGTGTGTGTGCTGCATGTGGTGTGGAGTGGTGTGTAAAATAAGCACCGCTGTGTTGGCCAAGAGACCTTCAGGCATACCTGCACGCGCGTTCTGCAGTTGTGGGGGAGCGGAGCGTCTCCTTCTGCACGTGTACAAGGCATGCCGCACACCCCTCACCTGCGTACCTGCAGCAAGCCCTGCAGGCATGTTTAAAAAGCACCCTCCCGGCATACCTGCAGGCACGTTCTGAAGGTGTGGCGGAGCGGAGCAACTCCTTCTGCACGTGACCCTAAACCCAGGCACAGCATGCGAAATACACCCTCATTCTCACCACATGCACAATCGCCACATGAACCGGGCGCTTGTAGTGACTGCAACGTGCCTAGAATGGTGCTAGGACATACCCTACAAGCACAATCACGACTGCCACGTTGGTAGTGCATGACTTTGACTGGCCAGGAAGTGTACAGTGCGCTCGCATGTGTGGTTGGCTGCTGTTGCTTTTCGCTCTACCATACATTACCCCTTTCTACTGAACGTAGATATTCTGTATGTGCTTTGAACCCGTGTTCGGAATTGTCTGTTTCTTGTGTGTTTTGATGTGGAATCTTTGGCCACAGTGTAGGACAAAGTCAACAGATCATTTCGAATGTTCTATTTTGGCGCTTGGTGCATGGTGTGCCTGGCAACATTAGGGGGTTCGGCCACATGCACAGTGGCGCTACCTGACAACACTGTAGTCGCTGCTCCCGATTGTGCGTAGTGCATTTAGACAGACGTCTCAGGGCCCTGCCGGCATGTGTGAACAGAACAGCACCCTCCCACACACCTGCAGGCACGTCCTGAAGGTGTGTCGCAGCGTCTCCTTCTGCACGTGTCTCGAGACGTCTCAAGGCACTAAAGGCATGTTCATAAGGCAACCCCTGCAACATACCTGCATAGGCAGGTCCCCACATACCTGCAGGCACGTTCTGAAGGTGTGTCGCAGCGTCTCCTTCTGCACGTGAGTGCCCAGGCACAGCATGCGAAACGCCTGGTACCCGATCAGCATCACGCCCCCTCCCTCCTTCCACCTCCTCAGCTGCCTCGCTCTCTCCGCGTTCGCCCTGCCAGCATCATCAAGCAGATACACCGGTATACCCGACAAAGTTAGAAACGCCTGCTTGATGATGCTGCCAGGTGTCAATGGAACGAAACCCGTCCCCTCCCCACTGCCCCACCGATTGCACTACACACCTTCCAGCATCGTCAAGCAGATACACTGGTATATCCACCTCCTCCCTCTGCTCCTCCTGCCCGCTCTTGGGCCCTGACCACGTCGCTGGCCCTCCCCTCCCCCCTCCCACTCCATTGCCTCCTCCCTTACCCGCTCCTCCCACTCCTCCTGCCCCTTTTGCAGCAGCACCGCTCCCCACCACTGGCATCCACCGCCGAAACTCCTCCTTCCAGTTATGCAGCACGTTCACAGGCGCGACAATCAGCACCGTTCGGAGCCCGTGCGAGTGGAACTGGTTCAGCACAGTGTGCACGAAGGTGATAACTTGGAGGGTCTTCCCCAGCCCCATGGAGTGCGCGAGAATGCACCCGAACCCCGGGTCCCCGCTTTGAACGAGCGCCATGCTGTGAATGCAGTTCTGCCACATGAACCGCACGCCCTCCACCTGAGAAGAAAAAGAGGGAAAGGAAGAAAGGGTGAGACGTCCGCCCAATACAAGGCAGCACAACCAACGCTTTTCACGAGCGCCATGCTGTGAATGCAGTTCTGCCCCATGAACCGCACGCCCTCCACCTGAGAGGACAGGCGAGAGAACGGATGGGAAACGACAGTGAGATATCCGCCCAGTAAAAGGTAATACAGCCCAACCGTTCCTGGGCATTGTCCAGTGGGAAGTGCCCTTGGTAGCGCCTTGGCAGCCCCTTGCACGCCCTCCGCAACCCCCCCCCCCCCCCCCCCCTCCCCTCTCCCCCTGCCATCGCACACACCTGGTGGTCTTTGAGGCACTCTGAGATGAACGAGTGGATACGCACGCCGATTCAGACTCCTTTTTGTGGCACCTAATAAATGCCCCTCTCCCCCTTTCCCTTCCCCCCATCACACGCACCTGGTGGTCTTTGAGGCACTCTGAGAGGAATGGGTGGATGCATACAGCAGGTTCAGAGAGCGCCCTGAGCTTGTTGATCACCACACACCCATCCTGCTGCACCTCCTCTTCTTCCTCATCCTCTTCCCCGCAATCTCACCTGGTGGTCTTTGAGGCACTCTGAGAGGAACGGATGAATACACACAGCAGGTTCAGACAGCGCCCTGAGCTTGTTGATAACCACACACCCATCCTGCTGCACCTCCTCCTCTTCATCCGCCTCGTCCTCCTCCCCTCCCCCTCCCCCCTGCTCCATCCTCTGCCTGCGCCTCTTCTGCCGCCACAGAGGCTGCTCCTTCAGCTTCTCCCGCTCCTCCCTCATCCTCCTCCACTCCTCTTCCTGCTCTCGCCGGCGCTGGTGAGAAGAGGCGAGGGAGAGGTGGAAAGAGGTAGAGGGGGGGGGTGGGGGGGGGGGGGGAGGCGAGGGAGAGGTGGAAAGAGGTAGAGGGGGGGGGTGGGGGGGGGGGGGGAGGCGAGGGAGAGGTGGAAAGAGGTAGAGGGGGGGGGTGGGGGGGGGGTGTGATTGAAAAAAGAATTAGAGAAGAGGCGCGCAACGGACGAAGGAAGAAAGGGAGCCCTTCAAAGGGAGCGTGTGGGAGGGAAGGAAGGGAAGTAGGCAGAGAGGCAGGCAGAGAGGGCAGAAGGACGGGGGTGGCGCAGAGGAGCAGTAGCAAGGCAGCATGGGCATTACCCGTTCTCGCTCCAGCGCCTGTTTGGTCTTGGCACCAAGCTGATCGTCGCTGATAATGGGGACCCGCCTCCTCTGCTGCTTGCCGCTGCCACTGCCACCAGCCGGGGCATCGGGGGATAGTGCATAATAGAGTTGTTAAAGGCTTTAAGAATCGTCTCAGCATGGGCCTAGGGGTGCAGGGGCACAGTGGAAATTCCCATGCACCATGCGTTGCAGGGCACACTGCAGCACGAGTCACAACTCCCACCACAGTCACACGTCTGTCACAAGTCACACACATGCCACAAATCCCTTTTGAGCTCGCAAACTTACCTCTCAGCATTTCTTCCCTCCGCCTCCCTCTCGCCTCCCTCCCCTCCCTCTCCCCGCGCCTTCTCCTCCCGCACTCCCTCCAACCCCGCTCCCTTCTCCCCCTCCCCTTGACCCTCCTTCTCCTTCTTCCCCCACACGCCCCTCGCTGCCCGCACCCCCCTCCGCGCCACCACCTTCGCCCCTTCCGCCTGCAACCCAGCCAGCGGACCAGCATCACAGCAGAAGCACTTCCAGGGATTCCCCCCTTCTGGATCAGAGCTCTCTATCCTTCTATACTCTGCCGCCCCAAAGTTCCTTAACACGCAGGTGCGGCAGAATGTGAAGCGGCACTTGGGCGTGTCACAGAGCAACAAGTGGCCTCCCAGCCCGCACCAGTGGCACTGCTGCTCTGTACCGTCCGATTTGTCCACAGAAAAGGTCACATTGATGCGTGGCACGTGGCAGGTTCGGCAGAGGGGGACCGAGAGGGTGCTATGCACTCGGGCCCTCTTAGCCGGTGTCTCTTGCCCGCATACGGTGCATCGTACCAAACACTCCTCCTCTTCCTCCTCTTCCTTCGCTCCTTCCTTCCGTCCCGCTCTGCCCACAACGCCTGGTCCCCTCACTGCGCCCTTCTCTACCTCCCTATCCGACTTCCCACGCGTCTCCCCCACTACTATCACATCGTCTGACTCTTGGCTATCGGATCCCAACACCACCTGATCCTCCCGCACCTCCCCCTCCTCCAACTCCTCCCCCTCCACCTCCATTCCACTGCTGCTGCTAGTACGGATCATCTCCACGCCCTCACTGTCGCTGCTACCGCTGCTGTCAGTAGAAACCACCAGCACAACTCGTGGTCGCTTGCCCTCTCTCTCCTCCTCCTTCTCCCTCCCTGCCTTGCTCTCCCCAGCAGCTTTACCCGTCCCTTGGGCCGGTTTCCCTGCCGTTCCCTGCTTCCCATCACTGCCCCTCTCTTTTGCCATCTCCTGTTCCTGCTGCTTCTGCTTCTGCTGCTGCCGCTTCACCCTCTCCCTGACCCTCCTCCTTGCTTGCTTCATCTTCTTCTCATCGTCCCCATCTCTTATCTGCATCAAGGCAACAACAACCACCACACGGTCAGACATTCAAGCACACACAGAACCACACAAAGCCACACCACGGAGCAATTTTAAAAGCGCCCCAAGAACTAACAGAGAGAGGAGCACGAGTAGGACCACTGCACACTACACACCATCAGCCTACCCCACACCCCCACCCACCCACTCACCCACCCACCCGTCCACATACAGAAAACCAAGCTGAGAAAGAAGGTGAGTTTACCATCAGAGAAGCCATGTTAGTAGCTCCAAGCTCCCACCCACCTTGACCATGCTGGCCATCTGCTGTGACGTGAGCCCATTCTTTGCTTCCTCCACCACCGCTGCAGCCTCCTTCACCTCATTCATCTTAGGTTCTGCAATCTCCTCCACTTTTGCATTCAAGTCCAACGCTGCTGCCTGACAGGGGGAGTCCAGATTGTACAATCTCAGCAATTCAAACTCAGGCCGCGCCGCAACTGCTGCTGCTGCCGCCGCCGCTGCCGCAGCAGCTGCAGCCGCCGCTTTGCTGGATTTTCGTCCCTTTCCTGCAGCTGCTGCTGCCGCTGCGGCTGCAGAAGCGGTGGCAGCAGTGACAGCTTTGGAAACAGCTGAATCGTAAACGGTCCAAGTCTTGAGCATAGATGCTGTTGCTGCTGCTCGTAATGCGTTTGCACGCTGACCTCCTGCTCCTGCCGGTGCCGCGTCTGTCCCGTTCTCCTGTTCACTCCAACCCCCAACTGCACCGTCTCCCTTACTCTCCCCATCAGGTCCTGCTGCTCCTGCTGCTGCTGCTGCTGCTGCTGCTGCGTCAGGCGCTGTTGCTGCGTCAGGCGCTGTTGCTGCATCTGCTTGTATGGCATCCACAGCAGCCTTGGTCGCCTCGCCCACCATTGCCTCCTCGCAATCGCGCAGCAGCTGCTCCAGGTACCCACTCGCTCCAACCGGCGCCAGCCCCGTACTCGTCCTGCGCAGAGCATGTCGGGAGAAAAGGGTAAGGGGAATTTTGATAGCGACTTTTAGCACATCTCAGCAGCAGCCTTGGTCGCCTCGCCCACCATCTTCTCCTCGCAATCGCGCAGTAGCTGCTCCAGGTACCCACTCGCTCCTACCGGCGCCAGCCCCCTACTCGTCCTGCGCAGAGCAAGTCGGGAGAGAGGGGCATGGGGAATTTTGATAGCGGAGGAGTGGAAGAGCGTGCCGCTGTGCATAGAATACGCGCCAAACTCTCATTCTTTATTACTGCGGAATAATGGCGCGGGCGGGATGGCGCAGCAGGGACGAGGGCGTCAAAGAAACTAGACTTCAAAACAGGAGTGAAACAAGAACATGCACTGGACCATCGCTTCTAGAAAAAATAGTAGATAGGATGACTTTCCAGAAAAGGGCGCTCAGAAAAGGGCGCTCAGAAAAGGAACAAAAGGAAATGAGGGCGTTCATAACCAGTCCTTCCCCTTCCCTCTCGCTGCAAGCCTGCCAGCACACTCAACAAATCCCAAGTCAGACGGCCAAACTCACTCTGCAATAGGCCGTGCGTGCGCCAAAACTTTCTCAGCTGCCCGCACCCAGTCATCTTCATCCTCCTCATCCTCATCGTCCTCCTCTCCCTCCTCACTCTCTTCCTCACTCTCATCTCCCTCCTCCTCCCCTTCTCCCCGCTTCCTCTTGGCCGCCCGCTTGCTCCGTTTCCGCTCCGCCGCCCGAGCCTCGGCCCTCCTCCAAGCCTCCCTTTGCCGCCGAGCCTCAGCCTTGGCAGCGTCGCGCTTAGGGTCGGTGATCCAGTGCGAGCGCTCCTTCCAAGCCGCTGTGCGTGCTGCTTTTGACGTGTGCTTTTCAATGAAGGCGTAGACGGCTGGCAGGTCTATGCCTGGAACAGTATCGAGACACTCCTGAGATGGATGAGGGGAGGGGAGCGTGGTGGGGAATGGGGAAGGAGAGGGAGGAGGAGAGACGCGCGAGGAGAGATGAAGAGGGAGCATGCGTCAAGAAAGGGCTGCAGCCGTGCGTTTCAGAATGGCAACAGCTGCCACAGAAAGAGCGCCAAGATGTTCATCAAGCCGTCAACACAGTCAGATGCAGTAGCGAATGCCGTCAGCAAGGCTGAGCGGGAGACGGCAGTGTGCCACGATAGTGAGCGAACGGAACAGCAGGAATCCCACCTTCGCGTCGTACCTCCCCTCTCCCCTCTCTCCTCTTCCCTCTCCCCTCTCCCCTCTCCCCTCTCCCCTCTCCCCTCTCAGTCGTTCAAACACGCACAGACGCACGCATGCGTTCAGCTCTTGTTTGATTTAAAGCACCTCACGTGTTACAAACGCGCACCTGGGCCTCGGAGATCTTATCCAACAGCGCGTTCAGCTCCCTCTCCCACATCTCCTGCAGCGTTGCCATCTCCTCGTCCACCAGCACTGCTACCTGCACACACGGACCCGGGGACGGGAGGGAGGGAGGGAGAAAGGGCGGGTAAGGCCCTTTGAGGCGCTTCAAGTCTCACATCTCCTGTAAAGTTCCCATCTCTTCGTCCACCAGCACCGCCACCTGCACACACACGGCCGGAGCAGGGGAGGCGCGGAGGGAAGGGTGGGAAGCATTTTGAGGCGCCTAGAGGAACACATCTCCTGTGAATGGCGGAACTCGCGTGCATCAACACTTCCCCCTTACCCCTCCCCTTTCCCCCTGTAACCTTCCGCGAGGCTCACCTGGTCCGGGGAGCAGTCCGGGCGCGCGGAGCGGATCTCTTCCGCAACGTTGCTGCGCACGGATTCCATAGACTCCTCCTCCAGCGATTCCTGCGCCTCCGCCGCCTGCAGGGTGTTGGAAAGCGGATTTCACTTGTAAGAGATCAGCTTACGCGCACCGTATGTTTGAAAACATTTCTAACATAAGAAGCTGTCGTGTTGCTGTCGCGAATGCGAGGAACTCGTCTTCCTCTCTTGAACAGGAAACGTGCGGCTTACGTTCTTGCCCACTTCCCGCCTACTCTTAACATCGTCGCACAAATTTTTACTCCCGTCCGGTCGCACGCATGGCCAACGGCGTCGCACGGACTAGTAACTGCGTCGCACGCCTCGTCGCACGCACCTGTTCCTCCAGCAGCACGAGGTGGTCCACCAGCGCCTGCACCTCGTCGTCCGTCCACGGCCCCTCGCGATCCTGTAATTCGCAGACACGGTAACGAATCGAGAATGTCGCAAAGGCGTAACACATGTTTGCGAAAAAAGGTCGCGACCCCGACGTCCAAAGTACATCGCAAGAACGTCGCGAACACACATCACCGAGAAACGTGCAAGCGAGCGCAAACAGAATACAGCTTTCACGTGATAGTGACGACAATAATGTGTCTTTGGTTAAAAAAGGAAAGAGTGCTGTGCAGGAAATAAATGAAAGACAGAATGACGGGCTAACGGAATGACGCTGACTAACAGCAGAGTCTCCCTAGTACTTGTCGCGACAATCTTTCAGACTCCTGACGAACCTAACGCGCACTCACCGAGAGCGGGGAACCCTTGTTGCTTCCCGCTGTCGCCGCGTCTCCCTCCGCGTCGCTGCCGTCTTCCAAGTCCACCTCCTCGTCGCGCTCGCCCTCCTCCTCGCCCGCCTCGTCCACCTCCTCCTCCTCCTCTTCGCCCTCGCTCGCGCCCAAATCGCTGCCGATATCATCGCACATCACCTCCTCGTTCTCGCCGTCTGCTGCCGCCATCGTCGTCGTCGTCGCCTTCGTCGCCTTGGTCGCTAACGTCGCCTAGGGCAAGTTAATGCTTCTGGCACGCTGTAGCTTTCGCGGCTCAGGCCGGTTCGGTTATCCCCGCTTAACGCTCACGAAGCGAAACAACTTCAGATGTCAATATCAAACTCTTCTGCACTGCGAAAAAAAAAAAAACCAATGGCGTCGAATCAGATCGACAAACACCAGGAGCAACACGCTTTCAACATGCACATATCGTCGCAAGTCATCATTTAAGAAGCCCAATAGGCGAAGAGAAAACTGATATAATTATCCAACGGATATGAACTCTAGGCATAGGAGATCTCAGACGTCGCCCTTGTTACCTCTGATATTTTCGACCACAATGAACGAACGGACGTCCGTCAAGCACCCAAGTTTCCGCCAACGCCGCCAGATTCAATACGGACGCGTAGTGGACAGAAGGACCTCCGTGCGAGCGAAATATATGGCGAGTCCGTCATACGACACGAAGCGCAGGACTGTTCCGACTAAGAACCAACTCCAAGAATGCTAGCGTGGTTATGTTTAACTCGCAGGCTGAGTCTTCACTTATTGTAGCTGTGCTGGGATAGGAATGCGCAACACCTTCACGCTCGATGAACTTAACACGGTTCCAATGGGTGGGATACGCTACCAAGCGGTTTTTCATAATGACCGTTTTGAATCTCGAGAAAACATACTGAACCGTAAGGTACATAGTTTGAGCACACAAGACAACCCCCAAAATAACACCCTGCAGGGAGCGTGCGCCATGAATGGATGATGACTGGCGGAGTGGCAGGTTGGCAGGGTGGCAGAGCGGTGGGAGCGGGAGTGATGGCATACAGTTGCATGGCAATGTCATTCCCTCTGCTGTTTGTGCGTCTGAATGACGATTTTCAGAATTTGAATTGGCGCGATGCGCATTACTGGAAGTGACGCGCTAAACAGCAGAGAGAGACAAGACAGCCATTTCAAATTTAATAAAACAAAGCTATATTTTCATTAAAAAACCGAAGTTTAACAAAACGTATGAACTGTGGAAATTACATGCATGCGACTGTTCCTTATCTGAATTCTTGAACTGCACTCCATTTACTGGTGTGTGCCAAGCGTGACCAAGTGTGACCAAGCGTGACCAAGCGTGATCAAGTGTGACCAAACGTTCCCATGTGTGTCTGTTACAATCCCAAGTGGGACTTAGCGAAGGATCACTCAGGGTTGATCGCAGAGTAGTGTTGCAGCGGAAGTTTGAATCTCAGGTCAGAGTGATTGTAAATGACTGAGTTGATAAAAGCATGTATACATCGGGTTTATATAAGAATACAGAGGAATACGAAAAGGCCTAGACTAGTCATGTACTCTAAGGGGTACATTCCCTTATTACAGCGAAATTCAAACCGTGCGGCGCGCGAACCCGTTTCGAACCTGTTCCCGCTCTTTTCACTTCAAATGTTTCTGCTTGCGTCGGTCTTGGTCAGATGGTTGCTGCGTCGCTTCGACTCTTCTGACTCCTCGACTTCGTACTCGGTAGAGTCAGCTCCTGCAGCATACAGGAATGCCTTCTCATAAAACTTCATATCGTAACACTCCCCTTCCTTCCTGGGCGCAGGAGGAGCTGACTCGCTTGATTACTCCGGTGAGGTCAGAGCAGGGCTGACAATTCAAAAAAATCCAGTCTGATGTTCTGGGGGCTCTGAAAATTTTTAGTCTGAGGCATATTTCCCAGAGAATGGCCACTCTGATTTTTCAGGTTCCGCAAAAACACAAGTCTGAAGTACTCAGAACACACTACAACCACTGCAGTACAGTACTGCCACAAATGTAGCACGTGGGGCGCAACGCTAACCAGTTTCCCTCGCTGACACCGCGTAGCTGCAGTGATGGTCCCGCGTGAGTGGAAGAGTGAGCCAAGTTGGCAGATTTCTAAGGGAAAAGGGTGGCAAAAGTTGCCAAGGACAGATTCTGCGCGTGACAGCGCCATGAAGTGTGTTCGTACACTGGCAACATATGACGTAGCGGAAGGTACGTAGAAATCACAGATCCGCATTTCAGGATCCGTACTCCCTGTAGTATGAAGACCCATTATCGGCTAAGTCAGTACTCTGAAAATCTCAGGATCCAAAACCAAGTAAGTCTGAGGCACTCATGTTTGAAAATCTTACAAGTCTGAAAAATCAGGATCCGTAGGAAAATACCCTGAGATTTCAGACAATCAGACTATTTTAGTCTGATAAAGTCAGCCCTGGGTCAGAGCAGTGTTTGTACTGCTGACGTGGCAGGCGCTTGGTGAGGAAGTCTGCTGCCATCTCAGTAGTCGGGCAGTAGGCGAGGTCAACTTTTCCTTGGTCAATTTCGTCCTTGACGAAAAAGAACCGAAGTGCGATGTGCTTCGTGCGGTTCACGAAACCTGGTTTGTTCCCGATCCTGATGGCAGTCTGGTTGTCGCAGTGGAGGCGAAAGGTAGGCGAGGTTGGGATTTTCGCCTCCTGTAGCAGTTCCTGCAGGTACAGGTCTTCGCGAACTGCTGCTGTCGCGGCGATGTATTCTGCTTCAGCCGATGACAGGGCAACTAGCTCCTGCTTCTGCGAGTTCCAGGAGATTGGCCCAGTTGGTTCCAGGCAAAAAACGAAGCCGGTTCGGGACCGTCGATTTGCAGGGTCAGCTGCATGATCTGCGTCCACGTAGCCGTTGAGGTTGAAGGAGGTCGTCGTCAGCGTGGAGTAGGAGAGCCCAATGTCAGGTGTGGAGATGAAGTACTGCAGGGCGCGCTCCAGGTCCAGCTGGTTCTCAGCTACTGGCTTGCGGGAATACTGCGCTAGTTGGCTAGCAATGTACGAGAGGTCAGGTCGGCAGGTGTCAGAGGCGAATAGCAGGCAGCCCAACTTGTGCTGGTACATTTGAAGCCCTGCGGGTGACAGAGGTTTGTAGTTGGCGCTGGGGTTGCGGTAGGGAGTTGAGAGTGGTGCGGGGATGTTGAAGCGTTCCCCCAGCTGCTCTGCGTACTTGGACGCTGACAAGTGAATTGCTTCTGGCGCGTAGGTGATGTTCAGCCCCAAAAACTGCTTCACGTTGTGGTTGATGGTGATGTCAACGCGCTGCGCCAGGTTCTCATCGAACTGGTTAAGGAGTTTGTTGCAGGTGCCCGTGTACAGCAGGTCGTCGACGTAAACTGTCAGGAGAATGTAATCGCCGCTAAAGTGAAGGCGATACATTCCCGGGTCGTGCGGCAGCTGCTTGAAATCGATCTCTAGGAGAATTTTGTGCAGATGCTGCTGCCAGAGACGAGGCGCCTGCTTGATCCCGTAGAGGGACTTCTTCAGCTGACAGACCCTAGGGTCCCCTTCTCCGTAGGTGTGAGGCTGCTCCACGAAGATGGTAGCGTCCACCAACGCGTATAGAAACACGTTCTTCACGTCGATCTGCCGCAGTGGCAGGTGCTTAGCGGCGGCAATGGCGAGAAGAATCCTGACGGAGGTGTGACGACTGACGGGAGCGAAGGTCTGATCGAAGTCGATGTCGTGGCGCTGATCGTACCCTCATACGACCCAGCACGCTTTGAAACGTTCGATGGTGCCGTCAGCGTTGGTCTTCAAGCGAAAAACCCACTTTCCGCTGAGTACCCTCCTCCCCTTCACTGCTGCACGATCGACTAGGACCCATGTGTCTTGAGATTCCAGCGCTTTCAGCGCCGCATCCATCGCTGCACGCCACTCCTTGGTGTGAGGGCCGGTTAGGGCCTGGCGAGAATTCTTTGGCTCCACGGCCCGAGCGAGGGTGGTGACGGACGTGTGCAGGCCGAGAAGTAGAAGGCCTGACACATTGGTGGTGTCTGTGTTGGTGGGGACTTCCACCACGTCGTCGTCTCCGCTTTCGTAGCCGGGCGTTGTGGTGCTTGGCTCTGCTTGGCGCCGTGACGACCCTGGCGCGGGATCATCGTCACTGTCATCGTCGTCGTCGTCGCTCGGGCGAGGCGGGATACTGGGGTGTTCGTCAGTGTCATCGCGATCCAGTGCTGCTGCTGCTGCTTCGTCTTCTGGAGTCGCAAAGCTGCGACCGCTATTGACGTAGCCGCGTGCCTCGTTCCGCCGCTCGTCCTCGATCCACTGCTTCAAGGTGAGCCGCTCGTAGAAGAGAATGTCACGCGCAGGAACAACCTCCTTGCTGTCAATGTCAAGAATGAGCCACCCTTTGTGCTCGTGACTGAGCCCCAGGTGAATTCCCCAGCACGCGCGATGAACGAACTTGCCGATTGTGGCCGAGGTCGGTCGGTACTGCACCATGCACCCCCAAACCCTCAGCATGGAGGGGTCTCCCATTGAGCCGTGTCAAACTTATATGCTATAGTCTGTGTAGGCTGTAGTGGGGTTGACAATATAGGGTACAACACTTTTAGGTTTTCCTACTTGTACCCACCTGTTTCCTAGTGCACTCATTCCTCGTAATCTTCACATGGTATAGAGAAGGTTCCCTAGTGGGAACGTTCCTAGGGCCCACCACTGAAAATCGATTTTTTTTTTCCTGCCCGGAGCGCGCTTCGCTCCTGCCCGAGTCGCGCCGCGCGTGCCTACCCTCCCGTCGCGTCCCCTGCCCTTAGCGGCCCGTCGCGCCCTCTTACGGCCCCGTAGCGGCCCCTCTCACGGCCCCCTCACGGCCCCTCTCACGGCCCTTTGCGGCCCCTTCAGGCCCCTCGCGGCCCCTTCGCGGTCCCGTCGCCGCCCTTCGAGGCCCCTCGCGGCCCCTCTCACGGCCCCTCGCGGCCCCTTCGCGGCTCCCTCGCGGCCCTGTCGCCGCCCTTCACGGCCCCGTCGCCGCCCTTCGCGACCCCTCGCGGCCCCTTCACGGCCCCGTCGCCGCCCTTCGCGGCCCCTCACGGCCCCTTCGCGGCCCCTTCACCGCCCTTAGCGGCCCCTTCTCGGCTCCTCCGCGGCCCCTTCTCGGCTCCCTCACGGACCTGCCGCCCCGCCGTCTCCGCCCCTGCAGCAGCAGCCGTCGCCGCCCCTGCAGCGGGAGCCGCAGCCGCCGCAGCCGCCGACAGCAGCAGCCGCCGCCGCCACAGCCGGGGCCGCAGCCGCCGCAGCCGCCGACAGTAGCAGCTGCTGCCGCCACTGCCGGGGCCGCCGCCGCCGCAGCCGCCGACTGCAGCCGCCGCCGCCGCCGACAGCAGGGGCCGCCGCCGCCGTTCCGGCCCTGCCCTGCAGAGAGGAGCGGCAGTCCTCTGCCACCCTGTAGCGGCCCCGTCCCTGCCGGCGCGCCTCGGCCCTGCCCCACCACTTGCGGACCTCTACCCACCTGCCCTGGTAAGAGCACCGCCGAGCCGCGCCCCTACTGTTGCTACTGCTGCTGCTGCCCCTAGCCTGCTGCCACTGCTGTCATGGCTACCCCTAGCGTTGTCGTCTTTGATGCTGAGGGTCGGGCTGTTGACTTTGAGGTCTGGGTCGATGATCTACAGCTTTTCCTACAGTGCGATAGGAAAGACGGTCTCTCACTGTTCGATCTCACGTCTGGCGCCTCTGCTGCCCCTGCTGCCAATGCTGACAGCACTGTTCGCTCACAATGGGCCACACGCGATGCTGCTGCCCGTCTTGCTGTGCGTAGTCACTTGCCGTCCTCTAAGCGCGCGCACTTCAGTCAGTACAAGAGTGCTAGGACCTTGTACGACGCTGTAGTCACACACTACTCTTCCCCTGCCACTGCTGCCCTTAGCCGCCTCATGCTGCCGTACCTGTTCCCTGACCTCGCCGCCTTTCTCACAGTCGCTGACCTCATTACGCACCTTCGCACTAGTGACACCCGCTACCGCGCTGCGCTTCCTGCTGAGTTCTGTGCCAAGAACCCCCCCCCCATGTACATCACCCTCTACTACATAGTCACCCGGCTCCCTGACTCCCTTCGCTCGGTCAGGGACCACTTCCTCTCTGTTTGCCCCACCACACTCACCGTTGACCTCCTCGAGGAGCGCCTCTTGGCAGCTGAGAAGAGTATAGTCGCTGTAGGAGCCTCTCGTGGTGACCCTCGTGGCCCCTTCTTTGAGGGGTGCTCCCCCTCCCCCCTTTTGCCCTCTGTTGCTTCTGCTGCTGCCGTCGACTTCGTTGGCACCGAGTCGGTCGGCGTTGCGTCTGCCCCTAGCGGGAGACGCCGCACCGGCAAGGGCAAGGGGGGCAAGGGCGCTGGAGGGGCTGGCGGGGGCGGTGGAGGTGGCGGTGGAGGCGGCGGAGGGAGTGGGGGTGGCGGTGGGAGTGGTGGCGGGGGTGGGGGCTTCGGTGGCGGCGGTGGAGGCGGAGGCGGCGGCGGCGGTGGCGGTGGGAGCGGAGGAGGAGGCGGTGGCGGCGGTGGTGGAGGTGGCGGCGGCGGAGGTGGAGCTGGTCGGGGTGGCTCTGCGCAGCGGAGCAGCTTCGGTGGTGGTCAGCGCTAGCAGCAGCAGCGCACTCGTGAGACCCCGCCCCCCCAGCAGCTTCGTGAGTGGTACGCTGCGCGTCAGCGGGGTGGGGGTGCTGGTCCCTGTGCCTATGTCCTGCGTACCGGCGACTGCACTGGTGAGCCGTGCGGTGGCCCGCACACCACCCAGCGCTGCTTCGGCCGCCTGACGGACGCTTGGCGTCTCCGATTCCCTGACGCCACTGAGATCCCCTGCTGGGGTGAGCTGCTTAGGTCGGGGGTTGCTATCTTTGATCTGGATTATGATGCTATTCTTGCTGCCATGTATGTTGTGTCTACTAGTGATGAGCGTGACTGTTACCTGTGTGTTCCGCCTGACCCGTGCATTGAGGCTGCTGCTCTAGGTGCTGGTGAGGCTGCTGCTCTAGGTGCTAGTGCGTCTGCTGCCCCAGGTGCTGGTGAGTCTGCTCTCTCAGGTACCACGTCGGCTCAGGCCTTACACACCTTCACCCTTGACTCGGGTGCTTCCCGCTCCTTCTTTCGAGACCGCACCACGCTTACGCCGCTTAGTCGGCCAGTTGCGGTCTCCCTGGCGGACCCCTCTGGGGGTCCTGTCCTTGCCCACTTCTCCACTGTCTTACCGTGTCCGGTGGCCCCCTCTGGCGCCCTGTCAGGTCTCTACCTCCCCTCGTTCTCTACGAACTTGGTGAGTGGTGCTGATCTACAGGATGGGGGGGTTGACCAGTTCACTCCTGCGAGTCAGCGGGTGACCCACTGTACGTGTGCTCGGACGGGCCGACACTTGGCCACGTTTACCCGTCAGCCGGGGTCGAGCCTGTACACACTGACTACTGAGTCTCCTCCTGTTGCTGAGTCTGGTCAGGTAGCTGCATCGGGTCAGGTGTTTGCTGCAGCGTCCAGGTCTGGTCCTGAGTCTGCTCCCTGCTCGAGTCGTCTCCTGTCCCACCAGACTCTCCTCTGGCACCACCGCCTTGGTCACCCCTCCCTGCCTCGCCTCCGAGGCATGGCCTCCCGTTACCTTTTCTCTGGTCTCCCCTGGTCCCTCCCTCCCCTCCCTCTGGGGCCTGCCCCTACCTGCGTTCCCTGCGTCGAGGGGCGGCAGCGCGCCGCTCCTCACTCCTCAGAGTTTCCTCCGACAGAGGCTCCGCTGCAGACTCTTCACATGGACGTGTGGGGCCTCGCCCGCGTCCGTGGCCTGGGTCACGAGCGTTACTTCCTGTTGGTTGTTGACGACTACTCGCGTTACACCACGGTTTTCCCCTTGCGCAGCAAGGGTGACGTCACTGAGGTGTTGATCGACTGGATCCGCGCAGCTCGTCTCCAGCTCAGAGAGAGTTTCGGCTCGGACTTTCCTGTTCTGCGTCTGCACTCTGACAGAGGCGGAGAGTTTTCCTCTGGCCTTCTGGGAGCCTTCTGTCATGCACAGGGCATCCGCCAGACGTTCACGCTTCCGGCCTCCCCACAGCAAAATGGGATTGCTGAGCGCCGCATTGGCATGGTCATGGACGTCGCTCGTACGTCCATGATTCATGCGGCTGCTCCCCATTTTCTGTGGCCGTTCGCGGTTCAGTACGCGGCACATCAGATCAACCTTCAGCCCCGAGTCTCCTTGCCGGAGACCTCCCCTACTCTGCGGTGGACGGGGAAGGTTGGCGATGCGTCTGCGTTTCGTGTCTGGGGATCTCGGGCTTTTGTCTGCGACTTGTCTGCGGACAAGCTGTCCCCCCACGCTGTTCCCTGCGTCTTCCTTGGCTTCCCCCCTGACGCGCCTGGTTGGCAGTTTTACCACCCCACCTCGCGCCGTGTTCTGTCCTCCCAGGACGTCACGTTTGACGAGTCGGTTCCTTACTACCTTCTCTTCCCCTACCGCACTGCGCCCCTCCCCCCGCCGCCGCTCTTCCTCGCGCCAGGTCCCCCCCCGGTAGACCCCCTTCCCCCTCAGGGTCCTGCCCCCTCAGGTGTGTCTCAGGTAGACGCAGTCGAGCCTGTCGAGGTAGCTGTTGACTCTGGTGCTGCAAGGGGTGCTGAGCCTGCGGGTGCGGAGTCTGGGGGTGCTGAGCCTGGGGGTGCTGAGTCTGGGGGTGCTGAGTCTGGGGGTGCTGAGCCTGGGGGTGCGGGGCCTCAGGGTGCTGGGCCTGCTCGTGTGGAGTCTGGCGGTACTGAGTCTGGCGGTACTGGGTCTGGAGGTCCCTCGGGTGCTTCGTCCCGGCGGGAGATGCCCTCTCCACAGGAGCTGCGCGAGTGGTTTGCTCGGCGCTGGAGCCGTGCTGCTGGAGCTGGAGGTGCTGCTGGAGCTGGAGGTTCTGCTGCTACTGAGGGTGTTGGTGCCACGGGTCCCGGAGGTGCTCGTGCTGGAGGTGCTGGAGCTGCTGGGCCTGGGGGTGCTCCTTGTGCTGGAGCTGCTGGCGGTGCTGGGGCTGGCGGTGCTACTGGAGTCGGTGCTGCTGGAGGTGCTGGAGCTGTGGCTGTTGAGTCTTCTGGTGGTCCGGCTGGAGCTGGAGCTGCTGGGGGTGTTGGCGCTGGAGGTGCTGCTGGCGCTGGTGCTTCTGAGGGTGCTGGAGTTGGTGGTGCTGCCGCTGGGGGTGCTACTGGTGCTGGTGCTGCCACTGGGGGTGCTGGTGCTGTCCCTGCTGGCTCTGGAGGCGCTGCGCGACCGCGGCCGTACTTCGTTCCGCTCCTTCAACAGGTTCTTGGTCTCCCGCCTTCTACTGGTCCTGCTCCTTCCTTAGAGTGTCCGCCGCCTGTCCAGTCTGAGTCGCTGTTACAGCCCGCCTCCCCGCTGCCTGCTCCTTCTCCCTACACTGGTCCTGCTGGAGGTCTTGCTGAGCGTCGTGAGCCTGCGTCTCGTCCTGCGTCGCCTGTTCGTGCTGCTTGCACTAGTCGTCGTGTTCGCGTCCGCGTCCTCCTGCGGTCCCAGGCACACACCAGGTGGCGCTGCGTCCTTCCACTGCTCCGCTGCGTGTCCCTTTGTCGTCCCCTCCAGATTCCTCTCTTCCTGCTCTTGCTGACCCGGAGTCTGACTCCCTTCGTGCTGCCAGTCCTACTGTCACGCGTCTTCTGGCTATTGCTGTCACTGACCCTTCCTTTGAGTCCACTGCTGCGTCTGCCTTAGTTGCTGAGCTTGTCGACTTTGCTGCTCGCTGTCGTCTAGACTACGCTGCTAGTCTTGTTGCTGAGTCTGAGTCTGTCTGTCCTCCGTTCGTCGGGGGTGAGTGTGCTCTTAGCACGGACGTCCTTGAGGACAGGCAGGAGGAGTTCCAGTGTTTTGCTGCTGCTTTGCCTCGTCTCGTGTCCATGCTGATTGCACCTGAGGGAGACCCGGATGCACTAGACATCCCGACTCCTCGATCGTACGCTGAGGCAATCGAGGGTCCCTACTCCTCACAGTGGCAGTCAGCCATGGACGCA
The DNA here is from genome assembly GCA_947471745.1 of Closterium sp. Naga37s-1. NCBI lineage: Eukaryota > Viridiplantae > Streptophyta > Zygnematophyceae > Desmidiales > Closteriaceae > Closterium > Closterium sp. Naga37s-1. The sequence goes on along the minus strand of CANJKZ010000156.1, from coordinate 123,004 downwards.
GAGATGGCTTCCTGGAAGTCCACAGGCACCTACGTCGACGAGGTTCCCCCACATGGGGCGAACATCGTCAGTGGCATGTGGATTTTCAGGGTGAAGCGGCCGCCGGGTTCTCCGCCTGTCTTCAAGGCGCGTTACGTGGCTCGAGGCTTCAGTCAGCGGCAGGGAGTTGACTACTTTCAGACCTTCTCTCCCACCCCGAAGATGACCACTCTTCGGGTGCTGCTGCACATAGCCGCTCAGCGCGACTACGAGCTTCACTCTCTTGACTTCAGCACATCTTTCTTGCAGGGCAGCCTGCACGAGGAGATCTGGCTGCGCCGCCCACCTGGCTTCACTGGGTCGTTTCCTCCTGGTACCCAGTGGAGCCTCCGGCGGCCAGTCTACGGTCTCCGCCAGGCGCCCCGTGAGTGGCACGACACACTGAGGACTACACTTGCGGCTCTTGGGTTTGCTCCTTCTACTGCCGACCTGTCACTGTTTCTACGCACCGACACCTCTTTGCCGCCGTTCTACATCCTCGTGTACGTCGACGACTTGGTCTTTGCCACTGCTGACACTGCTGGACTCGCCCACGTGAAGTCCGAGCTGCAGAAGAGACACACGTGCACAGACCTGGGTGAACTGCGCAGCTACCTTGGCTTGCAGATCACCCGGGACAGAGCACAACACACCATTACCCTGACTCAGTCACACATGGTGCAGCAGGTCCTTCAGCGCTTCGACTTCACGTACTCCTCGCCTCAGGCCACTCCTCTGTCTACTCGCCACTCGCTCTCAGCTCTGCCTTCGGATGAGTCCGTAGAGCCGAGTGGCCCGTACCCAGAGCTTGTTGGCTGCCTCATGTACCTGATGACCTGCACTCGACCTGACCTTGCATACCCTCTTAGCATCTTGGCACGCTATGTTGCTCCTGGGAGACACCGACCAGAGCACATGGCTGCAGCGAAGAGGGTGTTGCGCTACTTGTGCAGTACGTCGGGCATGGGGCTAGTGCTTGGAGGGCGGCGTTCAGTGGTCCTCACAGGTCACGCAGACGCTTCTTGGGCTGACGACCAGGCTACGCAGCGGTCGTCACAGGGTTACACCTTCAGCCTTGGTTCCGGCTCTGTTTCGTGGCGGTCTACCCGCTCGTCTTCTGTTCTCGGCTCCAGCTGTGAGGCTGAGATCTACGCAGGGGCCATGGCTACACAGGAGCTACGCTGGCTCACCTAGCTGCTGACTGACCTAGGAGAGCCGCCTCGTTCTCCTCCAGTTCTGTACGTAGACAACAAGGCCATGCTGGCCTTGTGTCGGGAGCACAGACTGGAGCACAGAACGAAGCACATTGCTCTTCGCTACTTCCTTGCTCGTGAGCTGCAGCAGCGTGGTCAGCTGCGCCTTGCTTACGTGGCCTCTCAGGCCAACACTGCTGATATCTTTACCAAGGCACTTCCGCCTTGTGATCATCAGCGCTTTTGTACGATGCTAGGTCTTGTGCCTACTTGGCCTCACTTGCTCACTGCTTGACCTTGCTTGTACTGTGATCCATCTATACCTGCACTTGCTTGTTTACCTTTATATATATAATCTTGCATGTGAACTGGCCTTGTGGCCTTGAACTTGTGCTCGGAATGTGTGGTGACGTTGTGATCCACCCTGAGCTTACTGTGCTTTGCTTGACTGGTCTTGTGACCTCTTGTTCTCCCCCACTTTGCCTATGGGGGTGTGTCAAACTTATATGCTATAGTCTGTATAGGCTGTAGTGGGGTTGACAATATAGGGTACAACACTTTTAGGTTTTCCTACTTGTACCCACCTGTTTCCTAGTGCACTCATTCCTCGTAATCTTCACAAGCCGGTCCACTTCATGTGAAGGGACAGGTTGTCCCTGTTGGCGATGGTGGAGAGGAGGTTGTGCAGGCGCACCGCGTGGTTCATGGCGTATGGCCAAAACTTCTTTGGCAGGCCGGTTTGATTCATGAGGGCGTGGACTTTTGTCATGAGGGTGCGGTTAACCCTCTCTGCGACGCCTTGCTGCTGGTGAGCGTAGGGGAGTGAGATCTCATGCTTGATCCCCTTCTCGGTAAGAACACTCTCCAGCTCGTTGATGCGAAATTCCTTGGCCCCATCACTCTGCCAGATCTTCAGCTTCCTTCCTGACTGCCGCTACGCGTGCGCGAGGAAGATGCCGAACACTTCCGGAGCCTTGGAGCGGGCGTCAACGTTGGCGACCCACACATGGCGTGAGTAAGCATCGATGAAGGTGAGAGTATATTTCTCGCCGTTGATGCCGTCGAAGGTGAACACTATGAATTCGCTGTATACTTTCTCTAGCTTCTTGTAGCGGTTGGTGCTCGGCTCCAGAGAGGGGTAGGCGCTATAGGAGAGCGCAGCTGTGGGGCAGACGGTGCAAGTAATTGGGTGTGGGGTGTTGTGCGGTTCTGTTCCGTCGGGGCGCAGCAGTGCTCCTGGCGGAAAAACTTTAGCGCGGAGGAAGTTGGCGAGGGTCTGACGCGAGGGTTGGCCTAGCCGCTGGTGCCAGAGATCATCTTCGGCGCGACTGCCGGAGGTGCGCTTGTAGTGAGCGTAGTGTTCCGCTACTTCTGCTTCCGTAAGATGTGGGATCTGGAGTGGGGGTTCTTCCTCTTCTCTTGGTTCTGCTTCGTTGTCCGGCTCCTCTGCTTCTGCTTCTGCCGTTGTCGCCCCTTCTGCAGGTGCCGTTGTGAGGTAGAGGTCGAGAAATTTACGGTCGGGGATGACGGTGAGCGGGGTCGTGGTGCCTTCGATGAAACGAGCGAACGGATCTGGGCGGGAGATTGGACCAAGTGAGTCCCGCGGAGGAGTTGGTGGTATATTCCCCTCCTTAATCTCCGACCAGGGATCGCTCCAACGATGAGGTGAGCGAGGGGGTTCATGGGTGCGTGGGGGTCCTCCGAGGGGAATGGCGACGCGGGGTGATTTTTCTCTGCGCTCAGCTTTCATCTCTCGTTCAGCTTCCTCCAATTCTTCTTGCATGAGCTCCCCTTCGTCGGGTTCGGCTGATCCCCATCCTCCCGTGTTGACCGTGCCGCTGGCGCTGGCTCCCCATGCTCCAGTTGCGGATGCCCAGGTTGCGCCTTCTTCTGGTTTGTAATCTTCGTCTCCCCATGCGCCTCGTCGTGCTAACTCCTCGTCCCATCCAGCCACGACGCGTTGCTCATACAGTTTCTGCTTCTTTTCCGCCCGGGACTTGTCTTGTTCTTCCTTGACGCTCAACTCCCCTGTTGCGTCAGGATCCTTCCAAGCCGGGTCGATTTTGCGGCGGTAGACTTCGCGAGTGGACGGGCGCGGTCGTCCTTCTTCATCGAGGGTGGTGGTGTTAGCTTCTAGGACGAACCGGAGGTTTTCCGAGTATGGCGCTGTGCGCTCCGCTCGCTGTTGTCCGAAGTCGTCGTTTGCTTTGCCGAAGATGCGGTAAGACGACACAGCGAGTTCTTCTGCAGCCATGCCTGTTGGTTCTGCCTCGGCACTCTCCGCTTCCTGGATTGCCGCGTACTCCTTTTCGACTTGCTCTGTGCGGCTCGCCGTGGGTGTGTGGCAGGTGGTGCAGAGACCATTGATGTCTGGCTCGTGCAGATTGATCTCGCGGGGATGAGGGCTGCGGCGAACCCATGGTCGTCCGTCTGGGTGCTCCCATGATTCCTTGCCCATGTAGGCGAACTCGAGAGGGACGAGGTCCACGAGCTCGTCGGATGATGCTTGGCAGGAAGGTACGTCGAAGTCTAAGACGTAGATTCCGTTGATTGAGCGGGCTCGTCCGAGGTATTTGAACGACTCGGGAGGGGTGTCCGGGGGAGCGTAGGTGAGGATGAGATCGCGTGTGGCTAGGTCCGTGGTGAGTATGACGCCGCAGTCGCGAAGTTTTCCTACCGAGAGGAGATTAAAGCGAAGATTTGGGACGTAAAGTACGTCGTTGAACGAGATGTGTGTGTTGCTGTCTCAGGCTTACAGGACCACGATGCCTTGCGCATTGGCGCGCAGCTGCTCGTTGTTGGCGACGGTGACGTAAGTTGCGGGGGCGCGGCTCAGATTCGAGACGTATCGCGTGGATCCCACCATGTGCTGTCCGCAGCAGCTGTCCAGGTACCAGGTGTTGTGGTTGTCGGTGTTAGTTCTGCGCAGAAGTAGCGCCAATCGCGGAGTCACCAGGGTTGCCTTGTAGCGCCTGTGGAAGGAGGGGTCTTCGTCTTCCTTCCATCCCACAGGTACGTATTGTTGATTGTCATGTGGCGGGCTTTCCCGCAGTGTGATTGGCTGATTCCAATCCTGCTCGTCTTCGTCATACAGGTAATAGTGATCTTAAGTGAGGGGATTATTCCAACCCTCTTTTGGTTCAAGGAGTCTTCCTTGGATCTCATTCTCTTCATCAGGCTCAGCAGTGCGACGTCGACGCGTCGCCATATTTGCGATGATGTTTCTAGGAGCTCTTGATTGAGGTCCTTGAGTTTGCTGATGTTGATGTTGTGCAGGAAGACGAGGTGTCTGTTGCTGAGACTGACGATGACGAGCATCTTGTCGGCCGACCCAGTTGTTGTGGTGAGTGGAATTTGGGTGGCGATAGTTGGATCGGGACTTGCATCGATCCGTTGAATGTCCGAAGACTTTGCATATTTTGCAATAGTGGCGCCTTGGTTGTCGTCGCTCTTCACGGTTGTCAGCGTAGAAGGCGAGGCGCTCTCGGCGCGGCGCTGAGCTAGTTATGCTCGAATCCATGTCCTGCTGTTCAGTCAGGAGTGCGGCGCATAGCGCGGCTTCAGAGATGATTCCTCGCTGTCGGAGTAGCGCTTTGCTGGGCTTCCACTTTGGCCCAAGTCCTTGAAGGACTATGTTGACGAAGATCTCTTATGAGATTGCGCTCCCATGCTTTGTGATCTGGTCACGGATGTTGCGAGAGCGGTTAATATAAGAGTTCGCTTTCTCCCCGTGCCCCATCTTTGTCTCCATGAGTTGCTGCAGGAGCCTACTGGCGGTGACCGAGTCCTTCGGCTGATAAACCTCAACGAGGTGCTTCCAGGCTTCCAGGGCTGGAGCGGCGCTCTCTTTGTAGGAGCGGATGCTTAGTTGCTCTACAGGCGTCATGTTGCGTAGCAGCACGCTATACGCCATGAGGGATTTGCTGTAGTACTGAGCCCTGGCGTCATCGGTGTCGTCCACCGGTTTAGAGTAGGAGCCGTCGAAGTAATGGTAGATCTGCGCTGTCTGTAGGAGGAGATCAAGCTCCGTGTATAGAAATCCTTGCCGTCGAAAGCGGCGATAGTCTTGATTTTTGAAACGCTGAGAAAGCGTGCTTGCGCAGAGTTAGTGACTTCATCACGGGCATTTGTTGTTGATTTGTCTGTGTCGAAGGAGAAGGTGTGCGCGGCGGTATCACGGCTTTTCGCAGCCGGTTGTCCAGGTTGAGCTGGTTGGGAAGAGGTTCCCGCATTGCCTTTGCGCAGATCTTGGAGTTCTTTCTCCATAGTTGAAAGTCGAGCAAATAACTGCTCGAGTGCGGCAGTGCCGATCGTGGTTGTCGCCTCATTTGTCGCAGCCGGGTTGGTTTGTTCTTCAGCCGTCAGATTTGCTTGGCCTCCGGATCCTCCGGCCATCTTGGTCTTGGAGCGTGTGCCGCTCGCCAGATCTTGGTTCGGCGAATTTCACGGAAGTGAAGTTGCGAAGAATCCATGAGTCGCTCTCATACCATGTTACAGTCCCAAGTGGGACTTAGCGAAGGATCGCTCAGGGTTGATCGCAGAGTAGTGTTGCAACGGAAGTTTGAATCTCAGGCCAGAGCGAATGTAAATGACTGAGTTGATAAAAGCATGCATACATCGGGTTTATATAAGAATACAGAGGAATACGAAAAGACCTAGACTAGCCATGTACTCTAAGGGGTACATTCCCTTTTTACAGGGAAATTCAAACCGTGCGGCGCGGGAACCCGTTTTGAACCTGTTCCCGCTCTTTTCACTTCAAATGTTTCTGCCTGCGCCGGTCTTGGTCAGACGGTTGCTGCGTCGCTTCGACTCTTCTGACTCCTCGACTTCGTACTCGGTAGAGTTGGCTCCTGCAGCATACAGGAATGCCTTCTCATAAAACTTCATATCATAACAGTGACCAAGCGTGACCAAGCATGCCCAAGTGTGACCAAGCGTGACGAGGCGTGATCAAGCGTGACCAAGTGTGACCAAGCGTGACCAAGCGCCCAAGTGTGACAAAGCGTGACCAAATGTGACCAAGCGTGACCAAGCATGACCAAGCGTGCCCAAGCGTGACCAAGCAGGACCAAGTATGACCAAGCGTGCCCAAGTGTGACCAAGAGTGACCAAGCATGACCAATTGTGACCAAGCGTCCCCAATGTGACCAAGCGCGACCAAGCGTGCCCAAGTGTGACCAAGCATGATCAAGTGTGACCAAGTATGACCAAGCGTGACCAAGTGTAACCAAGCTTGCCCAAGTGTGACAAAGCGTGACCAAATGTGACCAAGCGTGACCAAGCGTGACCAAGCGTGCCCAAGCGTAACCAAGCGAGTCCAAGTGTCACCAAGCAAGCCCAAGCGTGACAAAGCGTGACCAAGCGTGACCAAGCGTGACCAAGCGTGACCAAACGTGACCAAGCGTGGCCAAGTGTGACCAACCATCCCCAAGTGTGACCAAGTGTGGCGTGACTAAGTGTGACCAAGCGTGACCAAGTGTAACCAAGCGTGACCAAGTGTGACCAAGCGTGCGCAAGTGTGATCAGGAGTGACCAAGCGTAACCAAGTGTGACCAAGCGTGACCAAGTGTGACCAAGCGTGACCAAATGTGATCAAGCGTGACCAAGTGTGACCAAGCGTGACCAAGCGTGACCAAGTGTGACCAAGCGTGTCCAAGTGTGACCAAGCATGACCAAGCGTGACCAAGCGTGCCCAAGCGTGACCAAGCGTGACCAAGTGTGACCAAGTATGACCAAGTGTTACTAATCGTGACCAAGCGTGACCAAGCGTGGCCAAGTGTGACCAAGTGTCCCAAAGCGTGGCCAAGTGTGACCAAGCGTGACCAAGTGTGACCAAGCGTGCCCAAGCGTTACCAAGCGTGACCAAGTGTGACCAATTGTGACCAAAGCGTGACCAAGCGTGACCAAGCGTGCCCAAGCGTGACCAAGTGTGACCAAGTGTGACCAAGTGTGACCAATTGTGACCAAAGCGTGACCAAGCGTGACCAAGCGTGCCCAAGCGTAACCAAGTGTGACCAAGCGTGCCCAAGTGTGACCAAGCGTGACCAAGTGTGACCAAGTGTGACCAAGCGTGCCCAAGTGTAACCAAGTGTGACCAAGTATGACCAAGCGTGCCCAAGTGTGACCAAGCGTGACCAAGCGTGACCAAGTGTGACCAAGCATGACCAAGAGTGACCAAGCATGACCAAGTGTGACCAAGCGTGACCAATTCTGGCCAAGCGTGTCCAAGCGTGACCAAGTGTGACCAAGTGTGACCAAGCGTGAACAAGCGTGCCCAAGTGTGGCTAAGCGTGACCAAACGTGACCACATGCAAGAAGTGCAGCGAACACTCTTCACTTGCGAGCGCCGATGACTGATGATGCTTGCAACCCACCCACGCCCTTGATGGCTTAGCAATAGGCCCGAACAAGCGCAGCCACGTGACCCGGTGGAAGAAAAATGCTTGGAACGAGCACTTCCAGCCCCAAAAACGCAGAAGGATCCGCACATGTGCAGGAAGTGCAGCGGGCGCTTTTCATTCGTGAGCGCCGATGACCTATGATGCTCGTAACCCTCCCACGCCCTTGCTGGTTTGGCAATAGGCCCAGACAAGTGCAACCATGTGACCCGGCGAAAGAAAAACGCTCGGAACGAACGCTTCTAGCCTCAAAACGCGGAAGGATCCGCACATGTGCAGGAAGTGCCGCGGGCGCTCTTCATTTGCGAGCGACGATGACTGATGATGCTTGCAACCCACCCACGCCCTTGCTGGCTTGGCAATAGGCCCAAACAAGCGCAGCCACGTGACCCGGCGGAAGAAAAATGCTCGGAACGAGCGCTTCCAGCCCCAAAACGCGGAAGAATCCGCACATGTGCTTGGTGCAGCGGACACTCTTCATTCGTCAGTGTCGATGAACAATGATGCTTGCAACCCACTCACGCCCTTGCTGCCTTGGCAATAGGCCCAGACAAGCGCGGCCACGTGACCTGGTGGAAGAAAAACGCTCGGAACGGACGCTTCCAGGCCCAAAACGCAGAAGGACCCGCACAAGTGCAGGAAGTGCAGCGGCCACTCTTCATTTGCGAGCGCCGATGACCGATGATGCTCGCAACCCTCCCACGCCCTTGCTGGCTTGGCAATAGGCCCAAACAAGCGCAGCCATGTGACCCGGCGGAAAAAAAACGCTCGGAACGAGCGCTTCCAGCATCAACACGCGGAAGGATCCGCACATGTGCAGGAAGTGCAGCAGACACTCTTCATTCGCGAGCGCCGATGACCAATGATGCTCGCAAACCTCCCACGCCCTTACTGGCTTGGCAATAGGCCCAGACAAGTGCAGCCACATGACCCGACGGAAGAAAAACGCTCGGGAACGAGCGCTTCCAGCCCCGAATCGCGGAAGGATCCGCACATGTGCAGGAAGTGCAGCGAGCACTCTTCATTCGCAAGTGCCGATGACCGATGATGCTTGCATCCCTCCCACGCCCTTGCTGGCTTGGCAATAGGTCCAGACAAGTGCAGCCATGTAACCCGGCGGAAGAAAAACGCTCGGAACGAGCGCTTCTAGCCTCAATACACGGAAGGATCCGCACATGTGCGGGAAGTGCAGTGGACGCTCTTCATTTGCGAGCGCCAATGACCGATGATGCTTGCAACCAACCCACGCCCTTGCTGGCTTGGCAATTTGCCCAGAAAAGCGCAGCCACATGACCCGGTGGAAGAAAAACGCTCGGAACGAGCGCTTTCAGACCCAAAACGCAGAAGGACTCGCACATGTGATGGAAGTGCAGCGGACGCTCTTCATTCGCGAGCGCCGATCACCAATGATGCTCGCAAACCTCCCACGCCCTTGCTGGCTTGGCAATAGGCCTAGACAAAGCGCAGCCAAGTGACCCGGCGGAAGAAAAACGCTCGGAACGAGCGCTTCCAGCCCCAAAACGCGGAAGGATCCGCACATGTGGAGGAAGTGCAGCAATTGCTTTTCATGCGCGAGCGCTGATGACCGATGATGCTCGCAACCCACCGACGCCCTTGCTGGCTTGGCAATAGGCCCAGACAAGCGCAACCATGTGACCCGGCGGAAGAAAAACGCTCGGAACGAGCGCTTGCTGCCAAAAAACGCGGAAGGATCCGCACATGTGCAGGAAGTGCAGTGGGCGTCCTTCATGCGCGATCGCCGATGACCGATGATGCTTCCAACCCACCCACGCACTTGCTGGCTTGGCAATAGACCCTGCCAAGCGCAGCCACGTGACCCGGCGGAAGAAAAACGCTCGGAACAAGCGCTTGCAGACCCAGAACGCGGATTGACTCGCACATGTGCAGGAAGTGCAGCGGGCGCTCTTCATTCGCGAGCGCTGATGACCGATGATACTCGCAACCCTCCCACGGCCTTGCTGGCTTAGTAATAGGCCCAGACAAGCGTAGCAACGTGAATCGGCGAAAAAAAAACACTCGGAACGAGCGCTTGCAGCCCCAAAATGCGGAAGGATCCGCACATGTGCAGGAAGTGTAGCGGACGCTCTTCATGCGCGAACGCCGATGACCAATGATACTTGCAGCCTACCCACGCACTTGCTGGCTTAGCAATAGGCTAAGAGAAGCACAGCCACCTGACCCGGCGGAAGATAAACGCTCGGAAGGAGCGCTTCTAGCCTCAAAACGCGGAAGGATCCGCACATGTACAGGAAGTGCAGCGGGCGCTCTTCATTCGGGAGCGCTCTTCATTCGCGAGCGCCGATGACCAATGATGCTCGCAACCCTCCCACAAGCCCAGACAAGCATAGCCATGTGACCCGGCTCGGAATGAGCGCTTCTAGACTCAAAACGCGGAAGGATCCGCACATGTGCAGGAAGTCCAGCGGGCGCTCTTCATTCGCGAGCGCCGATGACTGATGATGTTTGCAACCCACCCACGCTCTTGCTGGCTTGGCAATAGACCCAGACAAGCGCAGCCATGTAACTCAATGGAAGAAAAACGCCCGGAACGAGCGCTTGCAGCCCCAAAACGCGGACGGATCCGCACATGTGCAGGAAGTGCAGCCACGTTCCGAATGAAGAGCGCCCGGTGCACTTCCTGCACATGTGCGGATCCTTCCGCGTTTTGGGGCTAGAAGCGCTCGTTCCGAGCGCTTTTCTTCCACCGGGTCACGTGGCTGCGCTTGTCTGGGCCTATTGCCAAGCCAGCAAGGGCGTGGGTGGGTTGCGAGCATCATCGGCTATTGGCGCTCGCGAATGAAGAGCGCCCGCTGCACTTCCTGCACATGTGCGGATCCTTCCGCGTTTTGAGGCTACAAGCGCTCGTTCCGAGCGTTTTTCTTCCACCAGGTCATGTGGCTGGGCTTGTGTGGGCCTATTGCCAAGCCAGCAAGGGCGTGGGTGGGTTGCGAGCAACATTGGTCATCGGCGCTCGCGAACGAAGAGCGCCCGCTGCACTTCCATCACATGTGCGGATCCTTCCGCGTTTTGGGGCTGAAATTTCTCGTTCCCTGCGTTTTTCTTCCACCGGGTCACGTGTCTGCACTTCTCTGGTCCTATTACTAAGCCAGCAAGGGCGCGGGAGGGTTGCAAGCATCATCGGTCATCGGCGCTCGCGAATGAAGAGCGCCCGCTGCACTTCCTGCACGTATGCGGATCCTTCCGCGTTTTGGGGGTGGAAGCGCTCGTTCCGAGCGTTTTTCTTCCGCCGGGTCATGTGGCTGCGCTTGTCTGGTCCTATTACCAAGCCAGCAAGGACGTGGGAGGGTCGCAAGTGTCAACGGGAGTGTTGTAAGGCCCCGTCCTCGCTTGGGCGGAGCCAACCTTGTGGTCGGATGTGCGGGGGTTGCAGCCGACCTGCAGCAGTGGGCACGGGGGCCACTGCAAGGGCGCCAAGCTGGAGGGCGCCTGGCTGGAGGGCGCCGAGCAGGAGGACGCCGCCCTGGACGCCTGGTTGGCGTCCCGGACGCCTGGACGGCGTCCTGGGAAGCTGGACGGTCAACGGGAGTGTTGTAAGGCCCCGTCCTCGCTTGGGCGGAGCCAACCTTGTGGTCGGATGTGCGGGGGTTGCAGCCGACCTGCAGCAGTGGGCACGGGGGCCACTGCAAGGGCGCCAAGCTGGAGGGCGCCTGGCTGGAGGGCGCCGAGCAGGAGGACGCTGCCCTGGACGCCTGGTTGGCGTCCCGGACGCCTGGACGGCGTCCTGGGAAGCTGGACGCCGAGCTGGGCGTCGCCACGACTACCCGGGCGCCTGGTCGACGTCGTGGGCGCCTGCACGGCGTTCTGGAAGGCCAGACGCCGACCTAGGCATCTGGACGCCGACCTGGGGGTTCGGAAGGCGTCTTGGGCGCCTGGACGCCGGACTGGGGACGCCGGGCATGCGTGGCTGGCTACGGACTGCGCTGGTCGGCCAGGCGTGGTTGCCCGGTCGACCGGAACACCCGGGCGACGTGTGCGAGTGTCGCCAGGGTGGAGTCTGCGAGGCCGACCTCGGGGGTGGTATCCCGAGGTCGACGTGGCTGGTGGGCGCAGTCGCTGGCGTGGAGTCTGCCAGGCATCTGCGCTGTGCTCGTGACAAGGTGTGGAGCGCCAACCAGCTGCGCACACCTGCGAAGCAGGTGCACCGTTGTCCTGCGGGTGCAACGCTGTGCAGCCGACTTGCTGCAGCGCTGGCACACCGTGGACTTGCAACGTTGGCAAACCGCTACTCTGCAACGCTGCAGCGGTGCGAGCGCTGCTGCGCTGGAGCGCGGTCGACCGTGCTGCGCTGGAGGTCGACCAGCAGCCTAGCTAGCACTGATGTAGTCTGTGATGCCAATGTTGTTGCTACCATTATTGTCATGTTTTCCTAGTGAAACTCTTGCCAATTCTCCCCGTGCACTAGCAAGCAGCGTGAACACAAGGAAACGACTAAGTGAACGAACGCAGAGATCACACGAGCACACGTGCCTAGCCCGTAGCCTAGCTCCCGTTGCAGCAGTTATCTCCGCATGGTGCGGTGAGCGTGGACGACACCGCGACGTAGTTCAGTCTAGCCGACTTACCGATCGTGTTCGTAGACCGGCAGCCGTGCAGTCACTAGCGTGCGCGTAGGCGACGCCGAGGTGATGGACACCCTGGAGGGACGGCTGGAGGATGCGAGGAGACGCCATGAGGCCCAGGAGTACGGGGCGATACCCTGGGCAGTCGTCGAGGCAGGACTCCGCTCCATGTGGGCGGCGAAGCACCCCCTTTCTCGGCCTGCCTCTCCTCGACCGGTGAACGACGATGGCGGCGTCGACGTGGGCGTCAACGCCGGTGGAGGCCAGGTCGGCAGCAGTGCGGGAGACACGTCGAGGCAGCAAGGTGTGATACACGCCGGTGAAGCCGGCGGCGTTCAGGCGCGAGGGATGCAGTCGTCGGCGCCTGCAGGCTCCTCGCAGGGCGACGCCGGTGGGCGTCGAAGTGGATTGTCGCCGATGTCGGCGACCCAGGTGACGGCGGGCGGGATTGCACCGAGCTACGGCTACTTCAAGTTTATGCCGGACAGGATCTCGGTCACCCCGCCGCTCGTTGGTCGACAAGACATCCTCACCTGGAAGGAAGCCATCGAGCCCCAGCTGGAGATGGCCGGGCTGATCGGCTTCGCCCGAGGGACTGTGGCGACGCCGGGGGAGCACCACCCCGACCTGCGTGCGGAGTTTCGCGCCGTGCAGTTGTTGACCTTCACGGTCATCTCGCGGTGCTGCTCGCCGGGCGTGCAGTTTGCCTTGAAGTGGTGCCGAGAGTACCTTGACGCCGGCCACCGGGCGTGGAACTTCATCGAGTCGACCTATCAAGTCACCGACGACTTGTTCATCGCCCAGCTAGAGGGACAGCTGACGCACCTGCGCATGGGCGACGAGGAGACGGCGACCGACTACTGCAACCGGGCCCGGCGAATTCTCGCCACCATCAGGATGGCCGGTGCCCAGTACTCGACGGCGTCGTACGTCACCCACGTCATTCAGGGGCTCTCGAGCAGCTACAATCTCCTGAAGCGGCTGTCCATGGTGCCGAGCATGAGGATAACGCTCAACGAGGATAACCTGACCTCATATATCCTGCAGGACGAGGCGATGTAGGAGGCCGAGCGATCCCAGGAGCTCTTGGCGCAGGCCAACTTCGTCGCCCCGACGAAGCAAGGAGGCCGACCAGGGCAGCGTGGGCAGTCGGGCGGCGGCGGTAGCAGTGGCTGGAAGCCGAGCAAGGACGCCAACAAGAAGAAGTCGGCCAAGGAGAGCGGTCGCGGAGGAGGAAGTCGCCGCCGGGAGTGCTGGATCTGCCACAGCCCCGACCACCTCTCCTTCGAGTGTCCCGACCGCAGCGATACCGACGACGACGACGCCGCTAAGGGAGGCCGCGGGAGGTCGGCCAGCCGTCGTCCACGTCGAGGAAACAAGCCGCGCAAGGAGAAGCAGTCGAGCAAGTCGGCCTCGGCGACGGACGCCGACTCCTCTGCAGGCGGCAAGGGGCGAGACGACAAGGCGGCGTCGTGCTCGCTGGTCGGCGTCGTGGAGCCGACCGTCTCACTGGCGCCGGAGGCCGGTGAGGACTTCCAGGCGGTAGCAGCAGCTATGCAGGCGAACCCAGCGGTAGTCCTGCTCGACAGCGGCTGCTCGCACCACCTGATGGGGACGAAGGAGGCCTTCGTCGACTTGGGGCCGAGCAGCGACGTGAAGCACGTGCGCGGCTTCAATGGGGCGCTCCAGGACGTTCAGGGCCGCGGCACTGTCGCTCTGCAAGGGGAGGCCGGGAAGCAGGTGCTCATCCCCGATGTGCTCTACGTACCCGGCGTCCGGGCAAACCTGCTTTCAGCCGGCCAGCTGAAGGAGCACGGCGTGAAGCTGCAGGAGGACGGCGACGGGATGCTGCTCGTCTCGGCAGCAGGGGAGGTGCTCGGTCGGGCGACGTACACCGGGCGTGTCCTCTGCACCGACCTGCGCCCCTGCTCGGCCACGCCGACAACGCCTACCACGGAGGTAGTGGCCCTGCGCGCGATCGTCTCGGCGACGAAGGCAACACCGGACATGATGCACGCAAAGCTTGCGCACGTCAGCCTGGACACCATCCGGAGCTCAGCGGAGCACGAGGTTGCCACCGGGCTGGACCTCAAGTCGGCGTCCGACGCCGACCCCCCGTGTATTTCGTGCGTCAGCGGGAAGCTAACGCGGCACACCTTCCCCGACAAAGGCTCCGATGCCGACGACGTGCTGGCCGTCGTGCACATCGACCTGTGCGGGCCGTTCCGCGTGGCTGCCAAGGATGGCAGCCTGTACTTCTTGCTGCTGAAGGACCGCAAGACCCGCTACGTGTGGGTGAAGCCGGTCGCCAAGAAGTCAGATGCGTTGCCGGTGTTCGTGCAGTGGCTGGCGGTGGCTGAGCGGCAGACGAAGAAGTCGGTGTTGATGCTGCGCTCTGACCGGGGAGGGGAGTTCCTCGGGAAGCAGTTCACCGACTTCGTGAACGGCAAGGGGATCGTCCACGACCTGACCTGCCCATACACCCCGCAGCAGAACGGCATGGCGGAGCGGGAGATGAGGACGGTGGTGGAGTCGGTGCGGACAATGCTGCTGCACATGGGCGTGCAGCACCACTGGTGGCACCTCGCTCTTCGGCAGGCCGTCTGGGTCCGCAACTGCCTTGAGAGGTCGGCGCTGCCGCCGGGGACGACGCCGTACCAGCTGCTGACCGGGAAGAAGCCCGACTTGTCGCTGGCGCGGGTGTGGGGCTGCATGGCGCAGTTCTTAGTCCCCGAGCAGCAGCGTGGTGGGAAGCTGCAGCCGAAGGCACGGTGGGGCCTTCACCTCGGCGTGTCGGAGGAGAGCAAGGGCTGGGAGCTCCTCGACATCTCCGACAACCGGGTGGTCACCACGTCGGACGTGGTGTTCTACGAGAGCATGTCGCTGGACATGTGGAAGTCGGCGCACGGGCCGGTGTCAGGGCGGATGCCAGTTCACCCGCCAACGGACACCTCGACGGCGTCGGTGCCTCTGCTCGCCGAGGTCGGTGCGCTTGCTGGTGAGGACGCCGAGGACGTCCCCGGTCCCTACCCTTCCCCTGCCCCTCCTCTGGACGCCGACTTGCATGGGCTGACCCCGACGTCGGCCTTCGGTGATGAGGGGAGCCGTGGGGCGTTACCTGTGGCGCCGGCCCCAAGCATCGCCGGTGGCCGACGTGATGCTGTGCAAGTCGGTGTGGGAGCGAAGCTGACGCCGACTGGGAGGCAGCAGGTGGTGCAGACGCCTTTGGTGAAACCGGTAAAGGAGGCGCCTGCAGAACAGCAGCTGACAGGGGAGCAGGCAGCAGCGACGCCGACCAAGGAGCAGTCGGCGACCAGGTCGTCGGCAGGGGAGCCGACCACAGGGGAGAAGTCGGCTGGGACGCCGACCACAGGGGAGAAGTTGGCTGGGACGCCGGCTGAGGAGCAGCAGGACGCCAAGGGCAGCGACGGCGGCGACGATGGAGGGGACGTCGAGGAGGTCCAGTCGGGACCACGGCGTTCAGGCCGACTTCGGAGGCCGCCTGACTTCTTCGTCCCCGCTGCCTTCACCACGGTTTACGACGTCGACGATGATGACCTGCTGTACGACGACGCCGAGGAGGATGAGGAGTTTCCAGAGCTCGACCTCGACATGCTAGCCGACCCCGAGCACCGTTGGGACATCTCGACGATGACGGTGAAGGAGGCGTTGGCGAGCTGGAAGGGCCCGGCGGTGAAGGCGGCCATGGAGGAGGAGATTCGCAGCCTCCTCAACATGGGAACGTGGGAGCTGGTCGAACGCCCGCCGGGAGTGAACATCATGAAGAACCGGTGGGTGTTGACGACGAAGTATCACATCGACGACACCGTCGAGCGAGAGAAGGCGAGGCTGGTCGTGAAGGGCTTCACGCAGGTGTACGGCGCCGACTACGACGAGACGTTCGCGCCGGTGGGCAGCTACGTCACGCTGAGGATCTTCCTCAGCATCGTCGCCGTCCTCAACCTCAACCTGATGCAGCTCGACATGAAGAACGCCTTCCTGCAGAGCAAGCTCGACCGGGTGCTGTACATGCACCAGCCGGACTACTTCAACGACGGATCCGGCCGGGTGTGCAGGCTGCTGAAGAGCCTGTATGGGCTGAAGCAGTCGCCGCTGCTGTGGTACTTGGCGCTCAACGATGTGTTGGTCAGCGCCGGGTGGAAGAAGAGCCAGGTCGACGAGGCTCTTTACTTCAAGGTCGGCAAGGACGGAGTGGCCTGCTGGGTGCTGGTCTACGTTGACGACCTGCTTGCCGCCAGCAGCAGCGCCGCGATGCTGACAGAGATGAAGGAGCTGCTGGAAGCCGCCTTCGAGCTGCGCGAGATCTCGCCGGTGCAAAGGTACCTTGGGCTGGAGATCGTGCGCGACAGGTCGGCGGGGAAGCTGTGGCTGCACCAGCAGGGCTACGCCGACAAGCTACGTAGGCGCTTCATCGACAAGGAGCAGACCAGGCGCACCCCGAAGACGCCGGTCTCGGTCGACGCCTACGCCGAGCTCACCTTCGATGGCGAGGAGGTGCAGGAACGCCAGGAGGAGGAGAACCGGCAGAAGGTTGGCTCGTTGCAGTTCGCGGTGACGACGACGAGGCCGGACATCGCCTTTGCCTGCAGCAAGCTGGGGAGCGGCCTCACGGTGAGGAGCGACCAGCACTGGCACGAGGTCGACCGTTGCCTTGCCTACCTCGCCAACACACGTGACACCGCCCTGGAGTTCGGCGGTGGACCTGAGTCGCTCGAGCTGGTCCGCTACGTGGACGCCGACGACGCCGGTGACAAGCAGAACAGGACGAGCACGGGTGGCTACGTGTTCGTCTACGGTGGGGCCGCAGTCTCCTGGTCGAGCCAGCGCATCAAGTGCGCGACGCTGTCGTCGACCGAGTCGGAGTACGTGGCGGCCACTGAAGCTGGCAAGGAGGGACGCCGCCTTCGCTTCCTCCTCGCCGAGTTCCGGCAGCTGGACGCCGGGAAGCTGACTGTCCTGCGCGTGGACAACAAGTCAGCCATCACGGTCGCCGAGGGCATGGGGTTGACAGGCAACCTCAAGCACATGGAGCGGCGACAGGCCTGGCCGCAGCACATGGTGAAGCGCGGGAAGTTCTCGCTGCAGTACATCCCGACCGCTGAGCAGCCAGCCGACTTCCTGACGAAGGCGCTGCACTATCCGGCCTTCAACCGGTGCTCCGTCGCAATCGGCCAGGTGCGCTTGGCCGACGTGGGCGACGGCGACAACGACGTCCAGCAGTAGGTGCCATGCCCTCTTGCATGGCTGGTGCGGTGACCGGCGTGCTGTGTGTTGGGTGCACGCCGACGGGCTATTCTCGGAGCTGTACTGCCGTGTGGGCTAGGGGCCCAAGCGTGAACGCGGCAGGGGAGTGTCAACGGGAGTGTTGTAAGGCCCCATCCTCGCTTGGACGGAGCCAACCTTGTGGTCGGATGTGCGGGGGTTGCAGCCGACCTGCAGCAGTGGGCACGGGGGCCACTGCAAGGGCGCCAAGCTGGAGGGCGCCTGGCTGGAGGGCGCCGAGCAGGAGGACGCCGCCCTGGACGCCTGGTTGGCGTCCCGGACGCCTGGACGGCGTCCTGGGAAGCTGGACGGTCAACGGGAGTGTTGTAAGGCCCCGTCCTCGCTTGGGCGGAGCCAACCTTGTGGTCGGATGTGCGGGGGTTGCAGCCGACCTGCAGCAGTGGGCACGGGGGCCACTGCAAGGGCGCCAAGCTGGAGGGCGCCTGGCTGGAGGGCGCCGAGCAGGAGGACGCTGCCCTGGACGCCTGGTTGGCGTCCCGGACGCCTGGACGGCGTCCTGGGAAGCTGGACGCCGAGCTGGGCGTCGCCACGACTACCCGGGCGCCTGGTCGACGTCGTGGGCGCCTGCACGGCGTTCTGGAAGGCCAGACGCCGACCTAGGCATCTGGACGCCGACCTGGGGGTTCGGAAGGCGTCTTGGGCGCCTGGACGCCGGACTGGGGACGCCGGGCATGCGTGGCCGGCTACGGACTGCGCTGGTCGGCCAGGCGTGGTTGCCCGGTCGACCGGAACACCCGGGCGACGTGTGCGAGTGTCGCCAGGGTGGAGTCTGCGAGGCCGACCTCGGGGGTGGTATCCCGAGGTCGACGTGGCTGGTGGGCGCAGTCGCTGGCGTGGAGTCTGCCAGGCATCTGCGCTGTGCTCGTGACAAGGTGTGGAGCGCCAACCAGCTGCGCACACCTGCGAAGCAGGTGCACCGTTGTCCTGCGGGTGCAACGCTGTGCAGCCGACTTGCTGCAGCGCTGGCACACCGTGGACTTGCAACGTTGGCAAACCGCTACTCTGCAACGCTGCAGCGGTGCGAGCGCTGCTGCGCTGGAGCGCGGTCGACCGTGCTGCGCTGGAGGTCGACCAGCAGCCTAGCTAGCACTGATGTAGTCTGTGATGCCAATGTTGTTGCTACCATTATTGTCATGTTTTCCTAGTGTCGTTCCGAGCATTTTTATTCCGCCGGGTCACGTGGCTGTGCTTGTCTGGTCCTATTACCCAGCCAAAAAGGGCGTGGGAGGGTTGCAAGCATAATTGGTCATCGGCGCTAGCGAATGAAGAGCGCCCGCTGCACTTCCTGCACAAGTGCGGATCCTTCTGCGTTTTGGGGGTGGAAGCGCTCGTTCCGAGCGTTTTTCTTCCGCTGGGTCACATGGCTGCGCTTGTCTGGTCCTATTACCAAGCCAGCACGGGTGTGGGAGAGTTGCAAAAATCATCGGTCATCGGCGCTCGAGAATGAAGAGCGCCCGCTGCACTTCCTGCACATGTGCGGATCCTTCCGCGTTTTGGGGGTGGAAGCGCTCGTTCCGAGCGTTTTTCTTCCGCCGTGTCATGTGGCTGTGCTTGTCTGGTCCTATTACCAAGCCAGCAAGGACGTGGGAGGGTCGCAAGCATCATCGGTCATCGACGCTCGCGAATCAAGAGCGCCCGCTGAACTTCCTGCACACGTGCGGATCCTTCCGCGTTTTGGGGGTGCAAGTGCTCGTTCCGAGCATTTTTCTTCCGCCGGGTCACGTAGCTGCGCTTGTCTGGTCCTATTACCCAGCCAACAAGGGCGTGGGAGGGTTGCAAGCACCATCGGTCATCGGCGCTCGCGAATGAAGAGCGCCCGCTGCACTTCCTACACATGTGCGGATCCTTCCGCCTTTTGAGGATGGAAGCGCTCGTTCGGAGCATTTTCTTCCGCCGGGTCACGAGGCTGTGATTTTCTGGTCCTAATAGAAAGCCAGCAAGGGTGTGGAAGGGTTGCAAGCATTATCGGTCATCGGCGTTCGCGAATGAAGAGTGCCCGCTGAACTTCCTGCACATGTGCGGATCCTTCCGTGTTTTGGGGGTGGAAGCGCTCGTTCCGAGCGTTTTTCTTCCGCCGGGTCACGTCGCTGTGCTTGTCTGGTCCTATTACAAAGCAAGAAAGGGCTTGGGAGGGTTGCAAGTGTGAAAATTACGAGGAATGATTGACTAGAGGAAAGGTTGGGTACAAGTACAAACCCTAGAAATGTGTTGTACCCCATATGTGCTACCCCACTATAGCCTACATAGGCTAAGTCATGTAAGTCTGACACACCCCCATAGGCAAAGTGGGGGAGAACAAGGGGTCACAAGACCAGTCAAGCAAAGCAAAGCAAGCTCAGGGTGGATCACAACGTCACCACACATTCCGAGCACAAGTTCAAGGCCACAAGGCCAGTTCACATGCAAGATCATATATAAAAGTAAACAAGCAAGTGCAGGTATAGATGGATCACAGTACAAGCAAGGTCAAGCAGCGAGCAAGTGAGGCCAAGTAGGCACAAGACCTAGCATCGTACAAAAGCGCTGATGATCACAAGGCGGAAGTGCCTTGGTAAAGATATCAGCAGTGTTGGCCTGAGAGGCCACGTAAGCAAGGCGCAGCTGACCACGCTGCTGCAGCTCACGAGCAAGGAAGTAGCGAAGAGCAATGTGCTTCGTTCTGTGCTCCAGTCTGTGCTCCCGACACAAGGCCAGCATGGCCTTGTTGTCTACGTATAGAACTGGAGGAGAACGACGCGGCTCTCCTAGGTCAGTCAGCAGGTAGGTGAGCCAGCGTAGCTCCTGTGCAGCCATGGCCCCTGCGTAGATCTCAGCCTCACAGCTGGAGCCGAGAACAGAAGACGAGCGGGTAGACCGCCACGAAACAGAGCCGGAACCAAGGCTGAAGGTGTAACCCTGTGACGACCGCTGCGTAGCCTGGTCGTCAGCCCAAGAAGCGTCTGCGTGACCTGTGAGGACCACTGAACGCCGCCCTCCAAGCACTAGCCCCATGCTCGACGTACTGCATAAGTAGCGCAACACCCTCTTCGCTGCAGCCATGTGCTCTGGTCGGTGTCTCCCAGGAGCAACATAGCGTGCCAAGATGCTAAGAGGGTATGCAAGGTCAGGTCGAGTGCAGGTCATCGGATACATGAGGCAGCCAACAAGCTCTGGGTACGGGCCCTCGGCTCTACGGACTCATCCGAAGGCAGAGCTGAGAGCGAGTGGCGAGTAGACAGAGGAGTGGCCTGAGGCGAGGAGTACGTGAAGTCGAAGCGCTGAAGGACCTGCTGCACCATGTGTGACTGAGTCAGGGTAATGGTGCGCTGTGCTCTGTCCCGGGTGATCTGCAAGCCAAGGTAGCTGCGCAGTTCACCCAGGTCTGTGCACGTGTGTCTCTTCTGCAGCTCGGACTTCACGTGGGCGAGTCCAGCAGTGTCAGCAGTGGCAAAGACCAAGTCGTCGACATACACGAGGATGTAGAACGGCGGCAAAGAGGTGTTGGTGCGTAGAAACAACGACGGGTCGGCAGTAGAAGGAGCAAACCCAAGAGCCGCAAGTGTAGTCATCAGTGTGTCGTGCCACTCACGGGGCGCCTGGCGGAGACCGTAGACTGGCCGCCGGAGGCTCCACTGGGTACCAGGAGGAAACGACCCAGTGAAGCCAGGTGGGCGGCGCAGCCAGATCTCCTCGTGCAGGCTGCCCTGCAAGAAAGATGTGCTGAAGTCAAGAGAGTGAAGCTCGTAGTCGCGCTGAGCGGCTATGTGCAGCAGCACCCGAAGAGTGGTCATCTTCGGGGTGGGAGAGAAGGTCTGAAAGCAGTCAACTCCCTGCCGCTGACTGAAGCCTCGAGCCACGTAACGCGCCTTGAAGACAGGCGGAGAACCCGGCGGCCGCTTCACCCTGAAAATCCACATGCCACTGACGATGTTCGCCCCAGGTGGGGGAACCTCGTCGACGTAGGTGCCTGTGGACTTCCAGGAAGCCATCTCTGCGTCCATGGCTGACTGCCACTGTGAGGAGTAGGGACCCTCGATCGCCTCAGCGTACGATCGAGGAGTCGGGATGTCTAGCGCATCCGGATCTCCCTCACGGGCAATCAGCATGGACACGAGATGAGGCAAAGCAGCAGCAAAACACTGGAACTCCTCCTGCCTGTCCTCAAGGACGTCCGTGCTAAGAGCACACTCACCCCCGACGGACGGAGGACAGACAGACTCAGACTCAGCAACAAGACTAGCAGCGTAGTCTAGACGACAGCGAGCAGCAAAGTCGACAAGCTCAGCAACTAAGGCAGACGCAGCAGTGGACTCAAAGGAAGGGTCAGTGACAGCAGTAGCCAGAAGACGCGTGACAGTAGGACTGGCAGCACGAAGGGAGTCAGACTCCGGGTAAGCAAGAGCAGGAAGAGAGGACTCTGGAGGGGACGGCAAAGGGACACGCAGTGGAGCAGTGGAAGGACGCAGTGCCATCTGGTGTGTGCCTGGGACCGCAGGAGGACGCAGACGCGGAACACGACTACTAGTGCGAGCAGCACGAACAGGCGACGCAGGACGAGACGCAGGCTCACGACGCTCAGCAAGACCTCCAGTAGGACCAGTGTAGGGAGAAGGAGCAGGCAGCGGGGAGGCGGGCTGTAACTGCGACTCAGACTGGACAGGCGGCGGACACTCTAAGGAAGGAGCAGGACCAGTAGAAGGCGGGAGACCAAGAACCTGCTGAAGGAGCGGAACGAAGTACGGCCGCGGTCGCGCAGCGCCTCCAGAGCCAGCAGGGACAGCACCAGCACCCCCAGTGGCAGCACCGGCACCAGTAGCAACCCCAGCGGCAGCAGCGCCAACTCCAGCACCCTCAGAAGCACCGGCGCCAGCAGCACCTCCAGCGCCAACTCCAGCAGCTCCAGCTCCAGCCGGACCACCGGAAGACCCAACAGCCACAGCTCCAGCACCTCCAGCAGCACCGACTCCAGTAGCACGGCCAGCCCCAGCACCGCCAGCAGGTCCAGCACAAGGAGCACCCCCAGGCCCAGCAGCTCCAGCACCTCCAGTACGAGCA
The DNA here is from genome assembly GCA_947471745.1 of Closterium sp. Naga37s-1. Classification (NCBI taxonomy): domain Eukaryota; kingdom Viridiplantae; phylum Streptophyta; class Zygnematophyceae; order Desmidiales; family Closteriaceae; genus Closterium; species Closterium sp. Naga37s-1. The sequence goes on along the minus strand of CANJKZ010000156.1, from coordinate 100,453 downwards.
CCTCCGGGACCCGTGGCACCAACACCCTCAGTAGCAGCAGAACCTCCAGCTCCAGCAGCACGGCTCCAGCGCCGAGCAAACCACTCGCGCAGCTCCTGTGGAGAGGGCAGCTCCCGCCGGGACGAAGCACCCGAGGGACCTCCAGACCCAGTACCGCCAGACTCCACACGAGCAGGCCCAGCACCCTCAGGCTCTGCACCCCCAGGCTCAGCACCCCCAGACTCAGCACCCCCAGACTCAGCACCCCCAGGCTCAGCACCCCCAGACTCCGCACCCGCAGGCTCAGCACCCCTAGCAGCACCAGAGTCAACAGCTACCTTGACAGGCTCGACTGCGTCTACCTGAGACACACCTGAGGGGGCAGGACCCTGAGGGGGAAGGGGGTCTACCGGGGGGGGACCTGGCGCGAGGAAGAGCGGCGGCGGGGGGAGGGGCGCAGTGCGGTAGGGGAAGAGACGGTAGTAAGGAACCGACTCGTCAAACGTGACGTCCTGGGAGGACAGAACACGGCGCGAGGTGGGGTGGTAAAACTGCCAACCAGGCGCGTCAGGGGGGAAGCCAAGGAAGACGCAGGGAACAGCGCGGGGGGGCAGCTTGTCCGCAGACAAGTCGCGGACAAAATCCCGAGATCCCCAGACACGAAACGCAGACGCATCGCCAACCTTCCCCGTCCACCGCATAGTAGGGGAGGTCTCCGGCAAGGAGACTCGGGGCTGAAGGTTGATCTGATGCGCCGCGTACTGAACCGCGAACGGCCACTGAAAATGGGGAGCAGCCGCATGAATCATGGACGTACGAGCGACGTCCATGACCATGCCAATGCGGCGCTCAACAATCCCATTTTGCTGTGGGGAGGCCGGAAGCGCGCTCCGGGCAGGAGCGAAGCGCGCTACGGGCAGGATTTTTTTTTTTTTTTTTTTTTTTTTCGATTTTCAGTGGTGGGCCCTAGGAACGTTCCCACTAGGGAACCTGTGTTATAGTCACAGTAGGCTCCAATGTGCCTAAAACGAAAGATAGAGAGCACAGATGGATTTCTGCACAGCGGCTTCAAACGTTGATAGCGTTCTGCTCACAGCTGCAAATGACTTGATTCAAATTGAGTCTGGAGCGTCTTCACGTCGTCTACAATTAGCAATCTAGATTGCACGATTTGATAAAGAATTGACGACACAGCGTCGGTTTGAACGAACGGTACTATGGCAGCCACTATAGTCTTAGAACACAAGATAGGAAGAGTTACGAGTTGGGAATGACTCCCAGCTCCTACAAACCCCAAGAGCCGAGGTACAGTGATGTGGAACAGTGCCACACTGTCCCCAACCATGAAGGGTCTCGAAACTACCCTTCACTAGGGCCTACACCAAGTGAAATGTTACACTACACAAAGTAATGTAACTATCTTCAATATCTTGAGGTGTACCCTTTTTGGCGAGCTTCGAAATCACTTGAGGCTTGACACCAAGGCTCGGGCTCTTCATCACAAACTCATCCTTGAGTTCTTGATGGGTCTGCTGCACACACCTGCGACACGCCGAACGTTCGACACAGGACAAAATAGAAACCGCGCACGACAAAATAGAAACCGCGCGCGAGACACAAACGACCGCGTAACACGCGTCTAGCGATAACTCGCTATTGACTCGACACACACACTCGACATCATGACTCAACATTCACACACAATTATAAGCATGAAATATATATTATCCCATGCCCTCATACCATTCCATACACACACACATTCACGCACACGGACAACAAGCCGAGTGCAAACCGTAGGGTTGCACCAACAAACTCCCCCTCGGATTGTTGGCCTTAGGATATGTTGCTCTCTCAGTTCAGAGCCATCCCAGCCAGCTTGCAACACTTCCAATGCTGCTGCTCCACCAGCCTCTTGGTCATCATGTCAGCCGGCTGCCCCGTGGTCTTCACGTAACGCAACTCAACTTCACCCGCGGTTACCATGCTCCTCGTCCAATGCCACTTCACCCTCATGTGCTTCGTGAGTCCATGCAACACAGGGTTCTTAGCAAGAGCAATGGCACCCTGGCTGTCACAGTACAGTGGGGTAGGTCCTTGCTGCTCCTCCCCCAATTCAGCCAACAAACGCCGCTGCCACACAATCTCCCGTACGGCACGGAAGAGTGCCATGTACTCGGACTCCACCGAGCTCAAAGCTTGGTCAACCTGCTTCTTGCTCTCCCAAGCAGTTGGGCCTCCACCAACACAGCATATGAAGCCTCCCACACTTGTCATGTCCTCTGGTTCTGATGCATATGAAGCATCCGAGTAGGCGGTGAGGAACAAACGCCCGGGCTCAACACCATCCGCGCCCTTTTGGCGCCTTTGTGCCGCCGCCGAGTATTGCAGCCCAACGGTCGGTGTTTGGCCAAGATACTTGGCCACCCTCATTCCAGCTGCTACCTGCTCCTCATTAGGGCATTGCACAACCCTAGCCAGCTGCCCGGTAGCAAACGCGACGTCCGGTCGGGTGATTACCGCCGCATACATGAGGCTGCCTACCAACGAGTGAAATCGGCGCCTCTCCTCTTCACCAACGCTCTCCTCCTCTGGTCCCTTCACACACTTGAACCCAGAGGGAAAGGGTGTAGCCACATGGCCTTCACTCTGCCCAAAGTTGGCAGCCAATGCCTCCAGGTACTTTCGTTGATGCACCCGCATGCACCGCTTCTCCACATCTCGTTCGATGTGGAGCCCAAGGTAGAAGCTCACGTCACCAAGGGCCTTGCACTTGAACTTGTCTTGAAGCTTCAGCATCACCTCCTTCACAAGGTCAGAAGAGGGTGAGAAAATGAGGATGTCATCCACATAAACCACCATGAAACTCCTCTGCTCCCCCTCGCCAAGCATGAACAAGGAGTGATCGGCCGTTGAGGGAGTGAAGCCGATCCCCTCCAACACTTCGCGCAGCTTCATGTACCATTGCCTAGGGGCCTGCTTCAGCCCATAGAGGGCCTTCTTCAGCTTCCACACTCTGCCACTACCATCATCAAACCCCTCTGGCTGCGCCATAAAAATTTCCTCCTCAAGGATGCCGTTAAGGAATGCCGTTACGATGTCCATTTGCTTTACTACCCATCCTTTGATGGCGGCTCCCGCGAATAGGGTTCGCAGCGTCGTCGGCTTCACCACAGGGGCAAACAGCTCCTTGAAGTCCACCTTCTCCTTCTGCTGGTACCCCTTGGCTACAAGCCTAGACTTGTAGCGCTCGATCTTGCCATCGGCATCCGACTTGATTTTGAAGAGCCACTTGGACGTAATCGCCATACACCCCTCCGGTAGCTCCACCAATTCAAACGTGTCATTCTCCTCAATGCTCTTCAGCTCACTCTCCATGGCCTTCTTCCACTCCTCAGCATCACTACTCTCCAAAGCCTCCTTGAGAGTTGCTGGTTCTCCCGGCATCTCCACCGGAGAGAAGAACGCGAAGGCACACTCCTCGTAGTCACTCTCCTCGTCGTCTCCGACCATCATTGCCGCTCCGGCCAGGGCTGTCTTGCCCTGCTTTCCCGGCGCATCATAGGTCAGCCTATTAGGGGGTTGAACTCTCCTCTTCCCCCTTCCTTCCTCCTCAGCTGCAGGGACTTGAAGGCCTTGGCGTTGCTGCGGTGTGGCTCGAATCCGTGGAGCACTCGTAGTACGGGAAGGGAGTGACGGTGCACGCTCGCTCACTTGCTGCACCTCCTCCTCTTCTTCCTCTGCATCATTGGCCTCCTCTCCCCCATTCACAAGGGGGGATTGCCTTGTGGTTGTGCTGCCGCTGCTCAGCTCCAAAGGCAGCTCCACATGCTCCAAACCGGAACTCTTCACCTCCCCAAACCGCACGCCTATCTTCGCCTCATTCTCCGCCTTCCAATCCTTGTACATGAAGTTCTCCATGAACTTGCAGTCCCTGCTCACCAAGAACTTCTTGGTGAATGGGTCCCAAAGAAGCCATCCCTTGCTGTTTTGAGCCATGCCCAAGTGCACGGCCCACACCGCCTTGGCACCAAGCTTGTTGTGCCGAAGATGCTTAGGCACGAGCGCCATGCACATGCACCCGAACACCCGAAGCATATCCACCTTTGGCTTCCTTCCTAGCCACTCCACATAGGGCACCCATTTGTCTGCTCCCACATGAGTCAAGGCTCTGTTCTTGGCCACACACGCGCTCCGCACCGCATCAGGCCAGAAATAGTCGGGTAGCCCGGCTTCAATGAGCAACCCGCGTGCCGCCTCCGTGATTGTGCGGTTCGCTCGCTCGGCGATGCCATTCATTGCAGGGGAGTATGGCATGGTGAGGGAGTGCCGAATACCATTCTTCTTCAGCCACAACCCAAACTCCTTGCTCAGGAACTCTCCCCCTCGATCGGTGCGGATTGACTTGACTAGACGGTCTTGTTGCCGCTCCACCATCGGGAACCAATCCGTCTTCAACGTTTCAGCCACGTCGCTCTTCTTGGCCAGCACGTACACCCAAGTCATGCGGGTGTAGACGTCGACAATGGTGAGAAAATACTCAGCTCCAGCAGCTCCAAGCTTCAGGGGGCCCACCACGTCCATCACCACCTCATCAAGCGGTGCCTTTGCCGTTGCCTCCGAACTAGGGAACGGAAACCGGGTGAACTTGGCTTGAATGCACGTCGGGCAGCCAAGCACCTCATCGGGCTCCCCCTTCACACGTATGCCAGCAACCATCTCATTCTTCACTAGCTGCTGCAAGATGGGCAGGGCCACATGCCCCATGCGCCGATGCAAGGTGAGCCAATCACACTCCCCCGTAGCCGAAGTTGGATTGGAGAATGCCGCGCTCGCAATAGCGCCCCACATACTCTCTCCGTAGTCCTCCTCCGCTGCTGCCTCTGGGTTCTCCTCACCCTTTTGCTGCTCCTTGGTTGCTGCACCACTCTCCTTAGGTTCACTGAACTTGCTGGTCCCTCCAGGCTGGCTCTTCTTGAGCTCATTCTCCTTAGCGCGACCGTTCGCGCCATCGTCGCTACCGACCGCTCCATCCTTGGTGCTGATGCTTGCTGCCACTTGCCTCTCCTTAGGCATAGGGACCACTGGGATCTGCCACATCTCGTTGTAGACATCCCTGTCCTCATGAAGGTCCCAAAGAATTCGATCGCCAAGCCTTGCGGTGTAGGTTTTGGCTCCCTTCGAGTTCGTGTCCATGCCGGCCTTTGCCAACCGCCGCACGGAAATCAGGTTTGCAGCAAGGCTGGGCACCCAAAGCACGTTCTTGAGGCCCACCATCTTCCCATCAGCACCCTTGAACATGGCCTTGCCCATGCCTTTCACCTCTGCTTGCTGCCCCAAAGCCGATGTGACATGCTTCACCGGTGACGGCTCGAGTTCGGTGAGCAAGTCCGGGCGAGGTGTCATGCTATAGGTAGCGCCACTATCAATCACCCAATAGTCCAGGGGGTGTAGGGTCACCTTCCCCACAGCTGCTGGCTCCTCAAAGCCTTCATCCTTCTCTGGACCAGCCGGTACTTGCGTCGACACGAAGTAGAATAGACCCGGGTATCGATCATCGCTCGGGTCCTTGTCGTTGTCTCCGCTCTTCATGTTTGCAGCTCCGCCACCGCGACCGCCACGGCCTCCACGGCCTCGTCCTCTCCCTCCTCCTGCTCCTCTACCCTCTTGGCCTTGAGCAGGGGTCCAACCATCAGGGAGTTTGTAGCAGTCGCGCCACATGTGTCCGCTCTTGTGGCAATAGTGACACTCGCCGTCGAATCGGCCGCGACCGCGTCCGTAGCTCTTGTCGTCGCTGCCGTAACCGCCACTCCCGCGGCCTCCGCCGAAGTTGCTGCCACCAAACCTTCCTCCCCCTCGTCCTCTGCCTCTTCCTCGACCATATCTACGGCCGATGCTCGCTGCCCCAGCGCCATCCGCACTCGCCAACTCACGGCGGCGGAAATCCTCTTGAAGGATAGCTCGCTTCACGTCTTCAAGCGAGAGGCGGGGCAAGTCGCGATTAAGGTTGATGATGAGTGAGGACCATGACTCAGGGAGTAGGGCCAGCAACTTGGTCTTCTTTTGGAGCTCACTATAGTTCAAATCAGCTCCCTCAAGCCGCGTCAACAAGTCGAAGAATTTCTGCACCCCTTCTTCAACCGCTTCATCCTCTTCAATTCGTAGTGTCGCCATTTGCCGTTCCAACACCACAGCTACCGCCGCTGTTGCAGGAGCGTGTACACCCTTGAGAGCAGCCCATGCCTTTGGTCCCTTCTCTGGTTCACGCTGGAAAGGCTTGATGTGACGGATCTGGCTGCTCCCCAACCCTTGCCCTAGTAGGAGGTAGCCTTGTGCGCTCTTCCGCACCCACATGCTCTTCTCCGGGTCGTTCTCGGGGCGCTTCTCCGTTCCTTCCATCACCTCCAGCAGGTCATAGTGATCAAACACGTTCTCCATTCTGAAGGACCACTCAGCAAAGTTGTCACCGTTGAACTTGTCAAGGCCAAACACTCTAGGCTCGTCCCTAGATGGGCCAACACTTGGTTGCACGGGCGCCATGGCTGAGTCACGGGGTTGGCCTTGAGCTTGGGCTTCTCCACTGCCACCAGCACCTCTGCCACCCCTTTCCTCAGGTCCAGCAATTGTCGAAACTGCTCCAAGGGGCTCTGATACCACTTGTTATAGTCACAGTAGGCTCCAATGTGCCTAAAACGAAAGATAGAGAGCACAGACGGATTTCTGCACAGCGGCTTCAAACGTTGATAGCGTTCTTCTCACAGCTGCAAATGACTTGATTCAAATTGGATCTGGAGCGTCTTCACGTCGTCTACAATTATCAATTTAGATTGCACGATTTGATAAAGAATTGACGACACAGCGTCGGTTTGAACGAACGGTACTATGGCAGCCACTATAGTCTTAGAACACAAGATAGGAAGAGTTACGAGTTGGGAATGACTCCCAGCTCCTACAAACCCCAAGAGCCGAGGTACAGTGATGTGGAACAGTGCCACACTGTCCCCAACCATGAAGGGTCTCGAAACTACCCTTCACTAGGGCCTACACCAAGTGAAATGTTACACTACACAAAGTAATGTAACTATCTTCAATATCTTGAGGTGTACCCTTTTTGGCGAGCTTCGAAATCACTTGAGGCTTGACACCAAGGCTCGGGCTCTTCATCACAAACTCATCCTTGAGTTCTTGATGGGTCTGCTGCACACACCTGCGACACGCCGAACGTTCGACACAGGACAAAATAGAAACCGCGCACGACAAAATAGAAACCGCGCGCGAGACACAAACGACCGCGTAACACGCGTCTAGCGATAACTCGCTATTGACTCGACACACACACTCGACATCATGACTCAACATTCACACACAATTATAAGCATGAAATATATATTATCCCATGCCCTCATACCATTCCATACACACACACATTCACGCACACGGACAACAAGCCGAGTGCAAACCGTAGGGTTGCACCAACAAACTCCCCCTCGGATTGTTGGCCTTAGGATATGTTGCTCTCTCAGTTCAGAGCCATCCCAGCCAGCTTGCAACACTTCCAATGCTGCTGCTCCACCAGCCTCTTGGTCATCATGTCAGCCGGCTGCCCCGTGGTCTTCACGTAGCGCAACTCAACTTCACCCGCGGTTACCATGCTCCTCGTCCAATGCCACTTCACCCTCATGTGCTTCGTGAGTCCATGCAACACAGGGTTCTTAGCAAGAGCAATGGCACCCTGGCTGTCACAGTACAGTGGGGTAGGTCCTTGCTGCTCCTCCCCCGATTCAGCCAACAAACGCCGCTGCCACACAATCTCCCGTACGGCACGGAAGAGTGCCATGTACTCGGACTCCACCGAGCTCAAAGCTTGGTCAACCTGCTTCTTGCTCTCCCAAGCAGTTGGGCCTCCACCAACACAGCATATGAAGCCTCCCACACTTGTCATGTCCTCTGGTTCTGATGCATATGAAGCATCCGAGTAGGCGGTGAGGAACAAACGCCCGGGCTCAACACCATCCGCGCCCTTTTGGCGCCTTTGTGCCGCCGCCGAGTATTGCAGCCCAACGGTCGGTGTTTGGCCAAGATACTTGGCCACCCTCATTCCAGCTGCTACCTGCTCCTCATTAGGGCATTGCACAACCCTAGCCAGCTGCCCGGTAGCAAACGCGACGTCCGGTCGGGTGTTTACCGCCGCATACATGAGGCTGCCCACCAACGAGTGAAATCGGCGCCTCTCCTCTTCACCAACGCTCTCCTCCTCTGGTCCCTTCACACACTTGAACCCAGAGGGAAAGGGTGTAGCCACATGGCCTTCACTCTGCCCAAAGTTGGCAGCCAATGCCTCCAGGTACTTTCGTTGATGCACCCGCATGCACCGCTTCTCCACATCTCGTTCGATGTGGAGCCCAAGGTAGAAGCTCACGTCACCAAGGGCCTTGCACTTGAACTTGTCTTGAAGCTTCAGCATCACCTCCTTCACAAGGTCAGAAGAGGGTGAGAAAATGAGGATGTCATCCACATAAACCACCATGAAACTCCTCTGCTCCCCCTCGCCAAGCATGAACAAGGAGTGATCGGCCGTTGAGGGAGTGAAGCTGATCCCCTCCAACACTTCGCGCAGCTTCATGTACCATTGCCTAGGGGCCTGCTTCAGCCCATAGAGGGACTTCTTCAGCTTCCACACTCTGCCACTACCATCATCAAACCCCTCTGGCTGCGCCATAAAAATTTCCTCCTCAAGGATGCCGTTAAGGAATGCCGTTACGATGTCCATTTGCTTTACTACCCATCCTTTGATGGCGGCTCCCGCGAATAGGGTTCGCAGCGTCGTCGGCTTCACCACAGGGGCAAACAGCTCCTTGAAGTCCACCTTCTCCTTCTGCTGGTACCCCTTGGCTACAAGCCTAGACTTGTAGCGCTCGATCTTGCCATCGGCATCCGACTTGATTTTGAAGAGCCACTTGGACGTTATCGCCGTACGCCCCTCCGGTAGCTCCACCAATTCAAACGTGTCATTCTCCTCAATGCTCTTCAGCTCACTCTCCATGGCCTTCTTCCACTCCTCAGCATCACTACTCTCCAAAGCCTCCTTGAGAGTTGCTGGTTCTCCCGGCATCTCCACCGGAGAGAAGAACGCGAAGGCACACTCCTCGTAGTCACTCTCCTCGTCGTCTCCGACCATCATTGCCGCTCCGGCCAGGGCTGTCTTGCCCTGCTTTCCCGGCGCATCATAGGTCAGCCTATTAGGGGGTTGAACTCTCCTCTTCCCCCTTCCTTCCTCCTCAGCTGCAGGGACTTGAAGGCCTTGGCGTTGCTGCGGTGTGGCTCGAATCCGTGGAGCACTCGTAGTACGGGAAGGGAGTGACGGTGCACGCTCGCTCACTTGCTGCACCTCCTCCTCTTCTTCCTCTGCATCATTGGCCTCCTCTCCCCCATTCACAAGGGAGGATTGCCTTGTGGTTGTGCTGCCGCTGCTCAGCTCCAAAGGCAGCTCCACATGCTCCAAACCGGAACTCTTCACCTCCCCAAAACGCACGCCTATCTTCGCCTCATTCTCCGCCTTCCAATCCTTGTACATGAAGTTCTCCATGAACTTGCAGTCCCTGCTCACCAAGAACTTCTTGGTGAATGGGTCCCAAAGAAGCCATCCCTTGCTGTTTTGAGCCATGCCCAAGTGCACGGCCCACACCGCCTTGGCACCAAGCTTGTTGTGCCGAAGATGCTTAGGCACGAGCGCCATGCACATGCACCCGAACACCCGAAGCATATCCACCTTTGGCTTCCTTCCTAGCCACTCCACATAGGGCACCCATTTGTCTGCTCCCACATGAGTCAAGGCTCTGTTCTTGGCCACACACGCGCTCCGCACCGCATCAGGCCAGAAATAGTCGGGTAGCCCGGCTTCAATGAGCAACCCGCGTGCCGCCTCCGTGATTGTGCGGTTCGCTCGCTCGGCGATGCCGTTCATTGCAGGGGAGTATGGCATGGTGAGGGAGTGCCGAATACCATTCTTCTTCAGCCACAACCCAAACTCCTTGCTCAGGAACTCTCCCCCTCGATCGGTGCGGATTGACTTGACTAGACGGTCTTGTTGCCGCTCCACCATCGGGAACCAATCCGTCTTCAACGTTTCAGCCACGTCGCTCTTCTTGGCCAGCACGTACACCCAAGTCATGCGGGTGTAGACGTCGACAATGGTGAGAAAATACTCAGCTCCAGCAGCTCCAAGCTTCAGGGGGCCCACCACGTCCATCACCACCTCATCAAGCGGTGCCTTTGCCGTTGCCTCCGAACTAGGGAACGGAAACCGGGTGAACTTGGCTTGAATGCACGTCGGGCAGCCAAGCACCTCATCGGGCTCCCCCTTCACACGTATGCCAGCAACCATCTCATTCTTCACTAGCTGCTGCAAGATGGGCAGGGCCACATGCCCCATGCGCCGATGCAAGGTGAGCCAATCACACTCCCCCGTAGCCGAAGTTGGATTGGAGAATGCCGCGCTCGCAATAGCGCCCCACATACTCTCTCCGTAGTCCTCCTCCGCTGCTGCCTCTGGGTTCTCCTCACCCTTTTGCTGCTCCTTGGTTGCTGCACCACTCTCCTTAGGTTCACTGAACTTGCTGGTCCCTCCAGGTTGGCTCTTCTTGAGCTCATTCTCCTTAGCGCGACCGTTCGCGCCATCGTCGCTACCGACCGCTCCATCCTTGGTGCTGATGCTTGCTGCCACTTGCCTCTCCTTAGGCATAGGGACCACTGGGATCTGCCACATCTCGTTGTAGACATCCCTGTCCTCATGAAGGTCCCAAAGAATTCGATCGCCAAGCCTTGCGGTGTAGGTCTTGGCTCCTTTCGAGTTCGTGTCCATGCCGGCCTTTGCCAACCGCCGCACGGAAATCAGGTTTGCAGCAAGGCTGGGCACCCAAAGCACGTTCTTGAGGCCCACCATCTTCCCATCAGCACCCTTGAACATGGCCTTGCCCATGCCTTTCACCTCTGCTTGCTGCCCCAAAGCCGATGTGACATGCTTCACCGGTGACGGCTCGAGTTCGGTGAGCAAGTCCGGGCGAGGTGTCATGCTATAGGTAGCGCCACTATCAATCACCCAATAGTCCAGGGGGTGTAGGGTCACCTTCCCCACAGCTGCTGGCTCCTCAAAACCTTCATCCTTCTCTGGACCAGCCGGTACTTGCGTCGACACGAAGTAGAATAGACCCGGGTATCGATCGTCGCTCGGGTCCTTGTCGTTGTCTCCGCTCTTCATGTTTGCAGCTCCGCCACCGCGACCGCCACGGCCTCCACGGCCTCGTCCTCTCCCTCCTTCTGCTCCTTTACCCTCTTGGCCTTGAGCAGGGGTCCAACCATCAGGGAGTTTGTAGCAGTCGCGCCACATGTGTCCGCTCTTGTGGCAATAGTGACACTCGCCGTCGAATCGGCCGCGACCGCTTCCGTAGCTCTTGTCGTCGCTGCCGTAACCGCCACTCCCGCGGCCTCCGCCGAAGTTGCTGCCACCAAACCTTCCTCCCCCTCGTCCTCTGCCTCTTCCTCGACCATATCTACGGCCGATGCTCGCTGCCCCAGCGCCATCCGCACTCGCCAACTCACGGCGGCGGAAATCCTCTTGAAGGATAGCTCGCTTCACGTCTTCAAGCGAGAGGCGGGGCAAGTCGCGATTAAGGTTGATGATGAGTGAGGACCATGACTCAGGGAGTAGGGCCAGCAACTTGGTCTTCTTTTGGAGCTCACTATAGTTCAAATCAGCTCCCTCAAGCCGCGTCAACAAGTCGAAGAATTTCTGCACCCCTTCTTCAACCGCTTCATCCTCTTCAATTCGTAGTGTCGCCATTTGCCGTTCCAACACCACAGCTACCGCCGCTGTTGCAGGAGCGTGTACACCCTTGAGAGCAGCCCATGCCTTTGGTCCCTTCTCTGGTTCACGCTGGAAAGGCTTGATGTGACGGATCTGGCTGCTCCCCAACCCTTGCCCTAGTAGGAGGTAGCCTTGTGCGCTCTTCCGCACCCACGGGCTCTTCTCCGGGTCGTTCTCGGGGCGCTTCTCCGTTCCTTCCATCACCTCCAGCAGGTCATAGTGATCAAACACGTTCTCCATTCTGAAGGACCACTCAGCAAAGTTGTCACCGTTGAACTTGTCAAGGCCAAACACTCTAGGCTCGTCCCTAGATGGGCCAACACTTGGTTGCACGGGCGCCATGGCTGAGTCACGGGGTTGGCCTTGAGCTTGGGCTTCTCCACTGCCACCAGCACCTCTGCCACCCCTTTCCTCAGGTCCAGCAATTGTAGAAACTGCTCCAAGGGGCTCTGATACCACTTGTTATAGTCACAGTAGGCTCCAATGTGCCTAAAACGAAAGATAGAGAGCACAGACGGATTTCTGCACAGCGGCTTCAAACGTTGATAGCGTTCTGCTCACAGCTGCAAATGACTTGATTCAAATTGGATCTGGAGCGTCTTCACGTCGTCTACAATTAGCAATTTAGATTGCACGATTTGATAAAGAATTGACGACACAGCGTCGGTTTGAACGAACGGTACTATGGCAGCCACTATAGTCTTAGAACACAAGATAGGAAGAGTTACGAGTTGGGAATGACTCCCAGCTCCTACAAACCCCAAGAGCCGAGGTACAGTGATGTGGAACAGTGCCACACTGTCCCCAACCATGAAGGGTCTCGAAACTACCCTTCACTAGGGCCTACACCAAGTGAAATGTTACACTACACAAAGTAATGTAACTATCTTCAATATCTTGAGGTGTACCCTTTTTGGCGAGCTTCGAAATCACTTGAGGCTTGACACCAAGGCTCGGGCTCTTCATCACAAACTCATCCTTGAGTTCTTGATGGGTCTGCTGCACACACCTGCGACACGCCGAACGTTCGACACAGGACAAAATAGAAACCGCGCACGACAAAATAGAAACCGCGCGCGAGACACAAACGACCGCGTAACACGCGTCTAGCGATAACTCGCTATTGACTCGACACACACACTCGACATCATGACTCAACATTCACACACAATTATAAGCATGAAATATATATTATCCCATGCCCTCATACCATTCCATACACACACACATTCACGCACACGGACAACAAGCCGAGTGCAAACCGTAGGGTTGCACCAACAACCTGCTCTGATACCATGTGAAAATTACGAGGAATGATTGACTAGAGGAAAGGTTGGGTACAAGTACATGTTATGTGATGCTATCACTTGCATTCACGTCTGTCTGCCTCCCATCACATGTTCGTGCGTTGCATGCGTGGTGTGAGCGTGTGCAAGAATTTGTGTTTGATGTGGTTTGGTTTTTCTGAGTGTGTGTGAATGTTATTTGCCTTGAGCAGATATCTGAAGTGACTCCTCTGCTCAAGAGCTTTCCGACGAACCAAGTATCGCTACAATTGGAGCACGAACAAGAAAGTTACGAACGTTGGAAGTTCGTATGCTTTTGATATTTGGTTGTGGTGACTATGGGAAGTTGTGGGGTTCACTCCATAAGGGGTATAGACTTTTGGGGGTTGGGAAATTCGTCAACATCACTGTAGTTGCTGCCAAGTGGTTGGGAGAAACCAAACCAGGTTGGCAAGTGTGGCCAAGTTGGGTTGAGGTGGATTGTAGAGGTTGGGATAGTGACAAAGGTCAAAGTTGGGTTGTCTATAGGGAAGGGAATTGTGTGGCATGGGGTTTCCTTGATTGGGGAATCTCTTGGGACCTTCCCTCTCGTCCTCCTCATCCCCTCCCACCTGGTTTATTCATACTTCACATTTTTGTACGATTCAACTTGTGTGAGACTATTGTGATTGAGTTAAGATTCTATGGCAGCATACCCCCTAGTGCGCCGAAATTGATAACTCAAGAAATACTTCACCTTTTTGTACGATTCAACTTGGGAATTGTAGCCACGAAGTAGAGCTACAACATATTTGAGTTTGGTGAAGTTTTGACCGTGAAAGTTTCGTCGAAAACGTTTCTTGTGAGCGCGACTTTTCTGTCCAGAATTCTAAGCCAACGATTTTGAGAATTTTAGGCACCTAATCTTCGTAGACTCCGTCCTTAGTCTCTAACAAGTGGTATCAGAGCTGATTAAGGACCTTGTGGGGAGTCTACTGAAGTGTGAAGACCCTCCTAGACCCACCATGGCCTGTGGGCGTGCCTAAGTGGAGTTCTGGAGGTTAGATGTGACTTCCGCTAAGGGGAAACTCTGCCGAAATTTCGTTGGCGCCGACACTTGTGGAAATTGTGTGGGACTTCAGTGTGGACAGCAAAGGGGGAGCTGAAACCTGTGATTGGGAGCTGAGGAGATGAGTCAAGGGAGTGGAGAAGCAGCTGAGAAGAGGAGTGAGCCGCCACCATCCAAGATTGAGGCGTTGGATGGCTCCAACTACGAGGAATGGAGCGGGCGGATGAGGAGCGTCTTCAAGCGCTACAAGCTGCTGAAACTTGCGATGGGAGAAGAGAAGATGCCCGAGGAAGGAGATGCTCGGGATCGGTGGATTGAGCGGAGCGCGGTGTTGTTCGACCTCATCTTGGAATCGGTCAACAACGACATGTTCCAGCACATCAAGGACCTGGTTGAGTTGGACGACTCCGGTCCAAAGGCGTGGAAGCTACTGCGCGACGTGATTCAGCCCAACACGCTGCCCATGGTGATCGTGCTCGAGAAGGAGCTGGCGGCCATCTCCATGCGATCAGGAGATGATGTGAAGCCGGTCCTTGACAAGATCAAGGACACATATGCAAGGATGGCAGCGGCGGGCAGCGAGGTGTCGCATATGCAGCAATGCACCAAGATCATCTCGGTGCTCGACAACTCGTGGGACAACCTCATCCCCACCCTCAACGTTCAGCAGGACAAGTGGACTCCTGAGTGGCTACGGCAGCAGATCCTGCAGGAGGACTTCCGCAGGCGCCACACTGGAGGTGGTGCTGCCAACAAAACCGCTGAGGGGTATGGAGCTGCAGGAGGCAGCAGAGGAAGAGGGGGAGGGAGAGGCCGAGGCCATGGGAGAGGCTTTGGCAGAGGGAGAGGCCGAGGTGACTATAATGAGGGGCATGGGAGCTCTGGAGGCAGGGGGAGCACCTGAATGGAGGGTGTCTGCTGGTACTGCAAGAAGGCTGGACACCCATGGTTCAAGTGTTTCAGCCGGCCTGAGGGATGGGCGCCCCCAGGCATGAAGCCGCCAAGTGGTGAACGCGCTAGAGGTGGCGCTGTGCAAGGTTCAGGTGCACAAGGTGATGGTGCACAAGGTAAAGCCGACCCTGGGATGTTTCTCATGGTTGAGGATGTGCAAGGGAGTGGGGGTGATGTGGGTTCAGTTGGGAAGGTTGTTATGCACCCCCTCACTCACTGGGTGATAGATTCGGGTTGCACAAGTCACATGACCCCACGGGCAGATTTGCTTGACGAGGTAAAACCCCCTGGGAAGATAAAGTTTGTGGCTGCCGCTTCAGGTGCTTTGCTCCCTGTAACCGGTGTGGGGAATGCCAAGGTAATGGGAGCTAATGGGGGGCTTGTGGGGCTGGGGAATGTGCTGTTGGTTGAAGGTTTGTCCGCTAACCTCCTCTCTGTGCGCCGGCTGCAGAAAAGCAAGGCCAAAGTGACTTTCGGCCCAACCAACTGCCGTGCAAAGCTTGGGAATTTGCTGCTGTGGGACTTGGAGGAGAAGAGCAGCTGCATTAAGGACCTCTGGCAGCTGCCCATCATCCCATGGAATGGGAAACCACCAGCAACGGCAGCGGCAGCGGCAACGGCTAAAACAACTGTGGGAGGAGAGGAGACTGCACCAACTAATGGGGCCTTGGATGCAGTCAAGAAGGTGCAGCAGCCACAGCAACCACATGGTGAGGTGCTTGCTGGTGTGGATACGACAGCTGCATGGGCAAAGGCTTCATCCGGGAGTGGTGAGGCCGATTGGGAGACGTGGCACGAGAGGTTGTGCCACATCAACATACCGATGCTGCAGAAGTTGGTGAAGGATGGGAGCTTGAAGGGGTTGGAGGTGAAGGGGGCATCGAAGGAGATTGGGAGCTGCCCTACATGCCTTGAAACGAAGTTCACGAAGTTTCCCTTCAGCAGCAGCACGGGACCAGCCAAGGCACCGCTCGCGCTTGTGCACATGGATGTGGTGGGCCCCACGAGGGCCCTTTCTCTCTCGGGCAGCCGATACTTCTTGACGATTGTGGACGACCACACGCGTGCGGTGTGGGTGTACCCTCTCAAGACTAAGGGGGAGGTGGCAGCGGTTGTTCTTAAGGAGTGGATGCCGAGAGCTCAAAGGGAGAGCGGACACAAGGTGAAGGTGATCCGCACCGACAACGGCGGAGAATTTATTGGCGCTGATTTTGAAGCGGTGCTGAAGAAGAAGGGGATCCAGCATCAGCTCACGGTGCCCTACAACCCTCAGCAGAACGGCGTGGCTGAGCGGTTCAACCAGACCCTGCAAGAAGGTGCTCGCACTCTCCTTGGGCGTGCAGGGCTGCCGGATCCGTTTTGGGTGACTGCACTGCGGCAGGTCGCCCTTGTGAAGAACAGGGTGCTGGCGACTGTGGGGGACAAGCAGTGGGTCCCCTACACCAAGTGGTATGGGAGTGCACCAGCGGTGAACATGCAGAGAGCCTACGGGTGCATGGTGGTGTTTCATGTACCGAAGGAGAAGAGGGGAAAGTTGGAAGCTTCTGGGAGATGGGGTGTGCACTTGGGGCTTGCCAAGGACCACAAGGGCTGGTTGATATGGGACTTGACGAGCCAGCAGCTGACTGTGTCAAGGGATGTGAAGTTCCTTGAGTCCTTGTACTACAAGGAGTGGAAGCAGCAGCAGCAAAAGCTTCCTACAACACCACTGATCATTGAGGCCGATGAGGTGCAGCGGCCTTCGAGACAAGTGCAGGTCACTGTCTCAGAGGAGGAGATCTCTGGGGTGACTGAGGATGGGGGAGAACCTGAGGTGGAGGAGCAGCAGCAACAGCAGCAGCAGCCGCAGCAGCAGGAGGAGCAAGGTGTTCCACAAGGTGCCGGACGTACGGCTGACCGTCCTAGGAGGGATGTGCGCCCTCCTAACAGGCTGACCTATGCGAGCCGTGGCAAGCCAAAGGTGGTAAGGGCTGGGAGTGTGGCTGAGCAGTGTGATGAGGAAGAGATAGCACACTGCTACTGGGCAGCCGTCCCTGAGCCCAAGACGCTGGCTGAGGCATTGAGCGGGCCCGATGCTGAAAAGTGGAAGCAGAGTGTGAAGGAGAAGTATGACTCTCTGCTGGAGAATGAGACTTGGGAGTTGTGTGAGCTGCCTCCTGGGAAGAAGGCCATTTCTTCCAAGCTGATTTTCAGGCACAAGTACGGACCTGATGGGGCGCTGACCCGCTACAAGTCAAGGCTTGTGGCTAAGGGGTTTCAGCAGACAAAGGGGAAGGATTTTGACGAGATCTTTGCTCCTGTGGGGAAAGGCACAACACTGCGGGTGTCGTTGGAGATGGCAGCAAACCGTGGATGGCGGGTGAAGCAGATGGACATCACCACCGCCTTCCTCAATGGGATCATTCTGGAGGAGCTGTACATGTTACAGCCTGAGGGTTTGGATGATGGGAGCGGCAGGTTGTGCAGGCTGAAGAAGGCCATCTATGGCCTGAAGCAGGCTCCTCGTGCATGGTACCACAAGTTAGAGGAGACTCTGCTGGCTGGGGGTTTCAAGAAGAGTGAGTGTGATCACAGCTTGTTCCTGCTGCAAGAGAAGGAGCAGTTTCTCATGCTCCTGGTGTATGTGGACGACATCCTGCTCTTCTCTGAGTCGTCTGCAATGATTGAGCGTGTGGAGGAGATGCTGGAGATGCAGTTTAAGTGCTCCAAGATGGGAGATGTGAAGTACTATTTGGGGATGCATGTGGAGAGGGACCTTGACAAGGGAGTGTTGAGGTTGCACCAGAGAAAGTATTGTGAGGGGCTGGCTGAGAAGTATGGGCTGCATGGTGGAGGAAAGCCAGCCACCCCACTGCCTTCGGGGTTCACTGTGGAGCCCTGTGCTGATGAGGAGGTGGTGGGTGAGAGTGACAGGAAACTTTTTCATTCCATGGTTGGGGCACTCAACTATGCGGCTAACCACACACGGCCTGACATTGCCTTTGCAACATCCAGGCTTGCCAGTGTGGTTTCACGCCCCAGTCATGAGCAGCTGGAAGCGGCCAAGAGGTTGGTCCGCTATGTGAGTGCAACGGCATCAGTGGGTTTGGAGTACAGTGCTGTGAGACAGAGGCTGCAGAGGGGTGCAGCTGACTTGAGCAAGGGGGAGATGCTCTTGACTTGCTACACTGACGCTAGCTTCAACTCTGTGAAGGCAGATGGCACCAGCATTGGAGGCTATGTGTGCCTGTTTGGAGGTGGTGCAGTGAGCTGGCGCAGCAAGAAGCAGAACGAGGTGGGGCTGTCCTCGTGTGAAACCGAGTACATGGCCCTTCATCATGGGGCAAAGGAGGTGGTGTGGCTGAGGCGTTTGTTGGAGGAGATTGGAGTTGGTCAGAGGGAGCCGACAATCATGTTCTGTGACAATGAGTCGGCAGTGAAGCTTGCCAAGAGCTACAACATATTTGAGTTTGGTGAAGTTTTGACCGTGAAAGTTTCGTCGACAACGTTTCTTGTGAGCGCGACTTTTCTGTCCAGAATTCTAAGCCAACGATTTTGAGAATTTTAGGCACCTAATCTTCGTAGACTCCGTCCTTTGTCTCTAACAGTACAAACCCTAGAAATGTGTTGTACCCCATATGTGCTACCCCAATATAGCCTACATAGGCTAAGTCATGTAAGTCTGACAGCAAGCATCATCGGTCATCGGCGCTCGCGAATGAAGAGCGCCCGCTGAACTTCCTGCAGATGTGCGGATGCTTCCGCGTTTTGGGGGTGGAAGCACTCGTTCCGAGCTTTTTTCTTCCGCCGGGTCACATGGCTGCGCTTGTCTGGTCCAATTACCAAGCCAGCAAGGGCGTGGGAGGGTTGCAAGGATCATCGGTCATCGGCGCTCGCGAATGAAGAGCGCCCGCTGCACTTCCTGCACATGTGCGGATCCTTCCGCGTTTTATGGGTGGAATCGCTCGTTCCGAGCATTAACCTATCGGATCTATATAATTTGGCGGATGTAGACATTCCAGTCGTACATGGTACCTGCACTACAGGCGCGCATAACGACCAAACTCACCAGCGCATTACTTATGTTTGTAGAGATGCAGTTAGTGCCATATTCTTGCCGGTCCACTAGATTAGGCCTTCTACTCCAACAACACTGGGTTATAACCTTTTGGATCCACATAATTTGGGAGATTTTAGAGTCTCGGTTCCACCTTGTATCTACACACAAGCGTGCATACTGACCTTACCGGCCGATGCATTATTCTCTCTGTAAAAGGACAGTTAATACCATATGTATTCCCATTTCCTTGAAATGATACCATTCCCCACGCCCCTACCATGTTCTAACCTATAGGATCTATGTAATTTGGCAGATATAGACATTCCAGTCGTACATGGTACCTGCACTAGAGGCGCGCATACCGACCAAACTGACCAGCCCATTACTTATGTTTTAAGAAATGCAGTTAGTACCATATTCTTGTCAGTTCACTAGATTAGGCCTTCTACTTCAACAAAAATAGGTTATAACCTTTCCGATCCACATAATTTGGGAGATTTCAGAGTTCCAGCTCCGCCTTGTACCTACACACAAGCATGCATACTGGCCTTACCGGCCGGCGCATTATTCTTTCTATACAAATATGGAAAATACCATATGTACTCCCATTTCCTATAAATTATAGCATTTCCCACCCCCCTACCATATTTTAACCTATCGGATCTATGTAATTTAGCAGAAATAGAAATTCTAGTCGTACATGGTACCTGCACTACAGCCGCGCATGCCGACCAAAATGACCAGCGCATTACTTATGTTTCTAGAAATGCAGTTAGTACCATATTTTTGCCAATCCACTAAATTAGGCCTTCTACTTTAACAACACTAGGTTATAACCTTTCCGATCCACATCATTTGGGAGATTTCAGAGTTCCAGTTCCGCCTTGTACCTACACACAAGCGTGTATACCGACCTTACCAGCCGACGCATTATTCTCTCTATACAAATACGGTGAATACCATATGTATTCCCATTTCCTATAAATGATACCATTCCCCACCCCCCTACCATGTTTTAACCTATCGGATCTATGTAATTTGGCAGATAAAGACATTCTAGTCGTACATGGTACCTGCACTACAGGCGCGCATACCGACCAAACTGACCAGCGCATTACGTATGTTTGTAGAGATGCAGTTAGTGCCATATTCTTGCCAGTCCACTAGATTAGGCCTTCTACTTTAACAACACTTGGTCATAACCTTTTTGATCCACATAATTTGGGAGATTTCAGAGTTCGAGCTCCGCCTTGTACCTACACACAAGCGTGCATACTGACCTTACTAGCCGACGCATTATTCTCTCTGTACAAATATAGTGAATACCATATGTATTCCCATTTCCTTTAAATGATACCATTTCCCACCCCCCTACCATGTTTTAACCTATCGGATCAATGTAATTTGGCACAGAAAGACATTTCAGTCGTACATGGTACCTGCACTACTGGCGCCCATACCGACCAAACTGACCAGCGCATTACGTATGTTTGTAGAGATGTAGTTAGTGTCATATTCTTGCCAGTCCACTAGATTAGGTCTTCTACTTCAACAACACTAGGTTATAACTTTTCCGATCCACATAGTTTTGGAGATTTCATAGTTCCAGCTCCGCCTTTTACCTACACACAAGCGTGCATACTGACTTTACTGGCCAACGCAGTATTTTCTCTATACAGATACAGCAAATACCATATGTATTCCCATTTCCTTTAATTATACCATTCCCTACCCCCCTACCATGTTTTAACCTATCAGATATATGTAATTTGGCAGATATTAACATTCCAGTCGTACATGATACCTGCACTACAGGCGCGCATACCGATTAAACTGACCAGCGCATTACTTATGAGATGCAATTAGTACCATATTCTTGCCTGTCCACTAGATTAGGCCTTCTACTTCAACACCACTTGGTTATAACATTTCCGATCCACATAATTTGGGAAACTTCAGAGTTCCAGCTCCGCCTTGAACCTACACACAAGCGTGCATACTGACCTTACCAGCCGACGCATTATTCTCTATGTAAAAACACAGTGAATACCATATGTATTCCCATTTCCATTAAATTATACCATTCCCCACCCCCCTACCATGTTTTAACATATCTGATAAATGTTATTTGACAGGTTTAGACATCCAAGTCGTACATGGTACCTGCAATACAGGCGCGCATACCGACCAAACTGACCAGCGCATTACTTAAGTTTGTAAAGATGCAGCTAGTACCATATACTTGCCAGTTCACTAGACTAGGCTTTCTACTTCAACAACACTAGGTTATAACCTTTCTGATCCACGTAATTTGGGAGATTTCAGAGTTCCAGTTCCGCCTTGTACCTACACACAAGCGTGCATATTGACCTTACTGGCCGACGCATTTTCTCTCCGTACAAATACAGTGAAGACCATAAATATTTCCATTTCCTTTAAATGACACCATTCCCCACCCCCCTACCATGTTTTAACCTATCGGATCTATGTAATTTGGCAGATATAGACATTCCAGTCGTACATGGTACCTGCACTACAGGCGCGCATAACGACCAAACTCACCAGCGCATTACGTATGTTTGTAGAGATGCAGTTAGTGCCATATTCTTGCCGGTCTACTAGATTAGGCATTCTACTCCAACAACACAAGGTTATAACCTTTTCGATCCACATAATTTGGGAGATTTCAGAGTTTCAGTTCCACCTTGTATCTACACACAAGCGTGCATACTCACCTTACCGGCCGACGCATTATTCTCTCTGTAAAAGGACAGTGAATACCATATGTATTTCCATTTCCTTTAAATGATACCACTCTCCACGCCCCTACCATGTTCTAACCTATCGGATCTATGTAATTTGGCAGGTATAGACATTCCAGTCGTACATGGTACCTGCACTACATGCGCGCATAGCGACCAAACTGAGCAGCACATTACTTATGTTTAAAGAAATGCAGTTAGTACCATATTCTCTACAGTTCACTACATTATGCCTTCTACTTCAACAACACTAGGTTATAAACTTTCCGATCCAAATAATTTGGGAGACTTCAGAATTCCAGTTCCGCCTCATACCTATAGACAAGCGTGCATACTGACCTTACCGGCCGACGCATGATTCCCTGCGTACAAATGCAGTGAATACGATATGTATTCCTATTTCATTTAAATGAAACCATTCCCCACCCCTATACCATGTTTTAACCTATCAGATCTATGTAATTTGGCAGATAAAGACATTTCCGTCGTGCATGGTACCTGCACTATAGGCGCGCATACCGACCAAACTGACCAGTGCATTACGTATGTTTGTGAGATGCAGTTAGTGCCATATTCTTGCCAGTCCACTAGATTAGGCCTTCTACTTCAACAACACTAGGTTATAAGCTTTCTGATCCACATAGTTTGGAGATTTCAGAGTTCCAGCTCCGCCTTGTATCTACACACAAGCGTGCATACTGGCATCACCGGCCGACGCATTATTATTTCTATACAAATACAGCAAATACCATAGGTATTCCCATTTCATATAAATTATACCATTTCCCACCCCCCTACCATATTTTAACCTACCGGGTCTATCTAATTTGGCAGATATAGACATTCCATTTGTACATGGTACGTGCACTACAGGCGCGCATAGCGACCAAACTGACCAGCGTATTACTCATGTTTGTAGAGATGCATTTAGTACGATATTCTTGCCAGTCCACTAGATTAGGGCTTCTACTTCAATAAAACTAGGTTATAACCTTTCCGATCCACATAATTTGGGAGATTTTAGTGTTCCAGTTCCGCCTTGTACCTACACACAAGCGTGCATACTGACCTTACCGGCCGACGCATTTTCTCTCCCTACAAATACAGTGAATACCGTATGTATTCCCATTTCCTTTAAATGATACCATTTTCCACCCCCCTACCACGTTTTAACCTATCAGATCTATGTAATTTGGGAGATAAAGACATTTCAGTCGTACATGGTACCTGCACTACAGGCGCGCATACCGACCAAATTGACCAGCGCATTACGTAAGTTTGAAGAGATGCAGTTAGTGCCATATTCTTGCCAGTCCACTAGATTAGGCCTTCTACTTCAACAACACTTGGTTATAACCTTTCCGATCCACATAATTTGGGAGATTTCAGAGTTTAAGCTCCGCCTTGTACCTACACACAAACGTGCATACTGACCTTACCAGCCAACACATTATTCTCTCTGTACAAATACAGTGAATACCATATGTATTCCCATTTCCATTAAATTATACCATTCCCCACCCCCGTACCATGTTTTAACCTATGGGATCAATGTAATTTGACAGATCTAGACATTTCAGTCGTACATGGTACCTACACTACAGGCGCGCATACCGACCAAACTGACCAGCGCATTACTTATGCTTGTAGAGATGCAGTTAGTACCATATTCTTGCCAGTCCACTAGATTAGGCCTTCTAATTCATCAACACGAGGTTATAAACTTTCCGATCCACATAATTTGGGAGGTTTCAGAGTTCCTGCTCTGCCTTGTACCTACACACAAGCGTGCATACTGACCTTACTGGCCGACACATTTTCTCTCCGTACAAATATAGTGAATACCGTATGTATTCCCATTTCCTTTAAATGATACCATTTTCCACCCCCCTACCACGTTTTAACCTATCGGATCTATGTAATTTGGGAGATAAAGACATTTCAGTCGTACATGGTACCTGCACTACAGGCGCGCATACCGACCAAATTGACCAGCGCATTACGTATGTTTGTAGAGATGCAGGTAGTGCCATATTCTTGCCAGTCCACTAGATTAGGCCTCCTACTTTAACAAAACTAGGTTATAACCTTTCCGATCCACATGGTTTGGGAGATTTCAGAGTTTCAGCTCCGCATTGTACTTACACACAAGCGTGCGTACTGACCTTACCGGCCGACGCATTACTCTTTCTCTACAAGTACAGCAAATACCATATGTATTCCCATTTCCTTTAAATGATACCATTCCCCACCCCCCTACCATGTTTTAACCTATCGGATCTATGAAATTTGACAGATATAGACATTCCAGTCGTACATGGTACCTGCACTACAAGCGCGCATACCGACCAAACTGACCAGAGCATTACTTATGAGATGCAATTAGTACCATATTCTTGCCTGTCCACTAGATTAGGCCTTCTACTTCAACAACACTTGGTTATAACCTCTCCGATCCACATGGTTTGGGAGATTTCAGAGTTCCAGCTTCGCCTTGTACCTACACACAAGCATTTATACTGACCTTACCAGCCAACGCATTATTCTCTCTGTACAAATACAGTGAATACCATATGTATTCCCATTTCCTATAAATTATACCATTTCCCACCCCCCTACCATGTTTTAACCTATCGGATCAATGTAATTTGGCAGATAATGACATTTCAGTCGTACATGGTACCTGCACTACAGGCGCGCATACCGACCAAACTGGCCAGCGCATTACGTATATTTGTAGAGATGTAGCTAGTGCCATATTCTTGCCAGTCCACTAGATTAGGCCTTCTACTTTAACATCACTAGGTTATAACCTTTCCGATCCACATAGTTTGGGAGATTTCATAGTTCCAGCTCCGCATTGTACCTACACACAAGCGTGCGTACTGACCTTACCGGCCGACGCATTAGTCTTTCTCTACAAGTACAGCAAATACCATATGTATTCCCATTTCTTTTCAATTATACCATTCTCCACCCCCCTACCATGTTTTAACCTATCGGATCCATGTTATTTAACAGATATAGACATTCCAGACGTACATGGTACCTGCAATACAGGCGCGTATACCGACCAAACTGACAAGTGCATTATGTATGAGATGCAATTTGTACCATATTCTTGCCTGTCCACTAGATCATGTTGGGTGCAAATATTTATTTTTTCACGTCAACCAGCCGCCTGCGTCGCATTTTGCATATTTTTGTGTATGCGAATTTTTTTCATTTTCATTTTGTGAACGTTCTGTGCGCATTTGTTCTTGCGTTTTGTGTGTTTCGTATTTTTTCATAAGTGCATTTTGTGTTTTTGCATTTTCATTTTCGTTTGCACTGTTCTCATAAAGCTCCCACGAAGCGCTCAAATGAGGCCCTCATGACGCGCTCAAATGAGGCTCATGCGAAGCCCTCAAATGAGGCTCAAATGAAGACCTTATGGAGCTCAAACGAAGCTTGCATGGGACTTCAATGTTTCATGCGAGGCTCATGCGAGCGTCCATGAAAGTCCCATGAGTCTCGAATTTTCATGTGAGACTTATTGGAGTCCCATGTGAGCGGGTGGTGTACCGATGGGTGCTCGGTTCTTTGACTGGTCAAGAGGTGCCTTGACTTTTCTCGCGCTGGTCAAAAGCACGAAAGTCAAGACCCGATCGTGGGTCAAGGGACGCGCGTGTGGGACCACAGAGCACGCGCGTGTGCCTCGTACTGTTGCGAGCGTGCTGTACAGCACGATCGCAACAAGACAGTGCCCATTTCGGCCCTTTCTCGTACTGTACACGCGCATGATTTCGATCATGGCGCGCTGTACAGCACGACCGAGAAAAAATCTCGGTCGTGCGTGTGGCACGAGGGGTGCTCGGAATTTACAGTTAAAAAACTGTTTTCCGAGTTGACTCACGGGACGAGAAATTTCTCGCGAAGGTCATTTCGCTTTGCGGAATCATTTCGACACAGGTGCAAATCGGTTACTCCGTTTTTCAAACGGTAAAAACCGTTATACAACTGTGAGCTCGCATGAAGACATTTGAGCTACATTGGAGCAACATGCGAGTCTCATGAGTGTACACAATTGAGTCAGCAGGGGCGATTGTTACAAGTGCAATTTGAAGACAGTTTTTAACAACAGGAGGACAAAGCCAAATGCTCAAGGAGTTGTACAATTATTTTCAAGATACAGGCGAAATCCTGCGAGCCAGTTAAACAACTGTTTTCTAGTTGCTCCTGCCCGTGCGCAGAATCTATATAAATGTGTGCTTGTAACTGTCGAAATTAATCCAATTCATTCGCGTTTTTCAAGCTCGCATTCTACTACTTCGTATTGACGAGAGTAGAAAGATTACCTTGGTGCTGCCGAAATTCTCCTCGACCAGTTTGCTCGTCCTGCAAGCTGAGCAAGGCATAACTACTCACCTGCTGTTTTCTACGCCCTTCGCTAGGAGGTGACAAGCTGTCACACTCGAAGGGCTGCAAGTGATGTTAAGTGTTGCCAAGTTAAGTTTGTAGTTCAAGCTTTAGTCACTTCCGCATAACGTTATAGCTGTCAACACGTGGTATCAGAGCTGGTACTTAGTAGTTTTGAACGTAACCAACGATGGGGTCGCCTGGAGAAGAAGGGACTTCAGCTCCCGCGAGTAGTGGTAGCCAGGAATCTGGAGTATCCGCGCCTAGTGTAGCACGGATAAATCAGGGCCCACTACTAAGGGAAGTTCTGAAAAACTTCCCCGTCGACAAATTCAGTGGTGAAGGGTACGACGACTGGTCCTGGAAGATGCAATTATATTTTCGGCAGATAGGACTTCTCAAGGTCATGATCGGTAGTGAGAAACGCCCTAGCAACCCGGAACTTCAGGGCAATTGGGACGAACGTTCCTCAGCTGGATACTACATCCTCTCTCAGAGCCTAGATCTCGCCCAACGTTAACACATTATGCATCTCCTTCCAGAGGATGAGTGCGGACCCAAGGCGTGGGCCGTGCTCAAGGACCATGCACCTACCTCAGTTGTAGCAACTCTTATGTTAGAAAGAGAACTCTCAACCTTGCCTCTCAGTGAAGGAGAACCGGTTCAACTCGTCCTAGATAAGCTTAGGGACCTCTACGCCAAGCTAGCTAATGCCGGCATCACCTACCCCGAGTCAACAAAATATGTAAAGATGTTGTCGCTGCTGCCGGAGTCTTGGATGGTCTTCACCAGCGGCCTTAGTCTTCCCCAAAACCAAAGCCTTTGGACCTTGGAGTGGATCCGCACAAAGATACTCGAGGAGGACTTCCGGAGGCGTCAGTTAAGGGGAGGTGAAGAGGGGAGCAGCAGCTATGCTATGCAAGGAGGAAAACGGGGAGGAGGCAAGAAATGGCAAGGGGCTGGGAGAGGAGCATCAAAAGGTGAGGAGCCCCCTAATCAGCAAGGCGGCAGAGGAGCAGGGCGTGGAGGTGGCAGATGTGGCAGAGGTAGAAGAGGTGGTGGAAGGGGACCTGGGAGAATGGAAGGCATGTGTTGGTACTGTGAGAAAGTGGGTCACCCGTAGTTTAAGTGCAGGACCAAACCCACCTGGTGGACCCCCTCCAACAGGACTCAAGATTGGAGCGGCGCCGGAGCTGTTGCCAATGATGAACCGGCTGAACAAGAGGAGAGGGAAGCAAATCAGTTCTTCCACGTTGGTGAGCCGGATGAGGTCGCAGTAATCGCCCATGCTGGAGCCGAGCTGCACCCGCTCAACACGTGGATTTTGGACACAGGAGCAGCATGGACTATGACGCCAAGGGCTGATCTCCTGGACAATGTGGGAGCAGCACCAATTGCTGAAGTGAAGTCGGCTTCCGGGCATGCGCTCAAGGTGACGGGGGCGGGGCGCGCTGCATTCAAGGGAGCTGACGGCAAACCGGTGGTGCTAAGTGATGTGCTGCTAGTACCTAATTTGAAGGCAAACCTCATCTCCTTGAGGAAGCTGGGCAAGTGTGGGGTGAGCACAAGTACCGAGGGTGCCAAAACATACAAGGGGCAGCTGGGCAAGCGGATGCTTTGGGATTTGCACGAGGATAGGGACATATGCAAGTCCATGTGGCAGCTGCCGGTGGTGCCCTGGGATAAGGGGAATGGTTTTCAGGGGGAGTGCAACGCTGTAGCTGCAGAGGAGCTGAAAGTTCCAGCAAGGGGAGGTGAAACGGACTGGATGACAGCCCACCGTCGCCTCGGGCACATTGCTATGCCCGCACTGCAGCAACTGCACAAGGATGAAGGGGTCAAGCGGCTGAAGCTGACAGGTGCAGCAGCTACCCACAAGTGTGAAACTTGCCTTTTGAGCAAGTTCACTCGGTTCCCATTCCATGCAACTGATAGTGGAGGCAAGAAACTGCTGGAGCTAGTGCATATGGATGTGGTGGGGCCGCTACCGGAGCTGGGGGAGCGTGGTGAGAAGTTTTTTCTCACCATAGTGGATGACTGGAGCCGAGTGAAGAAGAAGGACCACGTGCCAGTGATAATCCGTGATGAATGGCTGCCGTTGGTGGAGAAGCAGTCCCAGCACAAGGTGATGCGTATTAGGACTGATAGGGGTGGAGAATTCCTTGGGGAGGAGCTGACCACATGGTTGAAGAAGCAGGGCATCATTCGGGAACTCACCACCTCCTACACACCACAATCCAACGGCGTAGCAGAACGGGCAAACCGCACTGTCTTGGAGACAGCACGAGCTCTTCTCATTGAATCGGGTTTGGGGAACTCCAAGTGGCCACATGCTGTGCGCCACGCCACAGTGGTGAACAACAGGGTGTTCGCCAACGTCGGTGGTGAGTCATGGGTCCCCATGGAGAGGTGGCTGGGGCGGAAGCCACCCATTGACATGCTGCGTGTGTTTGGCTGCATGGATGTGGCTCATATCCCCAAAGCACATTGCAATAAGTTGGGTGCAACAGCTGTTTGGTGTGTGCACTTAGGTGTGGCAGCGGAAAGCAAGGGGTGGCTGCTATGGGAGCCGAGCAAGGGAGTCGTATTCGACAGTAGGGATGTCAAGTTCATGGAAGACATCACCTATGGGAGCTGGTCCAAGCAACCAAAAGAGCAGCTCGTGCAGCAACTGCAGCAGGGAACCATGGGCTTTAAGGTGGAGGAGGAGTGGGCTGGGGAGGAGATTGCAATGGCACATGAGGAGGGTGCAGCAGAACTCCCCGTGGTTAAGAGTGTGGAGTCAATGGCTGAACCTGAAGAACCCCATCCCATAACACGTGTCATTCCCCCCACTCCCCCCCCAAGGAGAACCCAAACCAAACCCCAACCCACAGGACGAACCTTCTCACCTATGATGACGCGGCAGATGCGAGTTGCTGCCTTGAAGGCGAAGGCAAGGGGTGAAGGAGGAACAAGGAGAGAGCAGCAGCAACTTGACGCATTACTGGTGCTGGAGAGCAGCTGTGATTCTGATGAGGAAGCTCAGGAGGAGGTATACTGCTTCATGGCACCTGCACCGACTCAGCCACTGACCATGGAGGAGGCCCTTAACGGACCAGATAGGGACAAGTGGCTAGTGTCACGAGATGCTGGATATAACAGTCAAATGGAGAATGGGACGTGGGAGCTAGTGCCACTGCCATTGGGGAAGAAAGCCATAAATTGTGGCTGGATTCCTAGGATCAAAACTGACAACAAAGGGGAAGTATCAGTTTACAAGAGTAAGCTGGTTGCAAGGGGTTACCAACAGAAAGAAAGGGAGGACTACAAAGAGACCTTTGCTGCAACTGCGAAGCCGCCAACACTACGTGTTCTGCTTGCCGGTGCAGCCGTGTGTGGGTGGGTGATAGTTCAGATGGATATCACCACCGCCTTTCTTTATGGGCTGATTGATGTGGAGGTGTTCATGTCGCAGCCGCCGGGTTATGAGGATGGTACCGGGCGTGTGTGCAAGCTGAAGAAGGCCATTTATGGCCTCAAACAAGCACCACGCTGCTGGTACAAGAAGTTGTCTTCGGTGTTAGAGGAGATGGGCTTCAAGGCGAGTGCATGTGACGAGAGTCTTTTGTCACAATTACGAGGAAAAGTTTAGAAGCAGAAAGAGGGGCTTTGCACTAGCAGCAGTTGAGATACATATAGGAAACCCTAGTTGGGTTGTACTCGCTATAGAGTACCCCACTGCAGGCTAGACAATTACATCATTCTGACATCTTTTCCTCATGGGGGAGAAGGAGACTCTCGTCATTGTTCCTTGTGTATGTAGATGACATCTTGCTGTTTGGGAGCAGCAAGCAGGAGGTGATGAAGGTGCAGCAGAAGCTGATGCAAAATTTCAAGTGTAAGACACTGGGGGAGGCAAATTACTACTTGGGCATGCACATCGAGAGGGACATCAACAATGGGTGGGTGAAGCTGCACCAGGAGAAATACATCAAGGACATGGGGCAGAAGTATGAGATTGAAGTCGGGAGGAAGGTGGCAACACCACTTCTATCCGAGTTCAAGCTTGTCAAAGCCGGAGAGAACGAGGGGGTGGATCAGCGAGAGTAAGCACGGTTTCATTCCGTGGTGGGGAGCTTGCTTTATGCAGCAGTGCACACCAGGCCGGACATATCATTTGCGGTGGGGCAGTTGGCTAGGGTGGTGCAGAATCCAACCAAAGAGCAGGTGGATGCAGCTGATCGAATCATCCAGTACTTGAACTCATACCCCATTGTTGGAGTTCAGTACTCTGCTGTGGCACAAAGGAAGCAGAAGGGAGTAGAAGTTCTCAAGGAGAAGGGGGAGCATTTGGGAGAGAGGGAGCTGTTTCTTACAGGTTTTGCTGATGCATCATGGGCTTTAGAGAAAGAGGACATGTCTTCAGTAGGTGGATACCTGTGTGTGATTGGGGGAGGACCTGTGAGCTGGAGGTCGAAGAAGCAGGCTGAAACTGCAGGATCATCTCCTGAAGCTGAGTACATGTCAATGTACCACGTGGCCAAGGAGCTGGTTTGGCTGCGCAAGCTGCTGGAGGAGATTGGGTATGAGCAGAAGGCACCAACCCCACTCTTTTGTGACAATACCAGTGCCATCTCCATGGCCAAGAACGCGGTACTGCATGGGCTTACCAAGCACATGCGCATCAAGTGGCATTGGCTGCGCAAGGAAGTGCAGAGGGGAACCCTTGAGCCTCTCTACGTGAAAACGCAGCAGCAGCCGGCTGATTTCCTCACGAAGCGGCTGGCTGAGAAACCTCATTGGCGCTGTGCTAAGCTGAGTGGCATGAGCCTTAACTAGGCTCATGAATGTGAGTGCAAGCAGGCGACTGCTTGAGGGGGAGTTTGTTGGGTGCAAATATTTATTTTTGCACGTCAACCAGCCGCCTGCGTCGCATTTTGCATATTTGTGTGTGTGCACATTTTTTCATTTTCATTTTGTGAACGCTCTGTGCGCATTTGTTCTTGCATTTTGTGTGTTTCGTATTTATTCATAAGTGCATTTTGTGTTTTTGCATTTTCGGTTTCGTTTTCACTGTTCTCATGAAGCTCCCACGAAGCGCTCAAATGAGGCTCCCATGACGCGCTCAAATGAGGCTCATGCAAAGCCCTCAAATGAGGCTCAAATGAAGACCTTATGGAGCTCAAACGAAGCTCGCATGGGACTTCAATGTTTCATGCGAGGCTCATGCGAGCGACCATGAAAGTCCCATGAGTATCGAATTTTCATGCGAGACTTATTGGAGCCTCATATGAGCGGGTGGTGTACCGAGGGGTGCTCGGTTCTTTGACTGGTCAAGAGGTGCCTTGACTTTTCTCGCGCTGGTCAAAAGCGCGAAAGTCAAGACCCGATCGTGGGTCAAGGGACCACAGAGCACGCGCGTGTGCCGCGTACTGTTGCGAGCGTGCAGTACAGCACGATCGCAACAAGACAGCGCCAATTTCGGCCCTGTCCCGAACTGTACACGCGCATGATTTCGATCATGGTGCGCTGTACAGCACGACCGAGAAAAAATCTCGGTCGTGCGTGTGGCACGAGGGGTGCTCGAAATTTACAGTTGAAAAACTGTTTAACGAGTTGACTCACGGGACGGGAAATTTCTCGCAAAAGTCATTTCGCTTTGCGGAATCATTACGACACAGGTGCAAATCGGTTACTCCGTTCTTCAAATGGTAAAAACCGTTATACAACTGTGAGCTTGCATGAAGACATTTGAGCTACATTGGAGCACCATGCGAGTCTCATGAGTGTACACAATTGAGTCAGCAGGGGCGATTGTTACAAGTGCAATTTGAAGACAGTTTTTAACAACAGGAGGAAATAGCCAAATGCTCAAGGAGTTGTGCAACTGTTGTCAAGATACAGCGTGGCGAAATCCTGCGAGCCAGTTAAACAACTGTTTTCTAGTTGCTCCTGCCTGTGCGTAGAATCTATGTAAATGTGTGCTTGTATCTGTCGAAATTAATCCAATTCATTCGCGTTTTTCAAGCTCGCATTCTACTAATTCGTATTGACGAGAGTAGAAAGATTACCTTGGTGCTGCCGAAATTCTCTTCGACCAGTTTGCTCGTCCTGCAAGCTGAGCAAGGCATAACTACTCACCTGCTGTTTTCTACGCCCTTGGCTAGGAGGTGACAAGCTGTCACACTCGAAGGGCTGCAAGTGATGTTAAGTGTTGCCAATTTAAGTTTGTAGTTCAAGCTTTAATCGCTTCCGCATAACGTTATAGATGTCAACAGATCAGGCCTTCTACCTCAACAACACTTGGTTATAACCTCTCCGATCCACATAATTTGGGAGATTTCAGAGTTCCAGCTCCGCCTTGTACCTACACACAAGCGTTTATACTGACCTTACCAGCTGACGCATCATTCTCTCTGTACAAATACAGTGAATACCATATGTATTCCCACTTCTTTTAAATTATACCATCCCCCCCCCCCCCCCCCCCCCCACCATGTTTTAACCTATCGGATCTATGTAATTTGACAGATATAGACATTCCAGTCGTACATGGTACCTGCACTACAGGCGCGCATACCGACCAAACTGATCAGCGCATTACCTATGCTTGTAGACATGCAGTTAGTACCATATTCTTGCCACTTCACTAGATTAGGCCTTCTAATTCAACAACACTAGGTTATAACCTTTCCGATCCACATAATTTGGGAGATTTCAGAGTTCCAGTTCCGCCTTGTACCTACACACAAGCGTGCATACTGGCCTTACCAGCCGACGCATTTTCTCTCCGTACAAATACAGTGAATACCACATGTATTCCTATTTCCTTTAAATTATACCATTCCCCACTCCCGTACCATGTTTTAACCTATCGGATCTATGTAATTTGGCAGATAAAGATATTCTAGTCGTACATGGTACCTGCACTACAGGCGCGCATACCGACCAAACTGACCAGTGCATTACGTATGTTTGTAGAGATGCAGTTAGTGCCATATTCTTGCCAGTCCACTAGATTAGGCCTTCTACTTTAACAACACTTGGTTATAACCTTTTTGATCCACATAATTTGGGAGATTTCAGAGTTTGAGCTCCGCCTTGTACCTACACACAAGCGTGCATACTGACCTTACTAGCCGACGCATTATTCTCTCTGTACAAATATAGTGAATACCATATGTATTCCCATTTCCTTTAAATGATACCATTTCCTACCCCCCTACCATGTTTTAACCTATCGGATCAATGTAATTTGGCACAGAAAGACATTTCCCCCCTACCATGTTTCAACCTACCGATGCTGCAGAAGTTGGTGAAGGATGGGAGCTTGAAGGGGTTGGAGGTGAAGGGGGCAGCGAAGGAGATTTGGAGCTGCCCTACATGCCTTGAAACGAAGTTCACGAAGTTTCCCTTCAGCAGCAGCACGGGACCAGCCAAGGCACCGCTCGCGTTTGTGCACATGGATGTGGTGGGCCCCACGAGGGCCCTTTCTCTCTCGGGCAGCCGCTACTTCTTGACGATTGTGGACGACCATACGCGTGCGGTGTGGGTGTACCCTCTCAAGACTAAGGGGGAGGTGGCAGCGGTTGTTCTTAAGGAGTGGATGCCGAGAGCTCAAAGGGAGAGCGGACACAAGGTGAAGGTGATCCGCACCGACAACGGCGGAGAATTTATTGGCGCTGATTTTGAAGCGGTGCTGAAGAAGAAGGGGATCCAGCATCAGCTCACGGTGCCCTACAACCCTCAGCAGAACGGCGTGGCTGAGCGGTTCAACCAGACCCTGCAAGAAGGTGCTCGCACTCTCCTTGGGCGTGCAGGGCTGCCGGATCCGTTTTGGGTGACTGCACTGCGGCAGGTCGCCCTTGTGAAGAACAGGGTGCTGGCGACTGTGGGGGACAAGCAGTGGGTCCCCTACACCAAGTGGTATGGGAGTGCACCAGCGGTGAACATGCAGAGAGCCTACGGGTGCATGGTGGTGTTTCATGTACCGAAGGAGAAGAGGGGAAAGTTGGAAGCTTCTGGGAGATGGGGTGTGCACTTGGGGCTTGCCAAGGACCACAAGGGCTGGTTGATATGGGACTTGACGAGCCAGCAGCTGACTGTGTCAAGGGATGTGAAGTTCCTTGAGTCCTTGTACTACAAGGAGTGGAAGCAGCAGCAGCAAAAGCTTCCTACAACACCACTGATCATTGAGGCCGATGAGGTGCAGCGGCCTTCGAGACAAGTGCAGGTCACTGTCTCAGAGGAGGAGATCTCTGGGGTGACTGAGGATGGGGGAGAACCTGAGGTGGAGGAGCAGCAGCAACAGCAGCAGCAGCCGCAGCAGCAGGAGGAGCAAGGTGTTCCACAAGGTGCCGGACGTACGGCTGACCGTCCTAGGAGGGATGTGCGCCCTCCTAACAGGCTGACCTATGCGAGCCGTGGCAAGCCAAAGGTGGTAAGGGCTGGGAGTGTGGCTGAGCAGTGTGATGAGGAAGAGATAGCACACTGCTACTGGGCAGCCGTCCCTGAGCCCAAGACGCTGGCTGAGGCATTGAGCGGGCCCGATGCTGAAAAGTGGAAGCAGAGTGTGAAGGAGAAGTATGACTCTCTGCTGGAGAATGAGACTTGGGAGTTGTGTGAGCTGCCTCCTGGGAAGAAGGCCATTTCTTCCAAGCTGATTTTCAGGCACAAGTACAGACCTGATGGGGCGCTGACCCGCTACAAGTCAAGGCTTGTGGCTAAGGGGTTTCAGCAGACAAAGGGGAAGGATTTTGACGAGATCTTTGCTCCTGTGGGGAAAGGCACAACACTGCGGGTGTCATTGGAGATGGCAGCAAACCGTGGATGGCGGGTGAAGCAGATGGACATCACCACCGCCTTCCTCAATGGGATCATTCTGGAGGAGCTGTACATGTTACAGCCTGAGGGTTTGGATGATGGGAGCGGCAGGGTGTGCAGGCTGAAGAAGGCCATCTATGGCCTGAAGCAGGCTCCTCGTGCATGGTACCACAAGTTAGAGGAGACTCTGCTGGCTGGGGGTTTCAAGAAGAGTGAGTGTGATCACAGCTTGTTCCTGCTGCAAGAGAAGGAGCAGTTTCTCATGCTCCTGGTGTATGTGGACGACATCCTGCTCTTCTCTGAGTCGTCTGCAATGATTGAGCGTGTGGAGGAGATGCTGGAGATGCAGTTTAAGTGCTCCAAGATGGGAGATGTGAAGTACTATTTGGGGATGCATGTGGAGAGGGACCTTGACAAGGGAGTGTTGAGGTTGCACCAGAGAAAGTATTGTGAGGGGCTGGCTGAGAAGTATGGGCTGCATGGTGGAGGAAAGCCAGCCACCCCACTGCCTTCGGGGTTCACTGTGGAGCCCTGTGCTGATGAGGAGGTGGTGGGTGAGAGTGACAGGAAACTTTTTCATTCCATGGTTGGGGCACTCAACTATGCGGCTAACCACACACGGCCTGACATTGCCTTTGCAACATCCAGGCTTGCCAGTGTGGTTTCACGCCCCAGTCATGAGCAGCTGGAAGCGGCCAAGAGGTTGGTCCGCTATGTGAGTGCAACGGCATCAGTGGGTTTGGAGTACAGTGCTGTGAGACAGAGGCTGCAGAGGGGTGCAGCTGACTTGAGCAAGGGGGAGATGCTCTTGACTTGCTACACTGACGCTAGCTTCAACTCTGTGAAGGCAGATGGCACCAGCATTGGAGGCTATGTGTGCCTGTTTGGAGGTGGTGCAGTGAGCTGGCACAGCAAGAAGCAGAACGAGGTGGGGCTGTCCTCGTGTGAAACCGAGTACATGGCCCTTCATCATGGGGCAAAGGAGGTGGTGTGGCTGAGGCGTTTGTTGGAGGAGATTGGAGTTGGTCAGAGGGAGCCGACAATCATGTTCTGTGACAATGAGTCGGCAGTGAAGCTTGCCAAGAACGCCTGCATTTATGGGCTGACAAAGCACATCAGGCCCAAGTGGCACTGGGTGAGGAGGCTCCTGGACAAGGAGGTGCGACTGGAGATTGTGAAGACCCATCAGCAGGCGGCTGACATTCTCACCAAGCGCCTGGCAGAATCTGAGCATTGGAAGGGCATGAAGCTTGCTGGGATGAGTGTGCACTGAGGGTGCATGATTGAGCTATGGCATGTGGGATGATGGTAGGCAGCCAGAGGGGGAGTTTGTTATGTGATGCTATCACTTGCATTCACGTCTGTCTGCCTCCCATCACATGTTCGTGCGTTGCATGCGTGGTGTGAGCGTGTGCGAGAATTTGTGTTTGATGTGGTTTGGTTTTTCTGAGTGTGTGTGAATGTTATTTGACTTGAGCAGATATCTGAAGTGACTCCTCTGCTCAAGGGCTTTCCGACGAACCAAGTATCGCTACAATTGGAGCACGAACAAGAAAGTTACGAACGTTGGAAGTTCGTATGCTTTTGATATTTGGTTGTGGTGACTATGGGAAGTTGTGGGGTTCACTCCATAAGGGGTATAGACTTTTGGGGGTTGGGAAATTCGTCAACATCACTGTAGATGCTGCCAAGTGGTTGGGAGAAACCAAACCAGGTTGGCAAGTGTGGCCAAGTTGGGTTGAGGTGGATTGTAGAGGTTGGGATAGTGACAAAGGTCAAAGTTGGGTTGCCTATAGGGAAGGGAATTGTGTGGCATGGGGTTTCCTTGATTGGGGAATCTCTTGGGACCTTCCCTCTCGTCCTCCTCATCCCCTCCCACCTGGTTTATTCATACTTCACCTTTTTGTACGATTCAACTTGTGTGAGACTATTGTGATTGAGTTAAGATTCTATGGCAGCATACCCCCTAGTGCGCCGAAATTGATAACTCAAGAAATACTTCACCTTTTTGTACGATTCAACTTGGGAATTGTAGCCACGAAGTAGAGCTACAACATATTTGAGTTTGGTGAAGTTTTGACCGTGAAAGTTTCGTCGAAAACGTTTCTTGTGAGCGCGACTATTCTGTCCAGAATTCTAAGCCAACGATTTTGAGAATTTTAGGCACCTAATCTTCGTAGACTCCGTCCTTAGTCTCTAACAGTACAAACCCTAGAAATGTGTTGTACCCCATATGTGCTACCCCAATATAGCCTACATAGGCTAAGTCATGTAAGTCTGACAGCAAGCATCATCGGTCATCGGCGCTCGCGAATGAAGAGCGCCCGCTGAACTTCCTGCAGATGTGCGGATGCTTCGGCGTTTTGGGGGTGGAAGCACTCGTTCCGAGCTTTTTTCTTCCGCCGGGTCACATGGCTGCGCTTGTCTGGTCCAATTACCAAGCCAGCAAGGGCGTGGGAGGGTTGCAAGGATCATCGGTCATCGGCGCTCGCGAATGAAGAGCGCCCGCTGCACTTCCTGCACATGTGCGGATCCTTCCGCGTTTTATGGGTGGAATCGCTCGTTCCGAGCGTTAACCTATCGGATCTATATAATTTGGCGGATGTAGACATTCCAGTCGTACATGGTACCTGCACTACAGGCGCGCATAACGACCAAACTCACCAGCGCATTACGTATGTTTGTAGAGATGCAGTTAGTGCCATATTCTTGCCGGTCCACTAGATTAGGCCTTCTACTCCAACAACACTGGGTTATAACCTTTTGGATCCACATAATTTGGGAGATTTTAGAGTCTCGGTTCCACCTTGTATCTACACACAAGCGTGCATACTGACCTTACCGGCCGATGCATTATTCTCTCTGTAAAAGGACAGTTAATACCATATGTATTCCCATTTCCTTGAAATGATACCATTCCCCACGCCCCTACCATGTTCTAACCTATCGGATCTATGTAATTTGGCAGATATAAACATTCCAGTCGTACATGGTACCTGCACTAGAGGCGCGCATACCGACCAAACTGACCAGCCCATTACTTATGTTTTAAGAAATGCAGTTAGTACCATATTCTTGTCAGTTCACTAGATCAGGCCTTCTACTTCAACAAAAATAGGTTATAACCTTTCCGATCCACATAATTTGGGAGATTTTAGAGTTCCAGCTCCGCCTTGTACCTACACACAAGCATGCATACTGGCCTTACCGGCCGGCGCATTATTCTTTCTATACAAATATGGAAAATACCATATGTACTCCCATTTCCTATAAATTATAGCATTTCCCACCCCCCTACCATATTTTAACCTATCGGATCTATGTAATTTAGCAGATATAGAAATTCTAGTCGTACATGGTACCTGCACTACAGCCGCGCATGCCGCCCAAAATGACCAGCGCATAACTTATGTTTCTAGAAATGCAGTTAGTACCATATTTTTGCCAATCCATTAAATTAGGCCTTCTACTTTAACAACACTAGGTTATAACCTTTCCGATCCACATCATTTGGGAGATTTCAGAGTTCCAGTTCCGCCTTGTACCTACGCACAAGAGTGTATACCGACCTTACCAGCCGA
Source organism: Closterium sp. Naga37s-1 (assembly GCA_947471745.1). Taxonomy (NCBI): domain Eukaryota; kingdom Viridiplantae; phylum Streptophyta; class Zygnematophyceae; order Desmidiales; family Closteriaceae; genus Closterium; species Closterium sp. Naga37s-1. The sequence goes on along the minus strand of CANJKZ010000156.1, from coordinate 61,741 downwards.
CGCATTATTCTCTCTATACAAATACGGTGAATACCATATGTATTCCCATTTCCTATAAATGATACCATTCCCCACCCCCCTACCATGTTTTAACCTATCGGATCTATGTAATTTGGCAGATAAAGACATTCTAGTCGTACATGGTACCTGCACTACAGGCGCGCATACCGACCAAACTGACCAGCGCATTACGTATGTTTGTAGAGATGCAGTTAGTGCCATATTCTTGCCAGTCCACTAGATTAGGCCTTGTACTTTAACAACACTTGGTTATAACCTTTTTGATCCACATAATTTGGGAGATTTCAGAGTTCGAGCTCCGCCTTGTACCTACACACAAGCGTGCATACTGACCTTACTAGCCGACGCATTATTCTCTCTGTACAAATATAGTGAATACCATATGTATTCCCATTTCCTTTAAATGATACCATTTTCCACCCCCCTACCATGTTTTAACCTATCGGATCAATGTAATTTGGCACAGAAAGACATTTCAGTCGTACATGGTACCTGCACTACTGGCGCCCATACCAACCAAACTGACCAGCGCATTACGTATGTTTGTAGAGATGTAGTTAGTGTCATATTCTTGCCAGTCCACTAGATTAGGTCTTCTACTTCAACAACACTAGGTTATAACTTTTCCGATCCACATAGTTTTGGAGATTTCATAGTTCCAGCTCCGCCTTTTACCTACAAACAAGCGTGCATACTGACTTTACTGGCCAACGCAGTATTTTCTCTATACAAATACAGCAAATACAATACGTATTCCCATTTCCTTTAATTATACCATTCCCTACCCCCCTACCATGTTTTAACCTATCAGATATATGTAATTTGGCAGATATTAACATTCCAGTCGTACATGATACCTGCACTACAGGCGCGCATACCGATTAAACTGACCAGCGCATTACTTATGAGATGCAATTAGTACCATATTCTTGCCTGTCCACTAGATTAGGCCTTCTACTTCAACACCACTTGGTTATAACATTTCCGATCCACATAATTTGGGAAACTTCAGAGTTCCAGCTCCGCCTTGAACCTACACACAAGCGTGCATACTGACCCTACCAGCCGACGCATTATTCTCTATGTAAAAACACAGTGAATACCATATGTATTCCCATTTCCATTAAATTATACCATTCCCCACCCCCCTACCATGTTTTAACATATCTGATAAATGTTATTTGACAGGTTTAGACATCCAAGTCGTACATGGTACCTGCAATACAGGCGCGCATACCGACCAAACTGACCAGCGCATTACTTAAGTTTGTAAAGATGCAGCTAGTACCATATACTTGCCAGTTCACTAGACTAGGCTTTCTACTTCAACAACACTAGGTTATAACCTTTCTGATCCACGTAATTTGGGAGATTTCAGAGTTCCAGTTCCGCCTTGTACCTACACACAAGCGTGCATACTGACCTTACTGGCCGACGCATTTTCTCTCCGTACAAATACAGTGAAGACCATAAATATTTCCATTTCCTTTAAATGACACCATTCCCCACCCCCCTACCATGTTTTAACCTATCGGATCTATGTAATTTGGCAGATATAGACATTCCAGTCGTACATGGTACCTGCACTACAGGCGCGCATAACGACCAAACTCACCAGCGCATTACGTATGTTTGTAGAGATGCAGTTAGTGCCATATTCTTGCCGGTCTACTAGATTAGGCCTTCTACTCCAACAACACAAGGTTATAACCTTTTCGATCCACATAATTTGGGAGATTTCAGAGTTTCAGTTCCACCTTGTATCTACACACAAGCGTGCATACTCACCTTACCGGCCGACGCATTATTCTCTCTGTAAAAGGACAGTGAATACCATATGTATTCCCATTTCCTTTAAATGATACCACTCTCCACGCCCCTACCATGTTCTAACCTATCGGATCTATGTAATTTGGCAGGTATAGACATTCCAGTCGTACATGGTACCTGCACTACATGCGCGCATAGCGACCAAACTGAGCAGCACATTACTTATGTTTAAAGAAATGCAGTTAGTACCATATTCTCTGCAGTTCACTACATTATGCCTTCTACTTCAACAACACTAGGTTATAACCTTTCCGATCCAAATAATTTGGGAGATTTCAGAATTCCAGTTCCGCCTCATACCTACACACAAGCGTGCATACTGACCTTACCGGCCGACGCATGATTCCCTGCGTACAAATGCAGTGAATACGATATGTATTCCTATTTCATTTAAATGAAACCATTCCCCACCCCTATACCATGTTTTAACCTATCAGATCTATGTAATTTGGCAGATAAAGACATTTCCGTCGTGCATGGTACCTGCACTACAGGCGCGCATACCGACCAAACTGACCAGCGCATTACGTATGTTTGTGAGATGCAGTTAGTGCCATATTCTTGCCAGTCCACTAGATTAGGCCTTCTACTTCAACAGCACTAGGTTATAAGCTTTCTGATCCACATAGTTTGGAGATTTCAGAGTTCCAGCTCCGCCTTGTATCTACACACAAGCGTGCATACTGGCATCACCGGCCGACGCATTATTATTTCTATACAAATACAGCAAATACCATAGGTATTCCCATTTCATATAAATTATACCATTTCCCACCCCCCTACCATGTTTTAACCTACCGGGTCTATCTAATTTGGCAGATATAGACATTCCAGTTGTACATGGTACGTGCACTACAGGCGCGCATAGCGACCAAACTGACCAGCGCATTACTTATGTTTGTAGAGATGCATTTAGTACGATATTCTTGCCAGTCCACTAGATTAGGCCTTCTACTTCAATAAAACTAGGTTATAACCTTTCCGATCCACATAATTTGGGAGATTTTAGTGTTCCAGTTCCGCCTTGTACCTACACACAAGCGTGCATACTGACCTTACCGGCCGACACATTTTCTCTCCCTACAAATACAGTGAATACCGTATGTATTCCCATTTCCTTTAAATGATACCATTTTCCACCCCCCTACCACGTTTTAACCTATCAGATCTATGTAATTTGGGAGATAAAGACATTTCAGTCGTACATGGTACCTGCACTACAGGCGCGCATACCGACCAAATTGACCAGCGCATTACGTAAGTTTGAAGAGATGCAGTTAGTGCCATATTCTTGCCAGTCCACTAGATTAGGCCTTCTACTTCAACAACACTTGGTTATAACCTTTCCGATCCACATAATTTGGGAGATTTCAGAGTTTAAGCTCCGCCTTGTACCTACACACAAACGTGCATACTGACCTTACCAGCCAACACATTATTCTCTCTGTACAAATACAGTGAATACCATATGTATTCCCATTTCCATTAAATTATACCATTCCCCACCCCCGTACCATGTTTTAACCTATGGGATCAATGTAATTTGACAGATCTAGACATTTCAGTCGTACATGGTACCTACACTACAGGCGCGCATACCGACCAAACTGACCAGCGCATTACTTATGCTTGTAGAGATGCAGTTAGTACCATATTCTTGCCAGTCCACTAGATTAGGCCTTCTAATTCATCAACACGAGGTTATAAACTTTCCGATTCACATAATTTGGGGGGTTTCAGAGTTCCTGCTCTGCCTTGTACCTACACACAAGCGTGCATACTGACCTTACTGGCCGACATATTTTCTCTCCGTACAAATATAGTGAATACCGTATGTATTCCCATTTCCTTTAAATGATACCATTTTCCACCCCCCTACCACGTTTTAACCTATCGGATCTATGTAATTTGGGAGATAAAGACATTTCAGTCGTACATGGTACCTGCACTACAGGCGCGCATACCAACCAAATTGACCAGCGCATTACGTATGTTTGTAGAGATGCAGGTAGTGCCATATTCTTGCCAGTCCACTAGATTAGGCCTCCTGCTTTAACAAAACTAGGTTATAACCTTTCCGATCCACATGGTTTGGGAGATTTCAGAGTTTCAGCTCCGCATTGTACTTACACACAAGCGTGCGTACTGACCTTGCCGACTCATTACTCTTTCTCTACAAGTACAGAAAATACCATATGTATTCCCATTTCCTTTAAATGATACCATTCCCCACCCCCCTACCATGTTTTAACCTATCGGATCTATGAAATTTGACAGATATAGACATTCCAGTCGTACATGGTACCTGCACTACAAGCGCGCATACCGACCAAACTGACCAGAGCATTACTTATGAGATGCAATTAGTACCATATTCTTGCCTGTCCACTAGATTAGGCCTTCTACTTCAACAACACTTGGTTATAACCTCTCCGATCCACATGGTTTGGGAGATTTCAGAGTTCCAGCTTCGCCTTGTACCTACACACAAGCATTTATACTGACCTTACCAGCCAACGCATTATTCTCTCTGTACAAATACAATGAATACCATATGTATTCCCATTTCCTATAAATTATACCATTCCCCACCCCCCTACCATGTTTTAACCTATCGGATCTATGTAATTTGGCAGATAATGACATTTCAGTCGTACATGGTACCTGCACTACAGGCGCGCATACCGACCAAACTGGCCAGCGCATTACGTATATTTGTAGAGATGTAGCTAGTGCCATATTCTTGCCAGTCCACTAGATTAGGCCTTCTACTTCAACAACACTTGGTTATAACCTTTCCGATCCACATAATTTGGGAGATTTCAGAGTTTAAGCTCCGCCTTGTACCTACACACAAATGTGCATACTGACCTTACCAGCCAACACATTATTCTCTCTGTACAAATACAGTGAATACCATATGTATTCCCATTTCCATTAAATTATACCATTCCCCACCCCCGTACCATGTTTTAACCTATGGGATCAATGTAATTTGACAGATCTAGACATTTCAGTCGTACATGGTACCTACACTACAGGCGCGCATACCGACCAAACTGACCAGCGCATTACTTATGCTTGTAGAGATGCAGTTAGTACCATATTCTTGCCAGTCCACTAGATTAGGCCTTCTAATTCATCAACACGAGGTTATAAACTTTCCGATCCACATAATTTGGGAGGTTTCAGAGTTCCTGCTCTGCCTTGTACCTACACACAAGCGTGCATACTGACCTTACTGGCCGACATATTTTCTCTCCGTACAAATATAGTGAATACCGTATGTATTCCCATTTCCTTTAAATGATACCATTTTCCACCCCCCTACCACTTTTTAACCTATCGGATCTATGTAATTTGGGAGATAAAGACATTTCAGTCGTACATGGTACCTGCACTACAGGCGCGCATACCGACCAAATTGACCAGCGCATTACGTATGTTTGTAGAGATGCAGGTAGTGCCATATTCTTGCCAGTCCACTAGATTAGGCTCCTACTTTAACAAAACTAGGTTATAACCTTTCCGATCCACATGGTTTGGGAGATTTCAGAGTTTCAGCTCCGCATTGTACTTACACACAAGCGTGCGTACTGACCTTACCGGCCGACGCATTACTCTTTCTCTACAAGTACAGCAAATACCATATGTATTCCCATTTCCTTTAAATGATACCATTCCCCACCCCCCTACCATGTTTTAACCTATCGGATCTATGAAATTTGACAGATATAGACATTCCTGTCGTACATGGTACCTGCACTACAAGCGCGCATACCGACCAAACTGACCAGAGCATTACTTATGAGATGCAATTAGTACCATATTCTTGCCTGTCCACTAGATTAGGCCTTCTACTTCAACAACACTTGGTTATAACCTCTCCGATCCACATGGTTTGGGAGATTTCAGAGTTCCAGCTTCGCCTTGTACCTACACATAAGCATTTATACTGACCTTACCAGCCAACGCATTATTCTCTCTGTACAAATACAGTGAATACCATATGTATTCCCATTTCCTATAAATTATACCATTCCCCACCCCCCTACCATGTTTTAACCTATCGGATCTATGTAATTTGGCAGATAATGACATTTCAGTCGTACATGGTACCTGCACTACAGGCGCGCATACCGACCAAACTGGCCAGCGCATTACGTATATTTGTAGAGATGTAGCTAGTGCCATATTCTTGCCAGTCCACTAGATTAGGCCTTCTACTTTAACAACACTAGGTTATAACCTTTCCGATCCACATAGTTTGGGAGATTTCATAGTTCCAGCTCCGCATTGTACCTACACACAAGCGTGCGTACTGACCTTACCGGCCGACGCATTACTCTTTCTCTACAAGTACAGCAAATACCATATGTATTCCCATTTCTTTTCAGTTATACCATTCCCCACCCCCCTACCATGTTTTAACCTATCGGATCCATGTAATTTGACAGATATAGACATTCCAGATGTACATGGTACCTGCAATACAGGCGCGTATACCGACCAAACTGACAAGTGCATTATTTATGAGATGCAATTAGTACCATATTCTTGCCTGTCCACTAGATCATGTTGGGTGCAAATATTTATTTTTTCACGTCAACCAGCCGCCTGCGTCGCATTTTGCATATTTTTGTGTATGCGAATTTTTTTCATTTTCATTTTGTGAACGTTCTGTGCGCATTTGTTATTGCGTTTTGTGTGTTTCGTATTTTTTCATAAGTGCATTTTGTGTTTTTGCATTTTCATTTTTGTTTTCACTGTTCTCATAAAGCTCCCACGAAGCACTCAAATGAGGCCCTCATGACGCGCTCAAATGAGGCTCATGCGAAGCCCTCAAATGAGGCTCAAATGAAGACCTTATGGAGCTCAAACGAAGCTTGCATGGGACTTCAATGTTTCATGCGAGGCTCATGCGAGCGTCCATGAAAGTCCCATGAGTCTCGAATTTTCATGTGAGATTTATTGGTGTCCCATGTGAGCGGGTGGTGTACCGATGGGTGCTCGGTTCTTTGACTGGTCAAGAGGTGCCTTGACTTTTCTCGCGCTGGTCAAAAGCACGAAAGTCAAGACCCGATCGTGGGTCAAGGGACGCGCGTGTGGGACCACAGAGCACGCGCGTGTGCCTCGTACTGTTGCGAGCGTGCTGTACAGCACGATCGCAACAAGACAGTGCCCATTTCGGCCCTTTCTCGTACTGTACACGCGCATGATTTCGATCATGGCGCGCTGTACAGCACGACCGAGAAAAAATCTCGGTCGTGCGTGTGGCACGAGGGGTGCTCGGAATTTACAGTTAAAAAACTGTTTTCCGAGTTGACTCACGGGACGAGAAATTTCTCGCGAAGGTCATTTCGCTTTGCGGAATCATTTCGACACAGGTGCAAATCGGTTACTCCGTTTTTCAAACGGTAAAAACCGTTATACAACTGTGAGCTCGCATGAAGACATTTGAGCTACATTGGAGCAACATGCGAGTCTCATGAGTGTACACAATTGAGTCAGCAGGGGCGATTGTTACAAGTGCAATTTGAAGACAGTTTTTAACAACAGGAGGACAAAGCCAAATGCTCAAGGAGTTGTACAATTATTTTCAAGATACAGGCGAAATCCTACGAGCCAGTTAAACAACTGTTTTCTAGTTGCTCCTGCCCGTGCGCAGAATCTATATAAATGTGTGCTTGTAACTGTCGAAATTAATCCAATTCATTCGCGTTTTTCAAGCTCGCATTCTACTACTTCGTATTGACGAGAGTAGAAAGATTACCTTGGTGCTGCCGAAATTCTCCTCGACCAGTTTGCTCGTCCTGCAAGCTGAGCAAGGCATAACTACTCACCTGCTGTTTTCTACGCCCTTCGCTAGGAGGTGACAAGCTGTCACACTCGAAGGGCTGCAAGTGATGTTAAGTGTTGCCAAGTTAAGTTTGTAGTTCAAGCTTTAGTCACTTCCGCATAACGTTATAGCTGTCAACACGTGGTATCAGAGCTGGTACTTAGTAGTTTTGAACGTAACCAACGATGGGGTCGCCTGGAGAAGAAGGGACTTCAGCTCCCGCGAGTAGTGGTAGCCAGGAATCTGGAGTATCCGCGCCTAGTGTAGCACGGATAAATCAGGGCCCACTACTAAGGGAAGTTCTGAAAAACTTCCCCGTCGACAAATTCAGTGGTGAAGGGTACGACGACTGGTCCTGGAAGATGCAATTATATTTTCGGCAGATAGGACTTCTCAAGGTCATGATCGGTAGTGAGAAACGCCCTAGCAACCCGGAACTTCAGGGCAATTGGGACGAACGTTCCTCAGCTGGATACTACATCCTCTCTCAGAGCCTAGATCTCGCCCAACGTTAACACATTATGCATCTCCTTCCACAGGATGAGTGCGGACCCAAGGCGTGGGCCGTGCTCAAGGACCATGCACCTACCTCAGTTGTAGCAACTCTTATGTTAGAAAGAGAACTCTCAACCTTGCCTCTCAGTGAAGGAGAACCGGTTCAACTCGTCCTAGATAAGCTTAGGGACCTCTACGCCAAGCTAGCTAATGCCGGCATCACCTACCCCGAGTCAACAAAATATGTAAAGATGTTGTCGCTGCTGCCGGAGTCTTGGATGGTCTTCACCAGCGGCCTTAGTCTTCCCCAAAACCAAAGCCTTTGGACCTTGGAGTGGATCCGCACAAAGATACTCGAGGAGGACTTCCGGAGGCGTCAGTTAAGGGGAGGTGAAGAGGGGAGCAGCAGCTATGCTATGCAAGGAGGAAAACGGGGAGGAGGCAAGAAATGGCAAGGGGCTGGGAGAGGAGCATCAAAAGGTGAGGAGCCCCCTAATCAGCAAGGCGGCAGAGGAGCAGGGCGTGGAGGTGGCAGAGGTGGCAGAGGTAGAAGAGGTGGTGGAAGGGGACATGGGAGAATGGAAGGCATGTGTTGGTACTGTGAGAAAGTGGGTCACCCGTAGTTTAAGTGCAGGACCAAACCCACCTGGTGGACCCCCTCCAACAGGACTCAAGATTGGAGCGGCGCCGGAGCTGTTGCCAATGATGAACCGGCTGAACAAGAGGAGAGGGAAGCAAATCAGTTCTTCCACGTTGGTGAGCCGGATGAGGTCGCAGTAATCGCCCATGCTGGAGCCGAGCTGCACCCGCTCAACACGTGGATTTTGGACACAGGAGCAGCATGGACTATGACGCCAAGGGCTGATCTCCTGGACAATGTGGGAGCAGCACCAATTGCTGAAGTGAAGTCGGCTTCCGGGCATGCGCTCAAGGTGACGGGGGCGGGGCGCGCTGCATTCAAGGGAGCTGACGGCAAACCGGTGGTGCTAAGTGATGTGCTGCTAGTACCTGATTTGAAGGCAAACCTCATCTCCTTGAGGAAGCTGGGCAAGTGTGGGGTGAGCACAAGTACCGAGGGTGCCAAAACATACAAGGGGCAGCTGGGCAAGCGGATGCTTTGGGATTTGCACGAGGATAGGGACATATGCAAGTCCATGTGGCAGCTGCCGGTGGTGCCCTGGGATAAGGGGAATGGTTTTCAGGGGGAGTGCAACGCTGTAGCTGCAGAGGAGCTGAAAGTTCCAGCAAGGGGAGGTGAAACGGACTGGATGACAGCCCACCGTCGCCTCGGGCACATTGCTATGCCCGCACTGCAGCAACTGCACAAGGATGAAGGGGTCAAGCGGCTGAAGCTGACAGGTGCAGCAGCTACCCACAAGTGTGAAACTTGCCTTTTGAGCAAGTTCACTCGGTTCCCATTCCATGCAACTGATAGTGGAGGCAAGAAACTGCTGGAGCTAGTGCATATGGATGTGGTGGGGCCGCTACCGGAGCTGGGGGAGCGTGGTGAGAAGTTTTTTCTCACCATAGTGGATGACTGGAGCCGAGTGAAGAAGAAGGACCACGTGCCAGTGATAATCCGTGATGAATGGCTGCCGTTGGTGGAGAAGCAGTCCCAGCACAAGGTGATGCGTATTAGGACTGATAGGGGTGGAGAATTCCTTGGGGAGGAGCTGACCACATGGTCGAAGAAGCAGGGCATCATTCGGGAACTCACCACCTCCTACACACCACAATCCAACGGCGTAGCAGAACGGGCAAACCGCACGGTCTTGGAGACAGCACGAGCTCTTCTCATTGAATCGGGTTTGGGGAACTCCAAGTGGCCACATGCTGTGCGCCACGCCACAGTGGTGAACAACAGGGTGTTCGCCAACGTCGGTGGTGAGTCATGGGTCCCCATGGAGAGGTGGCTGGGGCGGAAGCCACCCATTGACATGCTGCGTGTGTTTGGCTGCATGGATGTGGCTCATATCCCCAAAGCACATTGCAATAAGTTGGGTGCAACAGCTGTTTGGTGTGTGCACTTAGGTGTGGCAGCGGAAAGCAAGGGGTGGCTGCTATGGGAGCCGAGCAAGGGAGTCGTATTCGACAGTAGGGATGTCAAGTTCATGGAAGACATCACCTATGGGAGCTGGTCCAAGCAACCAAAAGAGCAGCTCGTGCAGCAACTGCAGCAGGGAACCATGGGCTTTGAGGTGGAGGAGGAGTGGGCTGGGGAGGAGATTGCAACGGCACATGAGGAGGGTGCAGCAGAACTCCCCGTGGTTAAGTGTGTGGAGTCAATGGCTGAACCTGAAGAACCCCATCCCATAACACGTGTCATTCCCCCCACTCCCCCCCCAAGGAGAACCCAAACCAAACCCCAACCCACAGGACGAACCTTCTCACCTATGATGACGCGGCAGATGCGAGTTGCTGCCTTGAAGGCGAAGGCAAGGGGTGAAGGAGGAACAAGGAGAGAGCAGCAGCAACTTGACGCATTACTGGTGCTGGAGAGCAGCTGTGATTCTGATGAGGAAGCTCAGGAGGAGGTATACTGCTTCATGGCACCTGCACCGACTCAGCCACTGACCATGGAGGAGGCCCTTAACGGACCAGATAGGGACAAGTGGCTAGTGTCACGAGATGCTGGATATAACAGTCAAATGGAGAATGGGACGTGGGAGCTAGTGCCACTGCCATTGGGGAAGAAAGCCATAAATTGTGGCTGGATTCCTAGGATCAAAACTGACAACAAAGGGGAAGTATCAGTTTACAAGAGTAAGCTGGTTGCAAGGGGTTACCAACAGAAAGAAAGGGAGGACTACAAAGAGACCTTTGCTGCAACTGCGAAGCCGCCAACACTACGTGTTCTGCTTGCCGGTGCAGCCGTGTGTGGGTGGGTGATAGTTCAGATGGATATCACCACCGCCTTTCTTTATGGGCTGATTGATGTGGAGGTGTTCATGTCGCAGCCGCCGGGTTATGAGGATGGTACCGGGCATGTGTGCAAGCTGAAGAAGGCCATTTATGGCCTCAAACAAGCACCACGCTGCTGGTACAAGAAGTTGTCTTCGGTGTTAGAGGAGATGGGCTTCAAGGCGAGTGCATGTGACGAGAGCCTTTTGTCACAATTACGAGGAAAAGTTAAGAAGCAGAAAGAGGGGCTTTGCACTAGCAGCAGTTGAGATACATATAGGAAACCCTAGTTGGGTTGTACTCGCTATAGAGTACCCCACTGCAGGCTAGACAATTACATCATTCTGACATCTTTTCCTCATGGGGGAGAAGGAGACTCTCGTCATTGTTCCTTGTGTATGTAGATGACATCTTGCTGTTTGGGAGCAGCAAGCAGGAGGTGATGAAGGTGCAGCAGAAGCTGATGCAAAATTTCAAGTGTAAGACACTGGGGGAGGCAAATTACTACTTGGGCATGCACATCGAGAGGGACATCAACAATGGGTGGGTGAAGCTGCACCAGGAGAAATACATCAAGGACATGGGGCAGAAGTATGAGATTGAAGTCGGGAGGAAGGTGGCAACACCACTTCTATCCGAGTTCAAGCTTGTCAAAGCCGGAGAGAACGAGGGGGTGGATCAGCGAGAGTAAGCACGGTTTCATTCCGTGGTGGGGAGCTTGCTTTATGCAGCAGTGCACACCAGGCCGGACATATCATTTGCGGTGGGGCAGTTGGCTAGGGTGGTGCAGAATCCAACCAAAGAGCAGGTGGATGCAGCTGATCGAATCATCCAGTACTTGAACTCATACCCCATTGTTGGAGTTCAGTACTCTGCTGTGGCACAAAGGAAGCAGAAGGGAGTAGAAGTTCTCAAGGAGAAGGGGGAGCATTTGGGAGAGAGGGAGCTGTTTCTTACAGGTTTTGCTGATGCATCATGGGCTTTAGAGAAAGAGGACATGTCTTCAGTAGGTGGATACCTGTGTGTGATTGGGGGAGGACCTGTGAGCTGGAGGTCGAAGAAGCAGGCTGAAACTGCAGGATCATCTCCTGAAGCTGAGTACATGTCAATGTACCACGTGGCCAAGGAGCTGGTTTGGCTGCGCAAGCTGCTGGAGGAAATTGGGTATGAGCAGAAGGCACCAACCCCACTCTTTTGTGACAATACCAGTGCCATCTCCATGGCCAAGAACGCGGTACTGCATGGGCTTACCAAGCACATGCGCATCAAGTGGCATTGGCTGCGCAAGGAAGTGCAGAGGGGAACCCTTGAGCCTCTCTACGTGAAAACGCAGCAGCAGCCGGCTGATTTCCTCACGAAGCAGCTGGCTGAGAAACCTCATTGGCGCTGTGCTAAGCTGAGTGGCATGAGTCTTAACTAGGCTCATGAATGTGAGTGCAACCAGGCGACTGCTTGAGGGGGAGTTTGTTGGGTGCAAATATTTATTTTTGCACGTCAACCAGCCGCCTGCGTCGCATTTTGCATATTTGTGTGTGTGCACATATTTTCATTTTCATTTTGTGAACGCTCTGTGCGCATTTGTTCTTGCATTTTGTGTGTTTCGTATTTATTCATAAGTGCATTTTGTGTTTTTGCATTTTCGGTTTCGTTTTCACTGTTCTCATGAAGCTCCCACGAAGCGCTCAAATGAGGCTCCCATGACGCGCTCAAATGAGGCTCATGCAAAGCCCTCAAATGAGGCTCAAATGAAGACCTTATGGAGCTCAAACGAAGCTCGCATGGGACTTCAATGTTTCATGCGAGGCTCATGCGAGCGACCATGAAAGTCCCATGAGTCTCGAATTTTCATGCGAGACTTATTGGAGCCTCATATGAGCGGGTGGTGTACCGAGGGGTGCTCGGTTCTTTGACTGGTCAAGAGGTGCCTTGACTTTTCTCGCGCTGGTCAAAAGCGCGAAAGTCAAGACCCGATCGTGGGTCAAGGGACCATAGAGCACGCGCGTGTGCCGCGTACTGTTGCGAGCGTGCAGTACAGCACGATCGCAACAAGACAGCGCCAATTTCGGCCCTGTCCCGAACTGTACACGCGCATGATTTCGATCATGGTGCGCTGTACAGCACGACCGAGAAAAAATCTCGGTCGTGCGTGTGGCACGAGGGGTGCTCGAAATTTACAGTTGAAAAACTGTTTAACGAGTTGACTCACGGGACGGGAAATTTCTCGCAAAAGTCATTTCGCTTTGCGGAATCATTCGACACAGGTGCAAATCGGTTACTCCGTTCTTCAAATGGTAAAAACCGTTATACAACTGTGAGCTCGCATGAAGACATTTGAGCTACATTGGAGCACCATGCGAGTCTCATGAGTGTACACAATTGAGTCAGCAGGGGCGATTGTTACAAGTGCAATTTGAAGACAGTTTTTAACAACAGGAGGAAATAGCCAAATGCTCAAGGAGTTGTGCAACTGTTGTCAAGATACAGCGTGGCGAAATCCTGCGAGCCAGTTAAACAACTGTTTTCTAGTTGCTCCTGCCTGTGCCTAGAATCTATGTAAATGTGTGCTTGTATCTGTCGAAATTAATCCAATTCATTCGCGTTTTTCAAGCTCGCATTCTACTAATTCGTATTGACGAGAGTAGAAAGATTACCTTGGTGCTGCCGAAATTCTCTTCGACCAGTTTGCTCGTCCTGCAAGCTGAGCAAGGCATAACTACTCACCTGCTGTTTTCTACGCCCTTGGCTAGGAGGTGACAAGCTGTCACACTCGAAGGGCTGCAAGTGATGTTAAGTGTTGCCAATTTAAGTTTGTAGTTCAAGCTTTAATCGCTTCCGCATAACGTTATAGATGTCAACAGATCAGGCCTTCTACCTCAACAACACTTGGTTATAACCTCTCCGATCCACATAATTTGGGAGATTTCAGAGTTCCAGCTCCGCCTTGTACCTACACACAAGCGTTTATACTGACCTTACCAGCTGACGCATCATTCTCTCTGTACAAATACAGTGAATACCATATGTATTCCCACTTCCTTTAAATTATACCATTCCCCCCCCCCCCCCCCCACCATGTTTTAACCTATCGGATCTATGTAATTTGACAGATATAGACATTCCAGTCGTACATGGTACCTGCACTACAGGCACGCATACCGACCAAACTGATCAGCGCATTACCTATGCTTGTAGACATGCAGTTAGTACCATATTCTTGCCACTTCACTAGATTAGGCCTTCTAATTCAACAACACTAGGTTATAACCTTTCCGATCCACATAATTTGGGAGATTTCAGAGTTCCAGTTCCGCCTTGTACCTACACACAAGCGTGCATACTGGCCTTACCAGCCGACGCATTTTCTCTCCGTACAAATACAGTGAATACCACATGTATTCCTATTTCCTTTAAATTATACCATTCCCCACTCCCGTACCATGTTTTAACCTATCGGATCTATGTAATTTGACAGATATAGACATTCCAGTCGTACAAGGTACCTGCACTAAAGGCGCGCATAGCGACCAAATTGACCAGCGCATTACTTATGTTTGTAGAGATGCAGTAAGTACCATATTCTTGCCAGTCCACTAGATTAGGCCTTCTACTTCAACAACACTTGGTTATAACCTTACTGATCCACATATTTTGGGAGATTTCAAAGTTCTATTTCCGCGTTGTACCTACACACAAGCATGCATTTTCTCTCCGTAAAAATACAGCGAATACCATATGTATTCCCATATACTTTAAATCATACAATTCCCCACCCCCCTACCATGTTTTAACCTATCATATCTATGTAATTTGGTAGATAAAGATATTTCGGTCGTACATGGTACTTGCACTACAGGCGCGCATACCGACCAAACTAACTAGCTCATTACGTATGTTTGTAGAGATGAAGTTAGGGCCATATTCATGCCAGTCCACTAGATTTGGTCTTCTACTTCAACAACACTAGGTTATAACCTTTCCGATCCACATAGTTTGGGGACTTCATAGTTCCGGCTCTGCCTTGTACCTACACACAAGCGTGCATACGGACTTTACCGGCCGACGCATTATTCTCTCTGTACAAATACAGCAATTACCATATGTATTCCCATTTCCTTTAAATGATACCCTTTCCTACCCCCCTACCATGTTTTAACCTATCAGATCTATGTAATTTGGCAGATAGAGACATTTCAGTCGTACAAGGTACCTGCACTAAAGGCGCGCATAGCGACCAAATTGACCAGCGCATTACTTATGTTTGTAGAGATGCAGTAAGTACCATATTCTTGCCAGTCCACTAGATTAGGCCTTCTACTTCAACAACACTTGGTTATAACCTTACTGATCCACATATTTTGGGAGATTTCAAAGTTCTATTTCCGCGTTGTACCTTCACACAAGCATGCATTTTCTCTCCGTAAAAATACAGCGAATACCATATGTATTCCCATATACTTTAAATCATACAATTCCCCACCCCCCTACCATGTTTTAACCTATCATATCTATGTAATTTGGTAGATAAAGATATTTCGGTCGTACATGGTACCTGCACTACAGGCGCGCATACCGACCAAACTGACTAGCTCATTACGTATGTTTGTAGAGATGAAGTTAGGGCCATATTCATGCCAGTCCACTAGATTTGGTCTTCTACTTCAACAACACTAGGTTATAACCTTTCCGATCCACATAGTTTGGGGACTTCATAGTTCCGGCTCTGCCTTGTACCTACACACAAGCGTGCATACGGACTTTACTGGCCGACGCATTATTCTCTCTGTACAAATACAGCAATTACCATATGTATTCCCATTTCCTTTAAATGATACCCTTTCCCACCCCCCTACCATGTTTTAACCTATCAGATCTATGTAATTTGGCAGATAGAGACATTTCAGTCGTACATGGTACCTGCACTACAGGCGCGCATACCGACCAAACTGACCAGCGCATTACGTATGTTTGTAGAGATGTAGTTAGTGCCATATTCTTGCCACTCCAGTAGATTAGGCCTTCTACTTCAACAACACTGGGTTATAACCTTTTCGATCCACATAATTTGGGAAATTTCAGGGTTTCAGCTCCGCCTTGTACCTACACGCAAGCGTGCAGACTGACCTTACCAGCCGACACATTATTCTCTCAGTACAAATACAGTAAATACCAAATTTCTTCCCATTTCCCTTAAATTATACCATTCCCCACCCTCGTACCATGTATTAACCTATCGGATCTATGTAATTTGACAGATATAGACATTCCAGTCGTACATGGTACCTGCACTACAGGCGCGCATACCGACCAAACTGACCAGCGCACTAGTTATGCTTCTAGAAATGCAGTTAGTACCATATTCTTGTCAGTTCACTAGATTAGGCCTTTTACTTCAAAAACACTTTGTTATAACCTTTCCGATCCACATAATTTGGGAGATTTCAAAGTTCCAGCTCCGCCTTGTACTTCCACACAAGCGTGCATACTGACCTTACCAGCCGGCGTATTATTCTCTTTGTACAAATATAGTGAATACAAGAAGTAATCCAATTTCCTTTAAATAATACCATTCCCCACCCCCCTACCATGTTTTAACCTATCGTATCTATGTAATTTGGCAGATATAGACATCCCAGTCGTACATGGTACCTGCACTACAGGCGCGAATACCAACCAAACTGACCAGCGCATTACTTATGTTTCTAGAAATGTAGTTAGTACCATATTCATGTCAGTTCACTAGAATAGGCTTTCCACTTCAACAACACTTGGTTATAACCATTCCGATCCACATATTTTGGGAGATTTCAGAGTTCCAACTCCACCTTGTACCTACACATTAGCGTGCATACTGACCTTACCAGCCGACGTATTATTCTCTCTGTACAAATATGGTGAATACCATATGTATTCCCATTTCCTTTAAATAATACCATCTCCCACCCCCCTACCATGTTTTAACCTATCGGATCATGTAATTTGGCAGATAAAGACATTGCTGTCGAACATGGTACCTGCACTACATGCGCGCATACCGACCAAATTGGCCAGCGCACTAGTTATGTTTCTAGAAATGTAGTTAGTAACATATTTTTGCCAGTTCACTAGATTAGGCCTTCTAGTTCAACATCACTTGGTTATAACCTTTCCGATCCACATAATTTGAGAGATTTCAGAGTTCCAGCTCCGCCTTGTACTTCTACACAAGCGTGCATACTGACCTTACCAGCCGACGTATTTTTCCCTCTGTACAAATATAGTGAATACCATATGTATTCCTATTTCCTTTAAAATATACCATTTCCAACCCCCCTACCATGTTTTAACCTATTGGATCGATGTAATTTGACAGATATAGACATTCCAGTCGTACATGGTACCTGCACTACAGGCGCGCATACCGACCAAACTGACCAGCGTATTTACGTATGTTTGTAGAGATGTAGTTAGTGCCATATTCTTGCCAGACCACTAGATTTGGCCTTCTACTTCAACAACACTAGGTTATATCCTTTCCGATCCATATATTTTGGGAGATTTCATAGTTCCAGCTCTGCCTTGTACCTACACACAAGCGTGCATACTGACCTTACCAGCCGACGCATTATTCTTTCTGTACAAATAAAGGAAATATCATATGTATTTCCATTTACTTTAAAGTATACAATTCCCCACCCCCCTACAATATTTTAACCTATCGGATCTATGTAATTTGGCAGATATAGACATTCCAGTCGTACATGGTACCTGCACTACAGGCACGCATACCGACCAAACTGACCAGCGCATTACTTGTGTTTGTAGATATGCAGTAACTACCATATTCTTTCCAATCCACTAGATTTAGCCTTCTAATTTAAAAACACTAGGATATTACCTTTCCGATCCACATAGTTTGGGAGATTTCAGAGTTCTAGTTCCGCCTTATACCTACACACAAGAGTGCATCCTGACCTTACCGGCCGACGCAATTTAATCTCCGTACAAATATAGTGAATACTGTATGTATTCCCATTTCTTTTAAATGATACCCTTTCCCACCCCCCTACCATGTTTTAACCTATCAAATCTATGTAATTTGGCAGATAATGACATTTCAGTCGTACATGGTACCTGCACTACAGGCACGCATACCGACCAAACTGACCAGCGCATTACGTATGTCTGTAGAGATGCAGTTAGTGCCATATTCTTGCCAGTCCACTAGATTAGGCCTTCAATCTCAACAACACTTGGTTATAACCTTTTCGATCAACATAATTTGGGAGATTTCAGAGTTCCAGCTCCGCCTTGTACCTACACACAAGCCTGCATACACCCCGGGCGGGGTGATGGAAAGCGGGAGAATGGGGCGAGGTGATGGAAAGCGGGAGAATCCGGCAGGGTGATGGAAAGCGGGAGAATGGGGCGAGGTGATGGAAAGCGGGAGAATGGGGCGGGTGATGGAAAGCGGGAGGATCAGGCGGGGTGATGGAAAGCGGGAGAATGGGGCGGGGTGCTGGAAAGCGGGAGAATGGGGCAGGGTGATGGAAAGCGGGAGAATGGGGCAGGGTGATGAAAAGCAGGAGAATGGAGCACGGTGATGGAAAGAGGGAGAATGGGGCGGGGTGATGGAAAGCGGGAGAATGGGGCGGGGTGATGGAAAGAGGGAGAATGGGGCAGGGTGATGGAAAGAGGGAGAATGGGGCGGGGTGATGGAAAGCAGGAGAATGGGGCGGGGTGATGGAAGAAGGGAGAATGGGGCGGGGTGATGTAAAGAGGGAGAATGGGGCGAGGTGATGGAAAGCGGGGGAATGGGGTGGGGTGATGGAAAGCGGGAGAATGGGGCGGGTGATGGAAAGCGGGAGAATGGGGCGGGGTGATGGAAAGAGGGAGAATGGGGCGGGGTGCTGGAAAGAGGGAGAATGGGGCGGGGTGATGGAAAGCGGGAGAATGGGGCGGGGTGATGGAAAGCGGGAGAATGGGGCGGGGTGATGGAAAGCGGGAGAATGGGGCGGGGTGATGGAAAGAGGGAGAATGGGGCGGGGTGATGGAAAGCGGGAGAAAGGGGCGGGGTGATGGAAAGAGGGAGAATGGGGCAGGGTGATGTAAAGAGGGAGAATGGGGCGGGGTGATGGAAAGAGGGAGAATGGGGCGGGGTGATGGAAAGCGGGAGAAGGGGCCGGGGTGATGGAAAGCGGGAGAACGGGGCGGGGTGATGGAAAGCGGGAGAACGGGGCGGGGTGATGGAAAGCGGGAGAATGGGGCGGGGTGATGGAAAGCGGGAGAATGGGGTGGGGTGATGGAAAGCAGGAGAATGGGGCGGGCTGATGGAAAGAGGGAGAATGGGGCGGGGTGATGGAAAGAGGGAGAATGGGGCGGGGTGATGGAAAGCGGGAGAATGGGCCGGGGTGATGGAAAGCGGGAGAATGGGGCGGGGTGATGGAAAGAGGGAGAATGGGGAGGGGTGATGGCAAGAGGGAGAATGGGGCGGGGTGATGGAAAGGGGGAGAATGGGGCGGGGTGATAGAAAGAGGGAAAATGGGGTGGGGTGATGGAAAGCGGGAGAATGGGGCTGGGTGATGGAAAGCGGGGGAATGGGGCGGGTGATGGAAAGCGGGAGAATGGGGAGGGGTGATGGAAAGAGGGAGAATGGGGCGGAGTGATGGAAAGAGGGAGAATGGGGTGGGCTGATGTAAAGAGGGAGAATGGGGCGGGGTGATGGAAAGAGGGAGAATGGGGCGGGGTGATGGAAAGAGGGAGAATGGGGCGGGGTGATGGATAGCGGGAGAATGGGCCGGGGTGATGGAAAGCGGGAGAATGGGGCGGGATGATGGAAAGCGGGAGAATGGGGCATGGTGATGGAAAGCGGGAGAATGGGGCGGGGTGCTGGAAAGCAGGAGAATGGGGCGGGATGATGGAAAGAGGGAGAATGGGGCGGGGTGATGGAAAAGGGAGAATGGGGCGGGGTGATGGAAAGCGGGAGAATGGGGCCGGGTGATGGAAAGCGGGAGAATCGGGCGGGGTGATGGAAAGCGGGAGAATCGGGCGGGGTACTGGAAAGCGGGAGAATGGGGCGGGGTGATGGAAAGCGGGAGAATGGGGCAGGGTGCTGGAAAGCGGGAGAATGGGGCGGGGTGTTGGTAATGGTATCATTTAAAGGAAGTGGGAATACATATGGTATTCACTGTATTTGTACAGAGAGAATATTACGTCGGCTGGTAAGGTCAGTATGCACGCTTATGTGTAGGTACAAGGCGGAGCGGGAACTCTGAAATCTCCCACATTATGTGGATCGGAAAGGTTATAACCAAGTGTTGTTGAAGTAGAAGGCCTAATCTAGTGGACTGGCAAGAATATGGCACTAACTGCATCTCTACAAACATACGTAATGCGCTGGTCAGTTTGGTCGGTATGTGCGTCTGTAGTGCAGGTACCATGTACGACTGGAATCTATATATCTGCCAAATTACATAGATCCGATAGGTTAAAACATTTTAGGGGGGTGGAGAATGGTATCAATTAAAGGAAATGGGAATAGATATGGTATTCACTGTATTTGTACGGAGAGAAAATGCGTTGGCGGCTAAGGTCAGTATGCACGCTCGTATGTAGGTAAAAGGAGGAGCTGGAACTATGAAATCTCTCAAACTTTGTGGATCGGAAAGCTGATAACCTAGTGTTGTTGAAGTAGAAGGCCTAATCTAGTGGACTGGCAAGAATATGGCACTAACTGCATCTCTACAAACATACGTAATGCGCTGGTCAGTTTGGTCGGTATGGGCGCCTGTAATGCAGGTACCATGTACGACTGGAATGTCATTATCTGCCAAATTATATAGATCCGATAGGATATACATTGAAGGGTGGTGGGGAATGGTAAATTTTCAAGGCAATTGGAATACATATGGTATTCAC
Organism: Closterium sp. Naga37s-1; assembly: GCA_947471745.1. Taxonomy (NCBI): domain Eukaryota; kingdom Viridiplantae; phylum Streptophyta; class Zygnematophyceae; order Desmidiales; family Closteriaceae; genus Closterium; species Closterium sp. Naga37s-1. The sequence continues at coordinate 40,761 of CANJKZ010000156.1, read as the reverse complement.
TGTATTTGTACAGAGAGAATAATGAGTTGGCTAGTAAGGTTCGTATGTACGCTTGTGTGTAGGTACAAGGAGGAGTTGGAACTCTGAAATCTTCTCAACTATGTGGATCGGAAAGGTTATAACCAAGTGTTGTTGAAGTAGAAGACCTAATTTAGTGGACTGGCAAGAATATGGCACTAACTGCATGTCTACAAACATAAGTAATGGACTGGCAAGAATATGGCACTAATTGTTAGTACCATATTCTTGCCAGTCCACTAGATTAGGCCTTCTACTTCAAGAACACTTGGTTTAACCTTTTTAATCCACATAATTTAGGAGATTTCAGAGTTTCAGCTCCGCCTTGTACCTACACGCAAGCGTGCATACTGACCTTACCAGCCGACACATTATTCTCTCTGTACAGCGCATTATTTATGAGATGCAATTAGTACTATATTCTTGCCTGTCCACTAGATTAGGCCTTCTACTTCAAGAACACTAGGTTATTACCTTTCCGATCCACATAGATTGGGAGATTTCAGAGTTCCAGTTCCGCCTTATACCTACACGCAAGAGTGCATCCTTACCTTACCGGTCGACGCATATTCATCACCGTACAAATAAAGTGAATTCCGTATGTATTCCCATTTCCTTTATATGATACCCTTTCCAACCCCTCTACCATGTTTTAACCTATCGGATCTATGTTATTTGGCAGATAAAGATATTTAACTCACACATGGTACCTGCACTACAGGCGCGCATACCGACCAAACTGACCAGTGCATAATGTATGTTTGTAGAGATGCAGTTAGTGTCATATTCTTGCCAGTCCACTAGATTAGGCCTTCTACTTCAAGAACTCTAGGTTATTACCTTTCTGATCCACATAGTCTAGGAGATTTCAGAGTTCCAGCTCCGCCTTGTACCTACAAACAAGCGTGCATACTAACCTTACCAGCCGACGCATTATTCTCTCCGTACAAATACAGTGAATACCATATGTATTCCCATTTCCTTTACATTATTCCATTCCCCACCCCCCTACCATGTTTTAACCTATCGGATCTGTGTAATTTGGCAGATATAGACATTCCAGTCGTACATGGTACCTGCACTACAGGCGCGCATACCGACCAAACTGACCAGCGCATTACTCATGTTTGTAGAGATGAAGTTACTACCATATTCTTGCCAGTCCACTAGATTAGGCCTTCTACTCAACAACACTAGGTTATTACCTTTCCGATCCACATAATTTGGGAGATTTCATAGTTCTAGTTCCGCCTTGTACGTACACGCAAGCGTGCATACTGACCTTACCAGCTGACGCAATATTCTCTCCGTACAGTATGTATTCTTATTTCTTTTAAATTATACCATTCCCCAACCCCCTACCATGTTTTAACCTAACAGATTTATTTAATTTGGCAGATAAAGACATTTCAGTCGTACATGGTACCTGCACTACAGGCGTGCATACCGACCAAACTGACTAGCGCATTACGTATGTTTGTAGAGATGCAGTTAGTACCATATTCTTTCCAGTCCACTAGATTAGGCCTTCTACTCAACAACACTAGGTTATAACATTTCTGATCCACATAGTTTGGGAGATTTCAGAGTTCCAGCTCCGCATTGTACCTACACACAAGCGTGCATACTGGCCTTACCAGCCGACGCATTTTTCTTTCTGTACAAATACAGCAAATACCATATGTATTCCCATATATTTTAAATTATACCATTCCCCACCCCCGTACCATATTTTCACCTATCAGATCTATGTAATTTGGCAGATATAGACATTCCAGTCGTACCTGGTACCTGCACTACAGGCGCGCATCGCAACCAAACTGACCAACGCATTACTCATGTTTGTAGAGATGCAGTTACTACCATATTCTTGCCAGTCCACTAGATTAGGCCTTCTACTTCAACAACAATATGTTATAACCTTTTCGATCTACATAATTTAGGAGATTTCAGAGTTCCAGTTCCGCCTTGTACTTACACGCAAGCGTGCATACTGACCTTACCAGCCGACGCATTATTCTCTCCGTACAAATACAGTGAATACCATATGTATTTCTATTTCCAAACCCCCTACCATATTTTAACCTAACGAATCTATGTAATTTGGCAGATAGTGGCATTTCAGTCGTACATGGTACCTGCACTACTGGCGCGCATAGTGACCAAACTGACCAGCGCATTACGTATATTCGAAGAGATGCAGTTAGTGCCATATTCTTGCCAGTCCACTAGATTAGGCCTTCTACTTCAACAACACTAGGTTATAACCTTTCCGATCCACATAGTTTGGGAGATTTCAGAGTTCCAGCTCCGCCTTGTACCTACACACAAGCTTGCATACTGGCCTTACTGGCCGACGCATTATTCTTTCTATACAACCAAATAGGATATGTATTCCCATTTACTTTAAATTATACCATTCCCCACCCCCTACCATGTTTTAACCTATTGGATCTATGTAATTTGGCAGATATAGACATTCCAGTCGTACATGGTACCTGCACTACAGGCGCGCATACCGACCAAACTAACCAGCGCATTACTTATGTTTCTGGAAATGCAGTTAGTACCATATTCATGTCAGTTCAACAACACTTTGGGAGATTTCAGAGTTCCAGCTCCGCCCTGTACCTACACAAAAGCGTGCAGACAGAACTTACCAGCCGACGTATTATTTTCTTTAAATTATACCATTCCCATCACCTTGCCCCATTCTCCCGCTTTCCATCACCCCGCCACATTCTCCCGCTTTCCATCACCCCGCCCGATTCTCCCGCTTTCCATCACCCCGCCCCGTTCTCCCGCTTTCCACCACCCGGGCCCATTCTCCCGCTTTCCATCACCCCGCCCCGTTCTCCCACTTTCCACCACCCCGGCCCATTCTCTCGCTTTCCATCACCCCGCCACGTTCTCCCTTTTTCCATCACCCTGCCCCGTTCTCACGCTTTCCATCACCCCGCCCCATTTTCCCGTTTTCCATCACCCCGCCCCATTCTCCCGCTTTCCATCACCCCGCCCCATTCTCCCTCTTTCCATCACCCCGCCCCATTCTCCCTCTTTCCATCACCCCGCCCCATTCTCCCTCTTTTCATCACCCCGCCCCATTCTCCCTCTTTCCAGCACTCCGCCCCATTCTCCCGCTTTCCAGCACCTCGCCCGAGTCTCCCGCTTTCCATCACCCCACCACATACTCCCGCTTTCCATCACCCCGCCCGATTCTCCCGCTTTCCATCACCCCGCCCCATTCTCCCGCTTTCCATCATCCCGGCCCATTCTCCCGCTTTCCATCACCCCGCCCCGTTCTTCCTCTTTCCATCACCCCGCCCCGTTCTCCCGCTTTCCATCACCCCGCCCCGTTCTCCCGCTTTCCATCACCCCGCCCTATTCTCCCGTTTTCCATCACCCGCCCCATTCTCCCGCTTTCCATCACCCAGGCCCATTCTCCTGCTTTCCATCACCCCGCCCCATTTTCCCTCTTTCCATCACCCTGCCCCATTCTCCCTCTTTCCTTCAACCCCCCCCCTTCTCCCTCATTCCATCACCCCGCCCCATTCTCCCTCTTTCCATCACCCCGCCCCATTCTCCCTTTTTCAATCACCCGCCCCATTCTCCCGCTTTCCATCACCCAGCCCCATTCTCCCGCTTTCCATCACCCCGCCCCATTCTCCCTCTCTTCATCACCCCACCCCATTCTCCCTCTTTCCATCACCCCACCCCGTTCTCCCTGTTTCCATCAACCCGCCCCATTCTCCCTCTTTCCATCACCCCGCCCCATTCTCCCGCTTCCAGCACCCCGCCCCATTCTACCTCTGTCCATCACCCCACCCCATTCTCCCTCTTTCCATCACCCCGCCCTATTCTCCCTCTTTCCATCACCCCGCCCCATTCTCGCTGTTTCTATCACCCCGCCATATTCTCCCTCTTTCCATCACCCCGCCCAATTCTCCCGCTTTCCATCACCCCGCCCCATTTTCCCTCTTTCCATCACCCTGCCCCATTCTCCGTCTTTCCATCAACCCGCCCCATTCTCCCTCTTTCCATCACCCCGCCCCATTCTCCCTCTTTCCATCACCCCGCCCCATTCTCCCTTTTTCCATCACCTGCACAATTCTCCCGCTTTCCATCACCCCGCCCCATTCTCTGCTTTCCATCACCCCGCCCCATTCTCCCTCTGTCCATCACCCCACCCCATTCTCCCTCTTTCAATCTCCCCTCCCCATTCTCCCTCATTCCATCACCCCGCCCCATTCTCCCTCTTTCCATCACCCCGCCCCATTCTCCCGCTTTCCAGCACCCCGCCCCATTCTCCCGCTTTCCATCACCCCGCCTGATTCTCCCGCTTTCCATCACCCCACCCCATTCACCCGCTTTCCATCACCCCGCCCCATTCTCCCGCTTTCCATCACCCTGCCCCATTCTCCCTCTTTCCATCACCCCGCCCCATTCTCCCGCTTTCCATCACCCGCCCCATTCTCCCGCTTTCCATCATCCCGCCCCATTCTCCCGCTTTCCATCACCCCGACCCATTCTCCCTCTATCCATCACCCCGTCCCATTCTCCCTCTTTCCATCACCCCGCCCCATTCTCCCTCTTTCCATCACCCCGCCCCATTCTCCCGCTTTCCATCACCTCGCCCCATTCCCCCTCTTTCCATCACCCCGCCCCATTCTCCCTCTTTCCATAACCCCGCCCCATTCTCCCGCTTTCCATCACCCCACCCCATTCTCCTGCTTTCCATCACCCCGCCCCATTCTCCCGCTTTCCATCACCCCGCCCCATTCTCCCGCTTTCCACACCCCGCCCCATTCTCCCGCCTTCCATCACCCCGCCCCATTCTCCCGCTTTCCATCACCCCGCCCCATTCTCCCTCTTTCCATCACCCCGCCCGATTCTCCCTCTTTCCATAACCCTGCCCCATTCTCCCGCTTTCCATCACCCCTCCCCATTCTCCCGCTTTCCATCACCCCGCCTGTGAAGAAATGAGGAATGAATGATGAACTAGGAAAATGAGTTGGGTACAAATATGAAACCCTAGAAAGCTGTACCCCATACTGTCTACCCCACTATAGCCTAGAAAGACTATAGCATATAAGTTCGACACACCCCCATAGGCAAAGTGGGGGAGAACAAGGGGTCACAAGACCAGTCAAGCAAAGCACAGCAAGCTCAGGGTGGATCCCAACGTCACCACACATTCTGAGCACAAGTTCAAGGGCCACAAGGCCAGTTCACATGCAAGCATATATATATAAAGCTAAACATGCAAGTGCAAGTATATATAGGTCACAGTACAAGCAAGGTCAAGAAGTGAGCAAGTGAGGCAAAGTAGGTACAAGACCTAACAAAGTACAGAAGCGCTGATGATCACAAGGCGCGAGTGCCTTGGTGAAGATATCAGCAGTGTTGGCCTGAGAGGCCACGAAAGCAAGTCGTAGCTGACCACGCTGCTGCAGCTCACGAGCAAGGAAGTAGCGAAGAGCAATGTGCTTCGTTCTGTGCTCCAGTCTGTGCTCCCGACACAAGGCCAGCATGGCCTTGTTGTCTACGTACAGAACTGGAGGAGAACGAGGCGGCTCTCCAAGGTCAGTCAGCAGGTAGGTGAGCCAGCGTAACTCCTGTGCAGCCATGGCCCCCGCGTAGATCTCAGCCTCACAACTGGAGCCGAGAACAGAAGACGAGCGGGTAGACCGCCACGAAACAGAGCCGGAACCAAGGCTGAAGGTGTAACCCTGTGACGACCGCTGTGTGGCCTGGTCGTCAGCCCAAGAAGCGTCTGCGTGACCAGTGAGGACCACTGGACTCCACCCTCCAAGCACAAGCCCCATGCCCGACGTACTGCACAAGTAGCGCAACACCCTCTTCGCTGCAGCCATGTGCTCTGGTCTGTGTCTCCCAGGAGCAACATAGCGTGCCAGAATGCTAAGAGGGTATGCAAGGTCAGGTCGAGTGCAGGTCATCAGGTACATGAGGCAGCCAACAAGCTCTGGGTACGGGCCACTCGACTCTACGGACTCATCCGAAGGCAGAGCTGAGAGCGAGTGGCGAGTAGACAGAGGAGTGGCCTGAGGCAAGGAGTACGTGAAGCCGAAGCGCTGAAGGACCTGCTGCACCATGTGTGACTGAGTCAGGGTAATGGTGCGCTGTGCTCTGTCCCGGGTGATCTGCAAGCCAAGGTAGCTGCGCAGTTCACCCAGGTCTGTGCACGTGTGTCTCTTCTGCAGCTCGGACTTCACGTGGGCGAGTCCAGCAGTGTCAGCTGTGGCAAAGACCAAGTCGTCGACGTAGACGAGGATGTAGAACGGCGGCAAAGAAGTGTCGGTGCGCAGAAACAGCGACGGGTCGGCAGTAGAAGGAGCAAACCCAAGAGCCGCAAGTGTAGTCCTCAGTGTGTCGTGCCACTCACGAGGTGCCTGGCGGAGACCGTAGACTGGCCGCCGGAGGCTCCACTGGGTACCAGGAGGAAAAGACCCAGCGAAGCCAGGTGGACGGCGCAGCCAGATCTCCTCGTGCAGGCTCCCCTGCAAGAAAGCAGTGCTGAAGTCAAGAGAGTGAAGCTCGTAGTCACGGTGAGCGGCTATGTGCAGTAGTACCCGAAGAGTGGTCATCTTCGGGGTGGGAGAGAAGGTCTGAAAGTAGTCAACTCCCTGCCGCTGACTGAAGCCACGAGCCACGTAGCGCGCCTTGAAGACAGGCGGAGAACCCGGCGGCCGCTTCACCCTGAAAATCCACATGCCACGGACGATGTTCGCCCCAGGAGGGGGAACCTCGTCGACGTAGGTGCCTGTGGACTTCCAGGAAGCCATCTCTGCATCCATGGCTGCCTGCCACTGAGAGGAGTAGGGACCCTCTATCGCCTCCGCGTAAGAGCGCGGAGTCGGGATGTCTAGTGCATCCGGGTCTCCCTCAGGGGCAAGCAGCATGGACACAAGATGAGGTGAAGCAGCAGAAAAGCACTGGAACTCCTCCTGCCTGTCCTCAAGGACGTCCGTGCCAAGGGCACACTCACCCCCGACGGACGGAGGACAGACAGACGCAGACTCAGCGACAAGACTAGCAGCGTAGTCTAGGCGACAGCGAGCAGCGAAGTCGACAAGCTCAGAAACTAAGGCAGACGCAGCAGCGGACTCAAAGGAAGGGTCGGTGACGACAGTAGCAAGGAGACGCGTGACAGTAGGACTGGTAGCACGAAGGGAGTCCGACTCCGGGTCAGCAAGAACAGGAAGAGAGGACTCAGGAGGAGAAGGCAAAGGGGCACGCAGCGGAGCAGTGGAGGGACGCAGAGACATCCGGTGCGTGCCTGGGACAGGGGGAGGACGCTGACGCGAACCACGACTACTAGTGCGCTCAGCACGGACAGGCGACGCAGGACGAGACGCAGGCTCACGACGCTCAGCAAGACCTCCAGTAGGACCAGTGTAGGGAGAAGGAGCAGGCAGAGGAGAGGTAGGGTGGAACTGTGACTCGGACTGGACAGGCGGTGGACACTCCAAGGGAGGAGCCGGACTAGCAGAGGGCGGGAGACCAAGAACCTGCTCAAGGAGCGGAACGAAGTACGGCCGCGGCCGCTCAGCACCACCAGCACCAGAAGGGACAGCACCAGCACCCCGAACGACAGCACCAGCGCCAGCAGCACCCCCAGCTCCAGCAGCGCCAGCTCCAGTACCCTCAGAGGCACCAGCACCAGAGGCACCCTCAGCGCCAACACCCCCAGCAGCTCTAGCTCCAGCCGGACCACCAGAAGACGCAGCGGGTCTAGCTCCAGCACCCTCAGTAGCACCGACGCCCGCAGCACCACCAGCTCCAGTACGAGAAGCACCCGCAGGCCCAGCAGCTCCAGTACTCCCAGTACGAGCACCTCCGGGACCCGCGGCACCAGCACCCTCAGCAGCAGCAGAACCTACAGCACCCGCAGCACCTCCAGCTCCAGCAGCTCGCCTCCAGCGCCGGGCAAACCACTCACGCAGCTCCTGTGGAGAGAGTAGCTCCCGCCGGGACGAAGTACCCGAAGAACCTCCAGGCCCAGCACCGCCAGACGCCACACGAGCAGGTCCAGTACCCTCAGACTCCGCACCCCCAGACGCAGCACCCCCAGGCTCAGCACCCCCAGGCGCAGTACCCCCAGGCGTAGCACCCCCAGGCTCAGCACCCCCAGGCGCAGCACCCCCAGAGTCAGCACCCCCAGGCTCAGCACCCCCAGAGTCAGCACCCCCAGACCCAGCACCCGCAGGCTCAGCACCCCTAGAAGCACCAGAGTCAACAGCTACCTCGACAGGGTCGACTGCGTCTACCTGAGACACACCTGAGGGGGCAGGACCCTGAGGGGGGGAGGGGGTCTACCGGAGGGGGACCTGGCGTAAGGAAGAGCGGCGGGGGGGGGGAGGGACGCAATGCGGTAGGGGAAGAGACGGTAGTAGGGAACCGACTCGTCAAACGTGACGTCCTGGGAGGACAGAACACGGCGCGAGGTGGGGTGGTAGAATTGCCAGCCCGGCGCGTCAGGGGGGAAGCCAAGGAAGACGCAGGGAACAGCACGAGGGGACAGTTTGTCCGCAGACAAGTCGCGGACAAACGCCCGAGATCCCCAGACACAGAACGCAGACGCATCGCCAACCTTCCCCGTCCACAGCAAAGCAGGGGAGGTCTCCGGCATGGAGACCCGGGGCTGAAGGTTGATCTGATGCGCCGCGTACCGAACCGCAAACGGCCACAGAAAATGGGGGGCAGCCGCATGGACCATGGACGTACGAGCGACGTCCATGACCATGCCAATGCGGCGCTCAGCAATCCCATTTTTCTGCGGAGAGTCCGGAAGCGTGAAGGTCTGGCGGATGCCTCGTGCACGACAGAAGGCTCGCAGAAGGTCAGAGGAGAACTCTCCGCCTCTGTCAGAGTGCAGACGCAGAACAGGAAAGTCCGAGCCGAAACTCTCTCTGAGCTGGAGACGAGCTGCGCGGATCCAGGAGATCAACACCTCAGTGACCTCACCCTTGCTGCGCAAGGGGAAGACCGCGGTGTAACGCGAGTAGTGTCAAACACCAGCAGGAAGTAACGCTCGTGACCCTGTCCACGGACGCGGGCTGGGCCCCACACGTCCATGTGAAGCGTCTGCAGTGGAGCCTCTGTCGGAGGAAACTCGGTGGAGTGAGGAGCAGCGCGCTGCCGTCCCTCGACGCAGGGAACGCAGGTGGGGGCAGGCCCCGGAGGAAGGGGAGGGAGGGACCGGGGGAGACCAGAGACAAGGACACGGGAGGCCATGCCTCGAAGACGAGGCAGGGAGGGGTGACCAAGGCGGTGGTGCCAGAGGAGATTCTGGTGAGACAGGAGACGACACGAGTAGGGGGCAGACTCAGGACCAGACCTGGACGCCGCAGCACACACCTGACCCGACGCGGCTACCTGAGCAGACTCAGCGACCGGAGGAGACTCAGTAGTCAGTGTGTACAGGCTCGACCCCGGCTGACGGGTAAACGTGGCCAAGTGACGGCCCGTCCGAGCACAGGTACAGTGGGTCACTCGCTGACTCGCAGGAGTGAACTGGTGAACCCCTCCATCCTGGAGGTCAGCACCACTCACCAAGTTCGTAGAGAACGAGGGGAGGTAAAGACCCGAAAGGGTGCCAGAAGGGGCCGCCGGACACGGTAGAACAGTGGAGAAGTGGGCAAGGACAGGGCCCCCAGAGGGGTCTGCCAGGGAGACTGCCACTGGCCGACTAAGCGGCGTAAGCGTGGTGCGGTCTCGAAAGAAGGAGCGGGAAGCACCCGAGTCAAGGGTGAAGGTGTGGGTGGCCGGAGCCGACGCGGTACCTGAGAGCGCAGACTCACCAGCACCTGGGGCAGTAGACTCACCAGCACCTGGAGCAGCAGACGCACTAGCACCTAGAGCAGCAGCCTCAATGCCCGGGTCAGGCGGAAAACACCGGTAACAGTCACCCTCATCACTAATAGTCACAGTATACATTGCAGCAAGAATAGCATCATAATCAAGATCAAAGATAGCAACACCCGCCCTAGACAGCTCGCCCCAGCGAGGGATCTCAGTAGCGTCGGGGAACTGATGACGCCAAGCGTCCGTCAGGCGGCCGAAGCAGCGCTGGGTGGAGTGCAGACCCCCACACTGCTCACCCGCGCGGTTGCCTGTACGCAGAACGTAGGTACAGGGGCCAGCACCCCCACCCCGCTGACGAGCAGCGTACCACTCACGAAGCTGCTGGGGGGAAGGGGTCTCACGAGTGCGCTGCTGCTGCTGCTGCTGGCGCTGACCACCACCGGAGCCGACCCTCTGCGAAGAGCCGCCCCGACCAGCTCCACCTCCGCCGCCGCTACCTCCACCACCGCCTCCACCTCCACCACCTCCGCTCGCACCGCCACCACCGCCGCCTCTTCGCCTCCACTGCCGCCACTAGCGCCCCCACTCCCACCACCACCCCCACCCCCTCCACCGCCTCCACCGCCGCCTCCACCGCCCCCGCCAGCCCCTCCAGCGCCCTTGCCCCCCTTGCCCTTGCCTGGGCGGCGTCTCCCGCTAGGGGCAGACGCCGCGCCGACCGACTCAAGACCAACGAGGTCGGCCGCAGCAGCAGAGGCAACAGAGGGCAAGAGGGGGGAGGGAGAGCACCCCTCAAAGACAGGGGTACGAGGGTCACCACGAGAGGCTCCTACAGCGACTATACTCTTTTCTGCTGCTAGGAGGCGCTCCTCGAGGAGGTCAACGGTGAGGGTGGTGGGGCAAACAGAGAGCAAGTGGTCCCTGACCGAGCGAAGGGTGTCAGGGAGCCGGGTGACTATGTAGTAGAGGGTGATGTACATAGGGGGGGGGTTCTTGGAGCAGAACTCAGCAGGAAGCGCAGCGCGGTAGCGAATGTCACTAGTGCGAAGGTGCGTAATGAGGTCAGCGACTGTGGGAAAAGCGGCGAGGTCAGGGAAGAGGTACGGCAGTATGAGGCGGCTAAGGGCAGCGGTGGCAGGGGAAGAGTAGCGTGCAACGACAGCGTCGTACAAGGTCTTAGCACTCTTGTACTGACTAAAATGCGCGCGCTCAGCGGTCGGCAAGTGACTACGCACATCAAGACGGGCAGCAGCATCGCGCGTGGCCCACTGTGAGCGAACAGTGGCATCAGCATCAGCAGGCGGGGCAGGAGAGGCACCAGACGTGAGATCGAAAAGGGAGAGACCGTCTGCCCTATCGCACTGTAGGAAAAGCTGCAAGTCATCGACCCAGACCTCAAAGTCAACAGCCCGACCCTCAGCATCAAAGGTAAGGTCACTAGGGGTAGCCATGACAGCAGCAGTCTAGTGGTGAGAGCGGTAGGCTAGAGGTAGTGCAGTGGCAGAGACGCTGCTCGGGAAAGCTCTCACCAGACCGGGTGGGGAGGGCCGGGGCGCGCCGGCAGGAACAGGGCCGCAGCTGCGGCGGCGGCGGCTCGGCGGCTCAGCAGCGGCTCGGCGGCTCGGCGGTGGCTCGGCGGCTCGGCGGCTCAGCAGCGGCTCGGCGGCTCGGCGGTGGCTCGGCGGCTCGGCGGCGGCTCGGCGGCTCGGCGGCGGCTCGGCGGAGGCCCGGCGGCTCGGCGGCGGCCCGGCGGCTCGGCGGCAGCTCGGCGGCTCGGTGGCGGCTCGGCGGCTCGGCGGCTCGGCTGCAGCTGCGGCGCCTCAGCGACGGCGGCAGCAGGGCCGGTGAGGGGCCGCACAGAGCGGCGAAGGGGCCGCTGTAGGGCGGCGATGGGGCCGCTGGAGGGCGGCGACTGGGCCGCTGAAGGGCGGCGACGGGGCCGCTGAAGGGCGGCGGCGGGGCCGTTGAAGGACGGCGGCGGAGCCGCTAGAGGGCGGCGACGGGGCCGCGGTAGGACGGCGACGGGGCCGCTGAAGGGCGGCGGCGGGGCCGCTAGAGGGCGGCGACGGGGCCGCGGTAGGGCGGCGACGGGGCCGCTGAGGGGCGGCGGCGGGGCCGCTAGAGGGCGGCGACGGGGCCGCAGTGGGGTGGCGACGGGGCCGCTGAAGGGCGGCGGCGGGGCCGCTAGAGGCCGGCGACGGGGCCGCTTGGAGGGCGGCGACGGGGCCGCGAAAGGGCGGCGACGCGGCCGCGAAGGGCGGCGGGTGGGCTGCGGAGGCGGCGACGGGGCCGCGAGAGGGTGGCCGGGCCGCAAGGGGCGGCGACGGGGCCGCTAAGGGTGGCGACGGGGCCGTGAGTGGGGCCGTGAGTGGGGCCGCTAAGGGCGGCGTGACGGGCCGCTAAGGGGAGGGCGGCCCACAGGACGCGCCTCGGTCAGGGGCGACTCGATCTCAGGGCAGAAAAAAAAAATTAGTGGTGGGCCCAAGGAAAACTTCCCACTAGGGAACCTGCTGTATACCATGTGAAGAAATGAGGAATGAATGAAGAACTAGGAAAATGAGTTGGGTACAAATATGAAACCCTAGAAAGCTGTACCCCATACTGTCTACCCCACTACAGCCTAGAAAGACTATAGCATTTAAGTTCGACACCGCCCCAATCTCCCGATTCCCATCACCCCGACCCATTCTCCCGCTTTCCATCACCCCGCCCCACTCTCCCTCTTTCCATCACCCCGCCCCATTCTCCCTCTTTCCATCACCCCGCCCCATTCTCCCTCTTTCCATAACCCTGCCCCATTCTCCCGCTTTCCATCACCCCTCCCCATTCTCCCGCTTTCCATCACCCCGCCCCATTCTCCCGATTCCCATCACCCCGCCCCATTCTCCCGCTTTCCATCACCCCGCCCCATTTTCCCTCTTTCCATCACCCCGCCCCATTCTCCCTCTTTCCATAGCCCCGCCCCATTCTCCCGCTTTCCATCAACCCGCCCCATTCTCCCGCATTCCGTCACCCCGCCCCATTCTCCCGCTTTCCATCACCCCGCCCCATTCTCCCGCATTCCGTCACCCCGCCCCATTCTCCCGCTTTCCATCACCCCGCCCCATTCTCCCGATTTCCATCACCCCTCCCCATTCTCCCGCTTTCCATCACCCCTCCCCATTCTCCCGCTTTCCATCACCCGCCCCATTCTCCCGCTTTCCATCACCCAGCCCCATTCTCCCGCTTTCCATCACCCCGCCCCATTCTCCCTCTGTCCATCACCCCACCCCATTCTCCCTCTTTCCATCACCCCACCCCGTTCTCCCTGTTCCCATCAACCCGCCCCATTCTCCCTCTTTCCATCACCCCGCCCCATTCTCCCGCTTCCAGCACCCCGTCCCATTCTACCTCTGTCCATCACCCCGCCCCATTCTCCCTTTTTCCATCACCCCGCCCCATTCTCCCTCTTTCCATCACCCCGCCCCATTCTCCCTCTTTCCATCACCCCGCCCCATTCTCCCTCTTTCCATAACCCCGCCCCATTCTCCCGCTTTCCATCACCCCACCCCATTCTCCTGCTTTCCATCACCCCGCCCCATTCTCCCGCTTTCCATCACTCCGCCCCATTCTCCCGCTTTCCACACCCCGCCCCATTCTCCCGCTTTCCATCACCCCGCCCCATTCTCCCGCTTTCCATCACCCCGCCCCATTCTCCCTCTTTCCATCACCCCGCCCCATTCTCCCTCTTTCCATCACCCCGCCCCATTCTCCCTCTTTCCATCACCCCGCCCCATTCTCCCTCTTTCCATAACCCTGCCCCATTCTCCCGCTTTCCATCACCCCTCCCCATTCTCCCGCTTTCCATCACCCCGCCCCATTCTCCCGATTCCCATCACCCCGCCCCATTCTCCCGCTTTCCATCACCCACCCAATTCTCCCGCTTTCCATCACCCCGCCCCATTCTCCGTCTTTCCATCAACCCGCCCCATTCTCCCTCTTTCCATCACCCCGCCCCATTCTCCCTCTTTTCATCACCCCGCCCCATTCTCCCGCTTTCCATCACCCCGCCCGATTCTCCCGCTTTCCATCACCCCGCCCCATTCTCCCGCTTTCCATCACCCCGCCCCATTCTCCCGCCTTCCATCACCCCGCCCCATTCTCCCTCTTTCCATCACCCCGCCCCATTCTCCCGCTTTCCATCACCAGCCCCATTCTCCCGCTTTCCATCACCCCGCCCCATTCTCCCGCTTTCCATCACCCCGCCCCATTCTCCCTCTGTCCATCACCCCGCCCCATTCTCCCTCTTTCCATCACCCCGCCCCATTCTCCCTCTCTCCATCACCCCGCCCCATTCTCCCGCTTTCCATCACCCCGCCCCATTCTCCCGCTTTCCATCACCCCGCCCCATTCTCCCGCTTTCCATCACCCCGCCCCATTCTCCCGCTTTCCATCACCCCGCCCCATTCTCCCTCTATCCATCACCCCACCCCATTCTCCCTCTTTCCATCACCCCTCCCCATTCTCCCTCTTTCCATCACCCCGCCCCATTCTCCCTCTTTCCATCACCCCGCCCCATTCTCCCGCTTTCCATCATCCCGCCCCATTCTCTCGCTTTCCATCACCCCGCCCGATTCTCCCGCTTTCCATCACCCCACCCCATTCTCCCGCTTTCCATCACCCCACCCCATTCTCTCTCTTTCCATCACCCCACCCCATTCTCCCGCTTTCCATCACCCTGCCCCATTCTCCCTCTTTCCATCACCCCGCCCCATTCTCCCGCTTTCCATCACCCGCCCCATTCTCCCGCTTTCCATCACCCCGCCCCATCTCCCCGCTTTCCATCTGTCAAATGTTAAGTCTACTACAGTTTGTTTAGGCTGTAGTGGGGTAGTTACTATGGGGTACAGTAAGTTTAGGGTTTCCTACTTGTACCCAACTCTTTCCTAGTGCAATCACTCTTGTTCAGTCTGACATGGTATCACGAGCCTAGGTTGCCACCTAGGACCGCTTACTACCACGGGCCCACTATTCCGCTAGAAGCGCCCTCGTGCGCCCTACCTTACGTGCGCCCTCGTGCACCTTTCTCTGCTCGTGCGCCCTTGTGCGCCCCCCCCTTTTTTTTTTTTGCTAGAGCGCCCTCGCGCGCCCCGCCCTTCGTTCTGCCTGCGCGCCGTCCTGCAGCCCTCGCGCTGCCTCCTGCTGCCCTAGGCCAGTGCGCCGCCCCTGCAAGCTAGTAGGGCCCTCGAGCCGCCCCTGCAGGTCCGTCAGACCAGCACGCGACCCCGTCAGGTCGCAGTCGCGGCCCCGTCAGGCCGCAGTCGCGGCCCCGTCAGGCCGCAGTCGCGGCCCCGTCAGGCCGTAGTCGCGGCACCGTCAGGCCGCAGTCGCGGCCCCGTCAGGCCGCAGTCGCGGCCCCGCCCTGCCGTGACGCGGCCCCGCCAGCCCTGCAGCTGACGCGGCCGCGCCCTCTTGCTGACGCGGCCGCGCCCCGCTACTGACGCGGCCGCGCCCAGCTGCTGACGCGGCGTCGCCCCTGCCCGCCGCGTCGCCCTGCTCGCCGCGTCGCCCCTGCCCGCGGCGTCGCCCCTGCCCGCCGCGTCGCTCTGCTCGCCGCGTCGCCCCTGCCCGCCGCATCGCCCTGCCCTACCCCGCGCCGGGCCCCTGGAGCAGCCGCCCCTGGAGCAGCCGCCCCTGACCCCTGAAGCGGCCGCCTCTGCAGCAGCCGCCCCTGGCCACTGGAGCGGCCGCCCCTGCAGTAGCCGCCCCTGGCCACTGGAGCAGCCGCCACTGCAGGAGCCGCCCCTGGCCCCTGGAGCAGCCGCCCCTGGAGCAGCCGCCCCTGGAGCAGCCGCCCCTGCAGCAGCCGCCCCTGGCCCCTGGAGCAGCCGTCACTGGCCCCTGGAGCAGCCGCCACTGCAGCAGCCGCCCCTGGCCCCTGGAGCAGCCGCACCTGCAGCCGCCCCTGGTCCCTGGAGCGGCCGCCCCTGCAGCAGCCGCCCCTGGCCACTGGAGCAGCCGCCACTGCAGGAGCTGCCCCTGGCCCCTGGAGCAGCCGCCCCTGCAGCAGCGACCGTAGCGGCCCTGTCCCTGCCCTGCACCAGCTGCCGCGGAGCTTCCTGCCGCGGTCGCGGCCCCGCCCTGCAGCTGTAGTGGCCCCGCAGTCGCCTCCGTCGTGCGCCTGCCCTTCCCACCACTGGTGAGCACTGCCCTGCCCCTGCTGCTACTGCTACTGCTGCTCCTGCTGCTCTTGCTTCTACTACTGCTCCTGGCGTGGCCAGATGCAGCTCCAGGGCCGTCCGCGTGTGTGCCTCACGCCCCAGCAGCTTCGTGAGTGGTACGCCAGTTGGGGTTGTCGGGGTGGCAGTAGTGGGAGTCGTCCTGGAGTGGGTAGTTCGAGAGCTTCATGTAGTGGCCCTGTGCAGCAGCAGCAGCGTCGTCCGCGAGAGACTCTTTCACCCCAGCAGCTTCGTGAGTGGTACGCTCAGAGTAGAGGGTCGCTGAGTAGTGCTCGCTGCCCGTACGTTATTAGCACGGGTGTCCGAACTGGTCAGCCTTGCGGGACGCATGGTCACACAGAGTCCCGCTGCTTCGCCCGTCTGAGCGACGCTTGGCGTACAGAGTTTGGCGACGACACTGAGCTCCCCGACTGGGTGGAGCTGCTTAGGCAGAGGGTAGATATCTTTGCTCTTGACTATGATGCTATTCTTACTGCAATGTATGCATTGTCTACTAGTGCCGAGGGAGCCTGTCACCTGTGTGTGCCGCCTGACCCCGGTATCCAGTCTGCTGCTCCAGGTGCCGGTGAGGCTGCCGCTCTAGGTGCTAGTGTTTCTGCTGCCCCTGGTCCTGGTGAGGCTGCTGCTCTAGGTGCAGGTGTGTCTGCTGCTTTAGGTGCTTGTGAGTCTGCGCCTTCAGGTACTGCGTCTACTGAGGCACTGCACACCTTCACACTGGACTCAGGTGCTTCCCGCTGTTTCTTTCGCGACCGCACTGCCCTCGAGCAGCTCCCTAGGCCGGTTGCTGTCTCCCTGGCTGACCCCTCCGGGGGTCCGGTCCTCGCGACCTCCACCACTGCCCTCCCTTGTCCTGCTGTCCCGTCCGGCACACTGTCGGGCCTTTACCTCCCCTCGTTCTCTACGAACTTGGTGGCGGGTTCTGCGCTCCAGGACGCGGGTGTTCACCAGTTCACCCCTGCCTACGAGCGTGTGACACACTGCACGTGTGCCCACACGGGTCGACACCTGGCTACCTTCACTCGGCAGCCGGGGTCGGACTTGTACACACTGACCACTGAGTCCCCTCAGGTAGCGGCGTCTGCGTCTGCGTCAGGTCAGTTGTCCGCCCCCTGCTCGTGTCGCACCCTGTCGCACCGGACGGTCCTCTGGCACCACCGCCTTGGGCACCCTTCGATGCAGCGCCTTCGTGGCATGCACTCTCGTTTCCTTGTCTCTGGTCTCCCCAGGTCACTGCCTCCCCTGCCACCGTCCCCTGCCCCTCCTTGCCTTCCCTGTGTCGAGGGGCGGCAGCGTGCCACTCCTCACTCCTCTAAGTTCCCCCCGACGGAGGCTCCTCTGCATACCCTTCACATGGACGTGTGGGGCCCAGCCCGCGTCCGTGGACAGGGCGGAGAGCGCTACTTCCTGCTGGTAGTTGACGACTACACGCGTTACACCCTTGCGCACCAAGGGAGAGGTCCCTACTATCTTGATCCCTTGGATCCGCGCTACTCGTCTCCAGCTGGAGAGGCACTTTCGCACGGACCTTCCCGTCCTGTGACTGCACTCTGACAGAGGTGGTGAGTTTTCCTCCGGCCTCTTGGAGGCCTTCTGTCAGGGGGGGGGCATTGAGCAGACGTTCACGCTTCCGGCCTCTCCTCAGCAGAATGGGGTTGCTGAGCGCCGCATTGGCTTGGTCATGGAGGTCGCTCATACCTCCTTGATCCATGCGGCTGCCCCCCATTTTCTGTGGCCGTTTGCGGTCCGGTACGCCGCGCATCAGCTCAACCTCTGGCCCCGTGTCTCCGTTCCGGAGACCTCGCCGACACTGCGTTGGACGGGAGCGGTTGGCGATGCGTCTGTGTTCCGTGTCTGGGGATCTCGTGCCTTTGTCCGCGATACGTCCGCGGACAAGCTCTCCTCCCGTGCCGTTCCTTGTGTCTTCCTGGGCTTTGTCCCTGACGCGCCTGGCTGGCAGTTTTACCACCCCACCTTGCGCCGTGTCTTCCCCTCTCAGGACGTCACGTTTGACGAGTCGGTCCCCTTTTACCGTCTCTTCCCCTACCGCACTGCCCCGCTCCCCCCTCCGCCGCTCTTCCTCACGCCAGGTGCTGCTTCGGTAGACCCCCTGCCTCCCCAGGGTCCTGCTCCCTCAGGTGTTTCCCAGGTAGACCCGGTCGAGCCAGTCGAGGTAGCTGTCGACTCTGGTCCTGCGCGAGGTACTGAGCGTGCTGAGCCTGGGCGTGCTGAGCCTGGTGGTGCTGGGTCTGGGGGTACTGCGACTGGGGGTGCTGAGCCTGGGGGTGCGGAGACTGGGGTGCTGAGCCTGGGGGTGCGGAGACTGCGGGTGCTGAGCCTGGGGGTGCTGAGACTGGGGGTGTTGTCCCTGGGGGTGCTGAGTCTGGAGGTCCTGAGCCTGGGGGTGCTGCGCCTGGGGGCGTTCTCTCTTCCCAGCAGCTGCGTGAGTGGTACTCTTGGTACTGTCGCCGCCGCCGTGGTGCTGTGGGAGCTGGAGGTGCTACTGGAGCTGGAGCTGAGGGCGCTGAGCCTACTGGAGTTGGTGTTGCTGCTGACCCTCGGGTTGGCGCTGGAGGTGCTGGAGCCACTGGTCCTGGAGGTGCTCGTACTGGCGGTACTGGAGCTGCTGGGACTGGGGGTGCTACTGGAGCTGCTGGAGCTGGTCCTGCTGGAGGTGCTGCTGGTGCTGCTGGAGGTACTCGAGCTGCTGGAGCTGCTGGTGGTGCTGCTGGTACTGGGGCTGGTGCTGCTGGAGGTACTGGTGCTGCTGGAGGTGCTGCTAGTGCTGGTCCTGCTCGAGGTGTTGCTGGTGCTGCTGGAGGTACTGGAGCTGCTGGCGGTGCTGAGCGAGTTGGAGCTGCTGCTGGAGGTTCTGGTGCTGTCTCTGCTGGTTCTGGGGGCACTTCACGGCCACAGCCGTACTTCGTTCCCCTCCTTCAGCAGGTTCTTGGTCAGCCGCCTCCTCCTTGTCGTGCTCCCTCCTTAGAGTGTCCTCCGCCTGTCCAGTCTGTCAAACTCATATGCTATAGTCTGTGTAGGCTGTAGTGGGGTAGACAATATGGGGTACAACACTTTTAGGTTTTCCTACTTGTACCCACCTGCTTGCTAGTTCACTCATCCCTCGTTCTTTCACACAGTCGCTGTCACAGCTACCGCCTGCCTCGCCACTCCCTGGTCCTTCTCCCTACACTGGTCCAACAGGCGGTCTTACGGAGCGTCGTGAGCCTGAGTCTCGTCCTGTGTCGCCTGAGTCTCGGTCTGCGTCACCTGTTCGTGCTGCTCGCACTGGTCGTCGTGTCCCGCGTCAGCGTCCTCCTGCTGTCCCAGGCACTCACCAGATGGCGCTTCGTCCTTCCACTGCTCCACAGCATGTCCCGCTGCCTTCTCCTCCTGCGTCCTCTCTACCTACCCTTGCTGACCCGGAGTCTGACTCTCTTCATGCTGCTAGTCCTACTGTCACGTGTCTCCTGGCCACTGCTGTCACTGACCCTTCCTTCGAGTCACCTGCTGCGTCTGCCTTAGTTGCTGAGCTTGTCGACTTTCCTGCTCGCTGTCGTCTAGACTACGCTGCGAGTCTTGTTACTGAGTCTGAGTCTGAGTCTGTCTGTCCTCCGTCCGTCGGGGGTGAGTGTGCTCTTGGCACGGACGTCCTTGAGGACAGGCAGGAGGAGTTTGAGTGCTTTGCTGCCGCTGTACCTCATCTCGTGTCCATGCTGATTGCACCTGAGGGAGACCCGGATGCACCAGACATCCCGACCTCGCGCTCTTACGCTGAGGCGATCGCGGGTGAGTACTTCTCTCAGTGGCAGTCAGCCATGGACGCAGAGATGGCATCCTGGAAGTCCACTGGCACTTACGTCGACGAGGTTCCCCCTCCTGGGGCGAACATCGTCAATGGCATGTGGATTTTCAGGGTGAAGCGGCCGCCAGGTTCTCCGCCTGTCTTCAAGGCTCGTTACGTTGCTCGAGGCTTCAGTCAGCGAGAGGGAGTTGACTTCTTCCAGACCTTCTCCCCCACTCCGAAGATGACCACTCTTCGGGTGCTACTGCACGTTGCCGCTCAGCGTGACTACGAGCTTCACTCTCTTGACTTCAGCACAGCTTTCTTGCAGGGCAGCCTGCACAAGGAGATCTGGCTGCGCCGCCCTCCTGGCTTCACTGGGTCGTTCCCTCCTGGTACCCAGTGGAGCCTCCGGCGGCCGGTCTACGGTCTCCGCCAGGCGCCACGTGAGTGGCACGACACACTGAGGACTACACTTGCGGCTCTTGGGTTCGCGCCTTCTACTGCTGACCCGTCGCTGCTTCTGCGCACCGACACTTCGCTGCCGCCGTTCTACATCCTCGTGTACGTCGACGACTTGGTCTTTGCCACTGCTGACACTGAGACTCTCGCCCTAGTGAAGTCGGAGCAGCAGAAGAGACACACGTGCATAGACCTGGGTGATCTGCGCAGCTACCTTGGCTTGCAGATCACCCGGGACAGAGCACGCCGCACCATCACACTGACTCAGTCACACATGGTGCAGCAGGTCCTTCAGCGCTTCGGCTTCACCTGGTCCTCGGCACAGGCCACTCCTCTGGCTACAGGTCACTCGCTCTCAGCTCCACCTTCGGACGAGTCCGTAGAGCCGAGTGGTCCTTACCCAGAGCTAGTTGGCTGTCTCATGTACCTGATGACTTGCACTCGTCCTGACCTCGCGTACCCTCTTGGCCTTCTGGCTCGCTACGTGGCTCCTGGTCGGCACCGAAAGGTGCACATGGATGCTGCTAAGAGGGTACTGCGCTACTTGTGCAGTACATCAGGCATGGGACTCGTGCTTGGAGGGAGGAGCTCAGTTGTCCTCACTGGGCACTCAGACGCTTCTTGGGTTGACGACCAGGCTACGCAGCGGTCGTCACAGGGTTACACCTTCAGCCTTGGCTCTGGTTCAGTTTCTTGGCGTTCTACACGTTCGTCTTCAGTTCTCAGCTCCAGTTGTGAGGCTGAGATCTACGCCACAGCCATGGCTGCACAGGAGTTACGCTGGCTCACCTACCTGCTGACTGACTTGGAAGAGCGGCCTCGTTCTCCTCCAGTGCTGTACGTCGACAACAAGGCTACCATTGCCTTGTGTGAGGAGCACAGACTGGAGCACAGAATGAAGCACATCGCTCTGCGTTACTTCCTGGTTGAGATTTGCAGCAGCGTGGTCAGCTTCGTCTGCGTTACGTGGCCACTCGGGCCAACACTGCTGATATATTCACCAAGGCACTTTAGTCTGGTGATCATCAGCGTTTCTACACTATGCTAGGGCTTGTGCCCACTTTTCCTCACTTGCTGTAGGCTTTGCTTGTACTGTGATCTATATATATATATATATACCTGCATGCTTGCTTTGCTAGGTAGAGATCACTGTGCTGTTTGTGTTGCATATACGCCTCTGCATATGGACTGGCCTTGTGGCCCTTTGCTTGTGCTCAGAGTGTGTGGTGACGTTCTGATCCACCCTGAGCTTGCTTTGCCTTTCTTGACTGGTCTTGTGACCCCTTGCTCTCCCCCACTTTGCCTATGGGGGTGTGTCAAATGTTAAGTCTACTACAGTTTGTTTAGGCTGTAGTGGGGTAGTTACTATGGGGTACAGTAAGTTTAGGGTTTCCTACTTGTACCCAACTCTTTCCTAGTGCAATCACTCTTGTTCAGTCTGACACCATCACCCCGCCCCATTCTCCCTATGTCCATCACCCCGCCCCATTCTCCCTCTTTCCATCACCCCGCCCCGTTCTCCCACTTCCAGCACCCCGCCCCATTCTACCTCTATCCATCACCCCACCCCATTCTCCCTCTTTCCATCACCCCACCCCATTCTCCCTCTTTCCATCACCCCGCCCCATTCTCGCTGTTTCTATCACCCCGCCATATTCTCCCTCTTTCCATCACCCCGCCCAATTCTCCCGCTTTCCATCACCCCACCCCATTTTCCCTCTTTCCATCACCTTGCCCCATTCTCCGTCTTTCCATCAACCCGCCCCATTCTCCCTCTTTCCATCACCCCGCCCCATTCTCCCTCTTTCCATCACCCCACCCCATTCTCCCTTTTTCCATCACCCGCCCAATTCTCCCGATTTCCATCACCCCGCCCCATTCTCTGCTTTCCATCACCCCGCCCCATTCTCTGCTTTCCATCACCCCGCCCCATTCTCCCTCTGTCCATCACCCCACCCCATTCTCCCTCTTTCCATCACCCCTCCTCATTCTACCTTTTTCCATCACCCCGTCCCATTCTCCCTCTTTCCATCACCCCGCCCCAATCTCCCGCTTTCCAGCACCCCGCCCCATTCTCCCGCTTTCCATCACCCCGCCCGATTCTCCCGCTTTCCATCACCCCGCCCCATTCTCCCGCTTTCCATCACCCTGCCCCATTCTCCCTCTTTCCATCACCCCGCCCCATTCTCCCGCTTTCCATCACCCGCCCCATCTTCCCGCTTTACATCACCCCGCCCCATTCTCCCGCTTTCCATCACCCTGCCCCATTCTCCCTCTGTCCATCACCCCGCCCTATTCTCCCTCTTTCCATCACCCCGCCCCATTCTCCCTCATTCCATCACCCCGCCCCATTCTCCCGCTTTCCATCAACCTGCCCCATTCCCCCTCTTTCCATCACCCCGCCCCATTCTCGCTCTTTCCATCACCCCGCCCCATTCCCACTCTTTCCATCACCCCGCCCCATTCTCCCTCTTTCCATAACCCCGCCCCATTCTCCCGCTTTCCATCACCCCACCCCATTCTCCTGCTTTCCATCACCCGCCCCATTCTCCTGCTTTCCACACCCCGCCCCATTCTCCCGCTTTCCATCACCCCGCCCCATTCTCCCGCTTTCCATCACCCCGCCCCATTCTCCCTCTTTCCATCACCCCGCCCCATTCTCCCTCTTTCCATCACCCCGCCCCATTCTCCCGCTTTCCATCACCCCGCCCCATTCTCCCGCTTTCCATCACCCCGCCCCATTCTCCCGCTTTCCATCACCCCGCCCCATTCTCCCTCTTTCCATCACCCCTCCCCATTCTCCGTCTTTCCATCACCCCGCCCCATTCTCCCTCTTTCCATCACCCCGCCCCATTCTCCCTCTTTCCATAACCCCGCCCCATTCTCCCGCTTTCCATCACCCCGCCCCATTCTCCCGCTTTCCGTCACCCCGCCCCATTCTCCCGCTTTCCATCACCCCGCCCCATTCTCCCGCTTTCCATCACCCCGCCCCATTCTCCCTCTTTCCATCACCCCGCCCCATTCTCCCTCTTTCCATCACCCCGCCCCATTCCCACTCTTTCCATCACCTCGCCCCATTCTCCCTCTTTCCATAACCCCGCCAAATTCTCCCGCTTTCCATCACCCCACCCCATTCTCCTGCTTTCCATCACCCCGCCCCATTCTCCCTCTTTCCATTACCCCGCCCCATTCTCCCGCTTTCCATCACCCCGCCCCATTCTCCCTCTTTCCATCACCCCGCCCCATTCCCCCTCTTTCCATCACCCCGCCCCATTCTCCCTCTTTCCATCACCCCGCCCCATTTTCCCTCCTTCCATCACCCCGCCCCATTCTCCCTCTTTCCATAACCCCGCCCCATTCTCCCGCTTTCCATCACCCCGCCCCATTCTCCCGCTTTCCGTCACCCCGCCCCATTCTCCCGCTTTCCATCACCCCGCCCCATTCTCCCGCTTTCCATCACCCCTCCCCATTCTCCCGCTTTCCATCACCCTGCCCCATTCTCCCGCTTTCCACACCCCGCCCCATTCTCCCGCTTTCCATCACCCCGCCCCATTCTCCCGCTTTCCAGCACCCCGCCACATTCTCCTGCTCTCCATCACCCCGCTCCATTCTCCCGCTTTCCATCACCCCGCCCCATTCTCCCGCTTTCCATCACCGTGCCCCATTCTCCCGCTTTCCATCACCCCGTCCCGTCCTCCCGCTTTCCATCACCCGCCCCATTCTCCCTCTTTCCATCACCCCGCCCCATTCTCCCGCTTTCCATCACCCCGCCCCATTCTCCCTCTTTCCATCACCCCGCCCCATTCCCCCTCTTTCCATCACCCCGCCCCATTCTCCCTCTTTCCATCACCCCGCCCCATTTTCCCTCCTTCCATCACCCCGCCCCATTCTACCTCTTTCCATAACCCCGCCCCATTCTCCCGCTTTCCATCACCCCGCCCCATTCTCCCGCTTTCCGTCACCCCGCCCCATTCTCCCGCTTACCATCACCCCGCCCCATTCTCCCGATTTCCATCACCCCTCCCCATTCTCCCGCTTTCCATCACCCTGCCCCATTCTCCCGCTTTCCACACCCCGCCCCATTCTCCCGCTTTCCATCACCCCGCCCCATTCTCCCGCTTTCCAGCACCCCGCCACATTCTCCTGCTCTCCATCACCCCGCTCCATTCTCCCGCTTTCCATCACCCCGCCCCATTCTCCCGCTTTCCATCACCGTGCCCCATTCTCCCGCTTTCCATCACCCCGTCCCGTCCTCCCGCTTTCCATCACCCGCCCCATTCTCCCTCTTTCCATCACCCCATTTCATTTTCCCGCTTTCCATCAACCCGCCCCATTCTCCCGCTTTCCATCACCGTGCCCCATTCTCCCGCTTTCCATCACCCCGTCCCGTCCTCCCGCTTTCCATCACCCGCCCCATTCTCCCTCTTTCCATCACCCCGCCCCATTCTCCCGCTTTCCATCACCCCGCCCCATTCTCCCTCTTTCCATCACCCCGCCCCATTCCCCCTCTTTCCATCACCCCGCCCCATTCTCCCTCTTTCCATCACCCCGCCCCATTTTCCCTCCTTCCATCACCCCGCCCCATTCTACCTCTTTCCATAACCCCGCCCCATTCTCCCGCTTTCCATCACCCCGCCCCATTCTCCCGCTTTCCGTCACCCCGCCCCATTCTCCCGCTTACCATCACCCCGCCCCATTCTCCCGATTTCCATCACCCCTCCCCATTCTCCCGCTTTCCATCACCCTGCCCCATTCTCCCGCTTTCCACACCCCGCCCCATTCTCCCGCTTTCCATCACCCCGCCCCATTCTCCCGCTTTCCAGCACCCCGCCACATTCTCCTGCTCTCCATCACCCCGCTCCATTCTCCCGCTTTCCATCACCCCGCCCCATTCTCCCGCTTTCCATCACCGTGCCCCATTCTCCCGCTTTCCATCACCCCGTCCCGTCCTCCCGCTTTCCATCACCCGCCCCATTCTCCCTCTTTCCATCACCCCATTTCATTTTCCCGCTTTCCATCAACCCGCCCCATTCTCCCGCTTTCCATCACCCCGCCACATTCTCCAGCTTTCCATCACCCCGCTTGATTCTCCTGCTTTCCATCACCCCGGACCATTCTCCCGCTTTCCATCACCCCGCCCAATTCTCGCTCTTTCCATCACCCCGCCCCATTCTCCCTCTTTCCATAACCCCGCCCCATTCTCCTGCTTTCCATCATCCCGCCTCATTCTCTCGCTTTCCGTCACCCCGCCCCATTCTCCCGCTTTCCATCACCCCGCCCCATTCTCCCGCTTTCCATCACCCCTCCCCCTTCTCCCGCTTTCCATCACCCCTCCCCCTTCTCCCTCTGTCCATCACCCCACCCCATTCTCCCTCTTTCCATCACCCCTCCCCATTCTCCGTCTTTCCATCACCCCGCCCCATTCTCCCTCTTTCCATCACCCCGCCCCATTCTCCCGCTTTCCATCACCCCGCCCCATTCTCCCGCTTTCCATCACCCTGCCCCATTCTCCCTCTTTCCATCAACCCGCCCCATTCTCCCGCTTTCCATCACCCGCCCCATTCTCCCGCTTTCCATCACCCCACCCCATCTCCCCGCTTTCCATCACCCCGCCCCATCTCCCCGCTTTCCATCACCCCGCCCCATTCTCCCTCTTTCCATCACCCCGCCCCATTCTCCCGCTTTCCATCACCCCTCCCGCTTTCCATCACCCCGCCCCATTCTCCCTCTTTCCATCACCCCGCCCCATTCTCCTGCTTTCCATCACCCCACCCCATTCTCCCGCTTTCCTTCACCCCGCCCCATTCTCCCTCTTTCCATCACCCCGCCCCATTCTCCCTCTTTCCATCAACCCGCCCCATTCTCCCGCTTTCCATCACCCCGCCCCATTCTCCCGCTTTCCGTCACCCCGCCCAATTCTCCCGCTTTCCATCACCCCGCCCCATTCTCCCTCTTTCCATCACCCCGCCCCATTTTCCCTCTTTCCATCACCCCGCCCCATTCTCCCTCTTTCCATAACCCCGCCCCATTCTCCCGCTTTCCATCACACCGCCCCATTCTCCCTCTTTCCATCACCCCGCCCCATTTTCCCTCTTTCCATCACCCCGCCCCATTCTCCCTCTTTCCATATCCCCGCCCCATTCTCCCGCTTTCCATCACCCCTCCCCATTCTCCCGCTTTCCATCACCCCGCCATATTCTCCCTCTTTCCATCACCCCGCCCCATTCTCCCGCTTTCCATCACCCCACCCCATTCTCCCTCTTTCCATCATCCCACCCCATTCTCCTTCATTCCATCACCCCGCCCCATTCTCCCTCTTTCCATCACCACGCCCCATTCTCCCGCTTTCCATTTCCCCTCCCCATTCTCCCGCTTTCCATCACCCCGCCCCATTCTCCCTCTTTCCATCACCCCGCCCCATTCTCCCGCTTTCCATCACCCCCCCCAATTCTCCCACTTTCCATCACCCCGCCCCATTCTCCCTCTTTCCATCACCCCGCCCCATTTTCCCTCTTTCCATCACCCCGCCCCATTCTCCCTCTTTCCATAACCCCGCCCCATTCTCCCGCTTTCCATCACCCCGCCCCATTCTCCCTCTTTCCATCAACCTGCCCCATTCTTCCGCTTTCCATCACCCCGCCCCATTCTCCCGCTTTCCATCACCCCGCCCCATTCTCCCGCTTTCCATCACCCCGCCCCATTTTCCCTCTTTCCATCACCCCGCCCCATTCTCCCTCTATCCATAACCCCGCCCCATTCTCCCGCTTTCCATCACCCCGCCCCATTCTCCCTCTTTCCATCATCCCGCCCCATTCTCCCGCTTTCCATCACCCCGCCCCATTCTCCCGCTTTCCGTCACCCCGCCCAATTCTCCCGCTTTCCATCACCCCGCCCCATTCTCCCTCTTTCCATCACCCCGGCCCATTTTCCCTCTTTCCATCACCCCGCCCCATTCTCCCTCTCTCCATAACCCCGCCCCATTCTCCCGCTTTCCATCACCCCGCCCCATTCTCCCTCTTTCCATCACCCCGCCCCATTTTCCCTCTTTCCATCACCCCGCCCCATTCTCCCTCTTTCCATAACCCCGCCCCATTCTCCCGCTTTCCATCACCCCTCCCCATTCTCCCGCTTTCCATCACCCCGCCATATTCTCCCTCTTTCCATCACCCCGCCCCATTCTCCTGCTTTCCATCACCCCACCCCATTCTCCCTCTTTCCATCATCCCACCCCATTCTCCTTCATTCCATCACCCCGCCCCATTCTCCCTCTTTCCATCACCACGCCCCATTCTCCCGCTTTCCATCACCCCTCCCCATTCTCCCGCTTTCCATCACCCCGCCCTATTCTCCCTCTTTCCATCACCCCGCCCCATTCTCCCGCTTTCCATCACCCCTCCCCATTCTCCCGCTTTCCATCACCCCGCCATATTCTCCCTCTTTCCATCACCCGCCCCATTCTCCCGCTTTCCATCACCCCGCCCCATTCTCCCTCTTTCCATCATCCCACCCCATTCTCCTTCATTCCATCACCCCGCCCCATTCTCCCCTCTTTCCATCACCACGCCCCATTCTCCCGCTTTCCATTTCCCCTCCCCATTCTCCCGCTTTCCATCACCCCGCCCCATTCTCCCTCTTTCCATCACCCCGCCCCATTCTCCCGCTTTCCATCACCCCGCCCCATTCTCCCTCTTTCCATCAACCTGCCCCATTCTTCCGCTTTCCATCACCCCGCCCCATTCTCCCGCTTTCCATCACCCCGCCCCATTTTCCCTCTTTCCATCACCCCGCCCCATTCTCCCTCTTTCCATCACCCCGCCCCATTCTCTCTCTTTCCATCACCCCACCCCATTCTCCTTCATTCCATCACCCCGCCCCATTCTCCCTCTTTCCATCACCCCTCCCCATTCTCCCGCTTTCCATCACCCCGCCATATTCTCCCTCTTTCCATCACCCGCCCCATTCTCCCGCTTTCCATCACCCCGCCCCATTCTCCCTCTTTCCATCATCCCACCCCATTCTCCTTCATTCCATCACCCCGCCCCATTCTCCCTCTTTCCATCACCACGCCCTATTCTCCCGCTTTCCATTTCCCCTCCCCATTCTCCCGCTTTCCATCACCCCGCCCCATTCTCCCTCTTTCCATCACCCCGCCCCATTCTCCCGCTTTCCATCACCCCGCCCCATTCTCCCTCTTTCCATCAACCTGCCCCATTCTTCCGCCTTTCCATCACCCCGCCCCATTCTCCCGCTTTCCATTACCCCGCCCCATTCTCCCGCTTTCCATCACCCCGCCCCATTTTCCCTCTTTCCATCACCCCCGCCCCATTCTCCCGCTTCCATCACCCGCCCCATTCTCCCTCTTTCCATCATCCCACTCCATTCTCCTTCATTCCATCACCCCGCCCCATTCTCCCTCTTTCCATCACCACGCCCCATTCTCCCGCTTTCCATTTCCCCTCCCCATTCTCCCGCTTTCCATCACCCCGCCCCATTCTCCCTCTTTCCATCACCCCGCCCCATTCTCCCGCTTTCCATCACCCCGCCCCATTCTCCCTCTTTCCATCAAACCGCCCCATTCTTCCGCTTTCCATCACCCCGCCCCATTCTCCCGCTTTCCATCACCCCGCCCCATTCTCCCGCTTTCCATCACCCCGCCCCATTTTCCCTCTTTCCATCACCCCGCCCCATTCTCCCCTCTTTCCATCACCCCGCCCCATTCTCTCTCTTTCCATCACCCCACCCCATTCTCCTTCATTCCATCACCCCGCCCCATTCTCCCTCTTTCCATCACCCCTCCCCATTCTCCCGCTTTCCATCACCCCGCCATATTCTCCCTCTTTCCATCACCCGCCCCATTCTCCCGCTTTCCATCACCCCGCCCCATTCTCCCTCTTTCCATCATCCCACCCCATTCTCCTTCATTCCATCACCCCGCCCCATTCTCCCTCTTTCCATCACCACGCCCCATTCTCCCGCTTTCCATTTCCCCTCCCCATTCTCCCGCTTTCCATCACCCCGCCCCATTCTCCCGCTTTCCGTCACCCCGCCCAATTCTCCCGCTTTCCATCACCCCGCCCCATTCTCCCTCTTTCCATCACCCCGGCCCATTTTCCCTCTTTCCATCACCCCGCCCCATTCTCCCTCTTTCCATAACCCCGCCCCATTCTTCCGCTTTCCATCACCCCGCCCCATTCTCCCTCTTTCCATCATCCCACCCCATTCTCCTTCATTCCATCACCCCGCCCCATTCTCCCTCTTTCCATCACCACGCCCCATTCTCCCGCTTTCCATTTCCCCTCCCCATTCTCCCGCTTTCCATCACCCCGCCCCATTCTCCCTCTTTCCATCACCCCGCCCCATTCTCCCGCTTTCCATCACCCCGCCCCGTTCTCCCTCTTTCCATCAACCTGCCCCATTCTTCCGCTTTCCATCACCCCGCCCCATTCTCCCGCTTTCCATCACCCCGCCCCATTCTCCCGCTTTCCATCACCCCGCCCCATTTTCCCTCTTTCCATCACCCCGCCCCATTTTCCCTCTTTCCATCACCCCTCCCCATTCTCCCGCTTTTCCATCACCCCGCCCTATTCTCCCTCTTTCCATCACCCCGCCCCATTCTCCCGCTTTCCATCACCCCTCCCCATTCTCCCGCTTTCCATCACCCCGCCATATTCTCCCTCTTTCCATCACCCGCCCCATTCTCCCGCTTTCCATCACCCCGCCCCATTCTCCCTCTTTCCATCATCCCACCCCATTCTCCTTCATTCCATCACCCCGCCCCATTCTCCCTCTTTCCATCACCACGCCCCATTCTCCCGCTTTCCATTTCCCTCCCCATTCTCCCGCTTTCCATCACCCCGCCCCATTCTCCCTCTTTCCATCACCCCGCCCCATTCTCCCGCTTTCCATCACCCCGCCCCATTCTCCCTCTTTCCATCAACCTGCCCCATTCTTCCGCTTTCCATCACCCCGCCCCATTCTCCCGCTTTCCATCACCCCGCCCCATTCTCCCGCTTTCCATCACCCCGCCCCATTTTCCCTCTTTCCATCACCCCGCCCCATTCTCCCTCTTTCCATCACCCCGCCCCATTCTCTCTCTTTCCATCACCCCACCCCATTCTCCTTCATTCCATCACCCCGCCCCATTCTCCCTCTTTCCATCACCCCTCCCCATTCTCCCGCTTTCCATCACCCCGCCATATTCTCCCTCTTTCCATCACCCGCCCCATTCTCCCGCTTTCCATCACCCCGCCCCATTCTCCCTCTTTCCATCATCCCACCCCATTCTCCTTCATTCCATCACCCCGCCCCATTCTCCCTCTTTCCATCACCACGCCCCATTCTCCCGCTTTCCATTTCCCCTCCCCATTCTCCCGCTTTCCATCACCCCGCCCCATTCTCCCTCTTTCCATCACCCCGCCCCATTCTCCCGCTTTCCATCACCCCGCCCCATTCTCCCTCTTTCCATCAACCTGCCCCATTCTTCCGCTTTCCATCACCCCGCCCCATTCTCCCGCTTTCCATCACCCCGCCTCATTCTCCCGCTTTCCATCACCCCGCCCCATTTTCCCTCTTTCCATCACCCCGCCCCATTCTCCCGCTTTCCATCACCCCGCCCCATTCTCCCTCTTTCCATCATCCCACCCCATTCTCCTTCATTCCATCACCCCGCCCCATTCTCCCTCTTTCCATCACCACGCCCCATTCTCCCGCTTTCCATTTCCCCTCCCCATTCTCCCGCTTTCCATCACCCCGCCCCATTCTCCCTCTTTCCATCACCCCGCCCCATTCTCCCGCTTTCCATCACCCCACCCAATTCTCCCGCTTTCCATCACCCCGCCCTATTCTCCCTCTTTCCATCACCCCGCCCCATTTTCCCTCTTTCCATCACCCCGCCCCATTCTCCCTCTTTCCATAACCCCGCCCCATTCTCCCGCTTTCCATCACCCCGCCCCATTCTCCCTCTTTCCATCAACCTGCCCCATTCTTCCGCTTTCCATCACCCCGCCCCATTCTCCCGCTTTCCATCACCCCGCCCCATTCTCCCGCTTTCCATCACCCCGCCCCATTTTCCCTCTTTCCATCACCCCGCCCCATTCTCCCTCTTTCCATCACCCCGCCCCATTCTCTCTCTTTCCATCACCCCACGCCATTTTCCCTCTTTCCATCACCCGCCCCATTCTCCCGCTTTCCATCACCCCGCCCCATTCTCCCACTTTCCATCATCCCACCCCATTCTCCTTCATTCCATCACCCCGCCCCATTCTCCCACTTTCCATCACCCCGCCCATTCTCCCGCTTTCCATTTCCCCTCCCCATTCTCCTGCTTTCCATCACCCCGCCCCATTCTCCCTCTTTCCATCACCCCGCCCCATTCTCCCGCTTTCCATCACCCCACCCAATTCTCCCGCTTTCCATCACCCCGCCCCATTCTCCCTCTTTCCATCACCCCGCCCCATTTTCCCTCTTTCCATCACCCCGCCCCATTCTCCCTCTTTCCATAACCCCGCCCCATTCTCCCGCTTTCCATCACCCCGCCCCATTCTCCCTCTTTCCATCAACCTGCCCCATTCTTCCGCTTTCCATCACCCCGCCCCATTCTCCCGCTTTCCATCACCCCGCCCCATTCTCCCGCTTTCCATCACCCCGCCCCATTCTCCCTCTTTCCATCACCCCGCCCCATTCTCCCTCTATCCATAACCCCGCCCCATTCTCCCGCTTTCCATCACCCCGCCCCATTCTCCCTCTTTCCATCAACCCGCCCCATTCTCCCGCTTTCCATCACCCCGCCCCATTCTCCCGCTTTCCGTCACCCCGCCCAATTCTCCCGCTTTCCATCACCCCGGCCCATTTTCCCTCTTTCCATCACCCCGCCCCATTCTCCCTCTTTCCATAACCCCGCCCCATTCTTCCGCTTTCCATCACCCCGCCCCATTCTCCCTCTTTCCATCACCCCGGCCCATTTTCCCTCTTTCCATCACCCCGCCCCATTCTCCCTCTTTCCATAACCCCGCCCCATTCTTCCGCTTTCCATCACCCCGCCCCATTCTCCCTCTTTCCATCACCCCGCCCCATTTTCCCTCTTTCCATCACCCCGCCCCATTCTCCCTCTTTCCATAACCCCGCCCCATTCTCCCGCTTTCCATCACCCCTCCCCATTCTCCCGCTTTCCATCACCCCGCCATATTCTCCCTCTTTCCATCACCCCCGCCCCATTCTCCCGCTTTCCATCACCCCACCCCATTCTCCCTCTTTCCATCATCCCACCCCATTCTCCTTCATTCCATCACCCCGCCCCATTCTCCCTCTTTCCATCACCACGCCCCATTCTCCCGCTTTCCATCACCCCTCCCCATTCTCCCGCTTTCCACACCCCGCCCCATTCTCCCCCTTCCATCACCCCGCCTCATTCTCCCGCTTTCCGTCACCCCGCCACATTCTCCCGCTTTCCATCACCCCGCCCCATTCTCCCGCTTTCCATCACCCCTCCCCCTTCTCCCGCTTTCCATCACCCCTCCCCATTCTCCCGCTTTCCATCACCCCGCCCCATTCTCCCGCTTCCCATCACCACGCCCCATTCTCCCGCTTTCCATCACCCTGCCCCATTCTCCCTCTGTCCATCACCCCGCCCCATTCTCCCTCTTTCCATCACCCCGCCCCATTCTCCCTCTTTCCATAACCCCGCCCCATTCTCCCGCTTTCCATCACCCCGCCCCATTCTCCCGCTTTCCATCACCCCGCCCCATTCTCCCGCTTTTCATCACCCCGCCCCATTCTCCCGCTTTCCATCACCCCGCCCCATTCTCCCGCTTTCCATCACCCCGCCCTATTCTCCCTCTGTCCATCACCCCACCCCATTCTCCCTCTTTCCATCACCCCTCCCCATTCTCCGTCTTTCCATCACCTCGCCCCATTCTCCCTCTTTCCATCACCCCGCCCCATTCTCCCGCTTTCCATCACCCCACACCATTCTCCCGCTTTCCATCACCCCGCCCCCATTCTCCCGCTTTCCATCACCCCGCCCCATTCTCCCTCTTTCCATCACCCCCGCCCCATTCTCCTGCTTTCCATCACCCGCCCCATTCTCCCGCTTTCCATCACCCCGCCACATCTCCCCGCTTTCCATCACCCCGCCCCATTCTCCCTCTGACCATCACCCCGCCCCATTCTCCCTCTTTCCATCACCCCGCCCCATTCTCCCTCTTCCCATCACCCCGCCCCATTCTCCCGCTTTCCATCACCCCGCCCCATTCTCCCGCTTTCCATCACCCCTCCCCATTCTCCCGCTTTCCATCACCCTGCTCCATTCTCCCTCTTTCCATCACCCCGCCCCATTCTCCCGCTTTCCATCACCCCACCCCATTCTCCCGCTTTCCTTCACCCCGCCCCATTCTCCCTCTTTCCATCACCCCGCCCCATTCTCCCTCTTTCCATCAACCCGCCCCATTCTCCCGCTTTCCATCACCCCGCCCCATTCTCCCGCTTTCCGTCACCCCGCCCAATTCTCCCGCTTTCCATCACCCCGCCCCATTCTCCCTCTTTCCATCACCCCGCCCCATTTTCCCTCTTTCCATCACCCCGCCCCATTCTCCCTCTTTCCATAACCCCGCCCCATTCTCCCGCTTTCCATCACCTCGCCCCATTCTCCCTCTTTCCATCACCCCGCCCCATTTTCCCTTTTTCCATCACCCCGCCCCATTCTCCCTCTTTCCATAACCCCACCCCATTTTCCCGCTTTCCATCACCCCTCCCCATTCTCCCGCTTTCCATCACCCCGCCATATTCTCCCTCTTTCCATCACCCGCCCCATTCTCCCGCTTTCCATCACCCCGCCCCATTCTCCCTCTTTCCATCATCCCACCCCATTCTCCTTCATTCCATCACCCCGCCCCATTCTCCCTCTTTCCATCACCCGCCCCATTCTCCCGCTTTCCATCACCCCTCCCCATTCTCCCTCTTCCCCGCCCCATTCTCCCTCTTTCCATCACCCCGCCCCATTCTCCCGCTTTCCATCACCCCGCCCCATTCTCCCTCTTTCCATCAACCTGCCCCATTCTTCCGCTTTCCATCACCCCGCCCCATTCTCCCGCTTTCCATCACCCCGCCCCATTCTCCCGCTTTCCATCACCCCGCCCCATTTTCCCTCTTTCCATCACCCCGCCCCATTCTCCCGCTTTCCATCACCCCGCCCCATTCTCCCCTCTTTCCATCATCCCACCCCATTCTCCTTCATTCCATCACCCCGCCCCATTCTCCCTCTTTCCATCACCACGCCCCATTCTCCCGCTTTCCATTTCCCCTCCCCATTCTCCCGCTTTTCCATCACCCCCGCCCCATTCTCCCTCTTTCCATCACCCGCCCCATTCTCCCGCTTTCCATCACCCCACCCAATTCTCCCCGCTTTCCATCACCCGCCCCATTCTCCCTCTTTCCATCACCCCGCCCCCATTTTCCCTCTTTCCATCACCCCCCGCCCCATTCTCCCTCTTTCCATAACCCCGCCCCCTATTCTCCCGCTTTCCATCACCCCGCCCCATTCTCCCTCTTTCCATCAACCTGCCCCATTCTTCCGCTTTCCATCACCCCGCCCCATTCTCCCGCTTTCCATCACCCCGCCCCATTCTCCCGCTTTCCATCACCCCGCCCCATTTTCCCTCTTTCCATCACCCCGCCCCATTCTCCCTCTTTCCATCACCCCGCCCCGTTCTCTCTCTTTCCATCACCCCACGCCATTTCCCTCTTTCCATCACCCGCCCCATTCTCCCGCTTTCCATCACCCCGCCCCCATTCTCCCACTTTCCATCATCCACCCCAATTCTCCTTCATTCCATCACCCCGCCCCATTCTCCCACTTTCCATTCACACCCGCCCATTCTCCCGCTTTCCATCACCCCCCGCCCCATTCTCCCTACTTTCCATCACCCCGCCCATTCTCCCTCTTTCCATCACCCCCGCCCCATTCTCCCGCTTTCCATCACCCCGCCCATTCTCACCCGCTTTCCATTTCCCCTCCCCATTCTCCTGCTTTCCATCACCCCGCCCCATTCTCCCTCTTTCCATCACCCCGCCCCATTCTCCCGCTTTCCATCACCCCACCCAATTCTCCCGCTTTCCATCACCCCGCCCCATTCTCCCTCTTTCCATCACCCCCGCCCCCATTTTCCCTCTTTCCATCACCCCGCCCCATTCTCCCTCTTTCCATAACCCCGCCCCATTCTCCCCGTCTTTCCATCACCCCGCACCCATTCTCCCTCTTCCATCAACCTGCCCCATTCTTCCGCTCTGCCATCACCCCAGTTCACCCATTCTCCCGCTTTCCATCACCCCGCCCCATTCTCCCGCTTTCCATCACCCCGCCCCATTCTCCCTCTTTCCATCACCCCGCCCCATTCTCCCTCTATCCATAACCCCGCCCCATTCTCCCGCTTTCCATCACCCCTCCCCCTTCTCCCGCTTTCCATCACCCCTCCCCATTCTCCCGCTTTCCATCACCCCGCCCCATTCTCCCGCTTCCCATCACCCCGCCCCATTCTCCCTCTTTCCATAACCCCGCCCTATTCTCCCTCTGTCCATCACCCCGCCCCATTCTCCCTCTTTCCATCACCCCGCCCCATTCTCCCTCTTTCCATAACCCCGCCCCATTCTCCCGCTTTCCATCACCCCGCCCCATTCTCCCGCTTTCCATCACCCCGCCCCATTCTCCCGCTTTTCATCACCCCGCCCCCATTCTCCCGCTTTCCATCACCCCGCCCCATTCTCCGCTTTCCATCACCCCGCCCTATTCTCCCTCTGTCCATCACCCCACCCCATTCTCCCTCTTTCCATCACCCCTCCCCATTCTCCGTCTTTCCATCACCTCGCCCCATTCTCCCTCTTTCCATCACCCCGCCCCATTCTCCCGCTTTCCATCACCCCACACCATTCTCCCGCTTTCCATCACCCCGCCCCATTCTCCCGCTTTCCATCACCCTGCCCCATTCTCCCTCTTTCCATCACCCCGCCCCATTCTCCTGCTTTCCATCACCCGCCCCATTCTCCCGCTTTCCATCACCCCGCCACATCTCCCCGCTTTCCATCACCCCGCCCCATTCTCCCTCTGACCATCACCCCGCCCCATTCTCCCTCTTTCCATCACCCCGCCCCATTCTCCCTCTTCCCATCACCCCGCCCCATTCTCCCGCTTTCCATCACCCCGCCCCATTCTCCCTCTGTCCATCACCCCACCCCATTCTCCCTCTTTCCATCATCCCACCCCATTCTCCCTCATTCCATCATCCCGCCCCATTCTCCCTCTTTCCATCACCACGCCCCATTCTCCCGCTTTCCATCACCCCTCCCCATTCTCCCGCTTTCCATCACCCCGCCCCATTCTCCCTCTTTCCATCACCCCCGCCCCTTCTCCCGCTTTCCATCACCCCACCCCATTCTCCCGCTTTCCTTCACCCCGCCCCATTCTCCCTCTTTCCATCACCCCGCCCCATTCTCCCTCTTTCCATCAACCCGCCCCATTCTCCCGCTTTCCATCACCCCGCCCCATTCTCCCGCTTTCCGTCACCCCGCCCAATTCTCCCGCTTTCCATCACCCCGCCCCATTCTCCCTCTTTCCATCAACCCGCCCCATTTTCCCTCTTTCCATCACCCCGCCCCATTCTCCCTCTTTCCATAACCCCGCCCCATTCTCCCACTTTCCATCACCCTCGCCCCATTCTCCCTCTTTCCATCACCCCGCCCCATTTTCCCTTTTTCCATCACCCCGCCCCATTCTCCCTCTTTCCATAACCCCACCCCATTTTCCCGCTTTCCATCACCCCTCCCCATTCTCCCGCTTTCCATCACCCCGCCATATTCTCCCTCTTTCCATCACCCGCCCCATTCTCCCGCTTTCCATCACCCCGCCCCATTCTCCCTCTTTCCATCATCCCACCCCATTCTCCTTCATTCCATCACCCCACCCCATTCTCCCTCTTTCCATCACCACGCCCCATTCTCCCGCTTTCCATTTCCCCTCCCATTCTCCCGCTTTCCATCACCCCGCCCCATTCTCCCTCTTTCCATCACCCCGCCCCATTCTCCCGCTTTCCATCACCCCGCCCCATTCTCCCTCTTTCCATCAACCTGCCCCATTCTTCCGCTTTCCATCACCCCGCCCCATTCTCCCGCTTTCCATCACCCCGCCCCATTCTCCCGCTTTCCATCACCCCGCCCCATTTTCCCTCTTTCCATCACCCCGCCCCATTCTCCCGCTTTCCATCACCCCGCCCCATTCTCCCTCTTTCCATCATCCCACCCCATTCTCCCTCTTTCCATCACCACGCCCCCATTCTCCCGCTTTCCATTTCCCCTCCCCATTCTCCCGCTTTCCATCACCCCGCCCCATTCTCCCTCTTTCCATCACCCCGCCCCATTCTCCCGCTTTCCATCACCCCACCCAATTCTCCCGCTTTCCATCACCCCGCCCCATTCTCCCTCTTTCCATCACCCCGCCCCCATTTTCCCTCTTTCCATCACCCCGCCCCATTCTCCCTCTTTCCATAACCCCGCCCCATTCTCCCGCTTTCCATAACCCCGCCCCATTCTCCCTCTTTCCATCAACCTGCCCCATTCTTCCGCTTTCCCATCACCCCGCCCCATTCTCCCGCTTTCCCATCACCCCGCCCCATTCTCCCGCTTTCCATCACCCCGCCCCATTTTCCCTCTTTCCATCACCCCGCCCCATTCTCCCTCTTTCCATCACCCCGCCCCATTCTCTCTCTTTCCATCACCCCACGCCATTTTCCCTCTTTCCATCACCCGCCCCATTCTCCCGCTTTCCATCACCCCGCCCCATTCTCCCACTTTCCATCATCCCACCCCCATTCTCCTTCATTCCATCACCCCGCCCCATTCTCCCTCTTTCCATCACCCCGCCCATTCTCCGCTTTCCATTTCCCCCCATTCTCCCGCTTCCATCACCCCGCCCCATTCTCCCTCTTTCCATCACCCCGCCCCATTCTCCCGCTTTCCATCACCCCACCCAATTCTCCCGCTTTCCATCACCCCGCCCCATTCTCCTCTTTCCATCACCCCGCCCCATTTTCCCTCTTTCCATCACCCCGCCCCATTCTCCCTCTTTCCATAACCCGCCCCATTCTCCCGCTTTCCATCACCCCGCCCCATTCTCCCTCTTTCCATCACCTGCCCCATTCTTCCGCTTTCCATCACCCCGCCCCATTCTCCCGCTTTCCATCACCCGCCCCATTTCCCTCTTTCCATCACCCGCCCCATTCTCCCTCTTTCCAAACCCCGCCCCATTCTCCGCTTTCCATCACCCCGCCCCATTCTCCCTCTTTCCATCAACCGCCCCATTCTCCCGCTTTCCATCACCCCGCCCATTCTCCCGCTTTCCATCACCCCGCCCCATTCTCCCGCTTTCCATCACCCCGCCACCATTCTCCCGCTTTCCATCACCCCACACCATTCTCCCGCTTGTCCATACCCGCCCCATTCTCCCTCTTTCCATAACCCCGCCCCATTCTCCCGCTTTCCATCACCTCGCCCCATTCTCCCTCTTTCCATCACCCCGCCCCATTCTCCCTCTTTCCATAACCCCGCCCCCATTCTCCCGCTTTCCATCACCCCGCCCCATTCTCCCTCTTTCCATCAACCTGCCCCATTCTTCCGCTTTCCATCACCCCGCCCCATTCTCCCGCTTTCCATCACCCCCGCCCCATTCTCCCGCTTTCCATCACCCCGCCCCAGTTTCCCTCTTTCCATCACCCCGCCCCATTCTCCATCTATCCATAACCCCGCCCCATTCTCTCCGCTTTCCATCACCCCGCCCCATTCTCCCTCTTTCCATCAACCCGCCCCCATTCTCCCACTTTCCATCACCCCGCCCCATTCTCCCCACTTTCCGTCACCCCCGCCCAATTCTCCGCTTTCCATCACCCCGCCCCAATTCTCCCGCTTTCATCACCCCGCCCCATTCTCCCGCTTTCCATCACCCCACACCATTCTCCCGCTTTCCATCACCCCGCCCCATTCTCCCTCTTTCCATAACCCCGCCCCATTCTCCCGCTTTCCATCACCTCGCCCCATTCTCCCTCTTTCCATCACCCCTCCCCATTCTCCCGCTTTCCATCACCCCGCCCCATCTCCCTCTTTCCATCAACCTGCCCCATTCTTCCGCTTTCCATCACCCCGCCCCATTCTCCCGCTTTCCATCACCCCGCCCCATTCTCCCGCTTTCCATCACCCCGCCCCATTTTCCCTCTTTCCATCACCCCGCCCCATTCTCCCTCTATCCATAACCCCGCCCCATTCTCCCGCTTTCCATCACCCCGCCCCATTCTCCCTCTTTCCATCAACCCGCCCCATTCTCCCGCTTTCCATCACCCCGCCCCATTCTCCCGCTTTCCGTCACCCCGCCCAATTCTCCCGCTTTCCATCACCCCGCCCCATTCTCCCTCTTTTCCATCACCCCGCCCCGTTTTCCCTCTTTCCATCACCCCGCCCCATTCTCCCTCTTTCCATAACCCCGCCCCATTCTCCCGCTTTCCATCACCTCGCCCCATTCTCCCTCTTTCCATCACCCCGCCCCCATTTTCCCTTTTTCATCACCCCGCCCCATTTTCCCTCTTTCCATCACCCCACCCCATTCTCCCGCTTTCCATCACCCCTCCCCATTCTCCCGCTTTCCATCACCCCGCCATATTCTCCCTCTTTCCATCACCCGCCCCATTCTCCCGCTTTCATCACCCCCCCATTCTCCCTCTTTCCATCATCCCACCCCATTCTCCTTCATTCCATCACCCCGCCCCATTCTCCCTCTTTCCATCACCACGCCCCATTCTCCCCGCTTTCCATTTCCCCTCCCCATTCTCCCGCTTTCCATCACCCCGCCCATTCTCCCTCTTTCCATCACCCCGCCCCATTCTCCCGCTTTCATCACCCCGCCCCATTCTCCCTCTTCTATCAACCTGCCCCATTCTCCGCTTTCCATCACCCCGCCCCATTCTCCCGCTTTCCATCACCCCGCCCCATTCTCCCGCTTCCATCACCCCGCCCCATTTTCCCTCTTTCCATCACCCCGCCCCATTCTCCCGCTTTCCATCACCCCGCCCCATTCTCCCTCTTTCCATCATCCCACCCCATTCTCCTTCATTCCATCACCCCGCCCCATTTCCCTCTTTCCATCACCACGCCCCATTCTCCCGCTTTCCATCCCCTCCCCATTCTCCCGCTTTCCATCACCCCGCCCCATTCTCCTCTTCCATCACCCCGCCCCATTCTCCCGCTTTCCATCACCCCACCCAATTCTCCCGCTTTCCATCACCCCGCCCCATTCTCCCGCTTCCATCACCCCGCCCCATTTCCCTCTTTCCATCACCCCGCCCATTCTCCCTCTTTCCATAACCCCGCCCCATTCTCCCGCTTTCCATCACCCCGCCCCATTCTCCCTCTTTCCATCAACCTGCCCCATTC